>VWZZ01008245.1:0-39241 GCA_013399095.1 Psophia crepitans
TCTATGATTCTATGAATATCTATGAAAGAGAAAGAAGGATCTCAACTCAACTCTTCAGGGCTAAGGATCTTATCAGTGAACCATTCTTAGATGTGGCATTGTTATTTTTTAAAATTTATTCTAGTGATAGAAAAATCTGCACTCCTTTTATTGTTAGAAGCACTAAAAGGTTCATACTTTTGTAAAATGTTGCCCTAGATAGGCTGGTGATGAAGAATCTGTCACAAGTTATCTTGACAATGTCTGTCTAATCACTTCTAATAACCAATTTTTATTTGTCACTGAAAAGTGAGATGCTAAAAATACATAATTAATACATAAATCTTTAAAAGTCCTTTTAAACTTGCACTTTGTCTTCTTTTCCGCTATAAAATTCATGCCACTGATATTCATTTGAGGTCATGATCAAATGCAGTCTTCAAAGCCTGTTTTCAAAACTGTAATTCAAGAGAGTTTATGGAGGTTTTGGGTTTTAAAAAGATTATTTATTTATTTATTTATTTTAATGTCTATACTTTTCTCTCTCCATGTGAATATTATTAAAATATGGCTCAAGGGGTTTTCTTTAGACATTCCAAAAATTTCACCTTTAGTCAGAGGCCAAGTGTAACAAATCATGGCTATTTACACCTGGTTTACAGGGTCATCAGCAGGGATCAGCTGTAGCTAAAATTCAGTCTCTACTACTGGAACTAAAGGAATACTTAGATTTAAACATTTCAGGCCAAAAAGGAATGATAGAGTTGACTCTACGGTTGTGTGCTGTGGTTCGTTACAAAATAGCATTCAGAACTTGAGTGTCTGTGCACCAGACACTTGAGACTAACCTTTCTGATGCAAGATGTATAATGAGTTGTATAAATGATGGACTGGTACTTGTGATTATATTTCTCTCATGGAATGCACTGGTGAGATTAGCACCTACTATTAAAACTGATTGCACACTTCATGGCCAAATATGCAATTTTTTTTCCTCTGGGGAAAGAAAAAAAAAAAAGAAAAGAAAAAGCAGCTGATATAATCATTTTCATAGGTATCTATCTGTTTTGACCAGAATAGATTACTTGGTGTGAGAGAAATAAACACTTACATGCTCCAGTATAATGCAGCAGGGAGGGTACTTGCCTGGAAAATGACAGATACTTCTTCACAACTGTGGTGGCCAATTCAAACACACAGTTTAGATATTACAGTAACTTCCTAGGCGAGCACGCTGCTTAAACATCAGCCAGACCTGTAATTCTACAAAGTGAAATACTTCCACCAAGAAGAATGAGGAGATCTCCCTTCAACAGCCAATACGTGAGAGACCTCATCTGACATACAAAGGATCCTTGTTCAGCTCTCTGGAATGAATTAGTACAAGGAGGAAGACCTGTTGCCCACACACTAGACAGATGCCCTTTGCTATGGGTCATTTTTAAGTGAATAAGAGCAGTATGCCTTTAATGGCTTTACATTTCATGCTTTCAAAGTTTTAAATCATTGCAGACTGAAAAAAAAATCTTAAAATTTTAGACTTCCCATCCATGAAATTTAATTCACTACTTTTCAATAGGCTTCTTTTTTTTTTTTGGCTTAGGTGATAACTTTCAGAGTGATGATTCCCAGTGAAGTTTCCATTCAAAACTAGAAAAGAGTATCTAGTAGTATCCTCACGTATCCAGGAGAGTGTAGCAGAACTGTCGATGGCATCAGACGCGAGAATTGGAGAGGTGAGGCATGAGGACTGAAGTATTAGAAATCTAAACCGGTAATGGGTTGTTAAACTATTTTCCATTAGTGAATACAAGCCAAAATTAAGAATATTCCTATAAATGATTGTAGTTTGCTGCCATACACAAATATTTTTTAACAGACTGCAAATGAGGCAGGGAGGTAAAATAAAAGCCTGAAGGAGGCAGATCATCCAATAGTAAATACTAATGTTGAGTTCTGAGTCACTGTTATCCTCTTACAACACAGCAGTTCCACTCCTATATTAAGGCAAGAAGAAAATGGTGATAAAGGAATGGAGAATGAAAAAAAGGGGATAAGGAAGAATACAGCTCGCACTCTAGAAGCAAAAGCCTCATACTTCTGAGCAGTGCTAGAAATACCGGGTACAGTTTTAAGGCTGAATCTGAACGAGGTACTAAGTCACTTCTGTAAACTGGAGTCATGCTGTAGCATCTTAAGACTATCTCTAATTTATTTAATCAGCCTGTAGTTTGGCTTTGGAGACAGATACCTGCAGTGATATGACCAGGAGGTGAAAGAGACCCTTGTGACTTTGAGGGTGGGACTTTTTGATTATCTTCTAACAAAATGGCTCTCGGAGGGACTCCATATCATGCTGCCAGTCAGTATGAAGACAAGTCATGCAGTGACCACTTTTAGCTATGGGCTCCATTGACCACCTGCAGTTAAGTTTGGGGGCAAGAAGAAAAGAGGAACATTGTTCTGTTCAGCTAGATTTGCAAGCGAGCTGTTTCTAAAGCAGTTTTGAAGACAGAATACTGTCAGTACTGAGTAAACTGGCTTACTGTTCTTTCAAAATAAAAACTAAATGCAGGGTTTATAAGTACCAGGAATTAGCATTACAAGACTTGCTTTAGCATTGCTATTTATCTGGGGGTTGATTCTGCAACTTTGAAATTAATGGAATTTCATTCATTTAACTAAATGGGAAGTGAATTCAGCTCTCAAATGTTCTCAGATCACCACAGAATAAGTCTGTTCTTCAGAAAAGTCAGATATCACACCAGTCAAAACCTCTGCTGTATTAAAAAAAAAAAAGAAAAAAGTCCAAGCCTTACAGCACAGAACTTTGAAAAGTTTAGAGTTCATCTGAAGGTAAATATATTATACAGTTCTCAAAACCATCAGTCTTCAAGAAGCTCATTATAGATAGTTTTTCTGTATCCTCATTAAATAAGTGAATAATTTAAACTCTAAGAGCAATTGCATTAAAGTGTCATAGCAATATATGAATCCCTAACACAAGTACAGCTCCTTGGGATTAAGATACCAGATAAACAGAGATTACCTATACTAGTTTTAGTACATACAAACTATGACTATAACACTGTTAAAGAATTCAATATTGCAGCAGATATTTTGGCAGATACAGAAGAGTACCAGAAAGAATATTTAGGGTAAGACAAAAAAAAGAAAAAAAAAGAAAAAAAAAAAGCACCTAGAAGAAACTGTTTTGCTCTGCAGCTGCCTGTAGCTTTAGAAAGAACGGTACTTACCTTTACTCTGCCCTTTGAAAACTATGCACATAAGTAGAAAGCTCGCATTTAAGACAATATGGTATATTTTAGTCTGTTGTTTTTGATAAGATGATGGGAGGCACCTGTGCAGATCCCCTTCAGTACAGCCAGCTGGAGAGCTCAGTAGGATACAATGGAAAAAAAATCAATTTGCATGCACATGCGGGAATAGTTAAATAATGCAGAGAACCTATCAATGATCTGTGAGTGTCAATGTGTGCAGTACCGTAGGGAGTCAGCACAGGAAACAGAAACTCACTTTTATTTAGATGTCCTTAAAAGAAACAATTTGGGTTCCCTTTTTTTTTTAACATATTTTAAAAGAAAACACATAATGGGTCATTAAACATATATATGGAACATATATATTCAGTTTTGAATCATAACAGCTTAATTTCAGATGCAAAAGACTGGCGTGTTAAATTTTCTCAACTTCTTTTGCTTTACACTAAGTGAAAGATATTCAGGAACTTGAAGACTGAACCCTATGTTTTTGCATTGTACCACACTCAGCAATGATGAAAATTTAATTTGTTGCCAAAAAATATAGATTAAACAGTAATTCATCATCCTTAATATTTTTAGCCTGCCTGAGGCCCATGATCTTGCTAATTTAAGGAACTGTATATCTCAAACAGTAAAACGTCTGTTCATAAGAAAGCTGTGCAATTTTGTGAAGTGTACTGTAAGGAAAATTAGTACAAAAATCAAATTTAAAATTAGGTTGGCAATCTCATTTATTTATGCATTGTAGTATGGTGTGCATGAAAGGCAACTTATCTGTATTTTGGAAATGAGTAATGACTGTATTTCTCTGCTCTGTTTATTACAGAAATGGCTTTAAGCAATATAAATGGCCTTGCTTTTATGCTTCAGCTAGCCTCAGGTGAAAGTATGTGTAAACAGAAATATAATTTAGATTATTTTCAAACGTTACTCTAGACGGAGCCTTTTCAGGCTACATGCAGCTACTGTGTCTGATTACAAAATTTATTAAAAGGGAAATCAGATTGTTGTCCTATAAAATGTAAGAAGTGTTTTGCTTCCAAATATTTTAAGCACATTTACTTAAACTGTATATACAGTTATATAGACATAGAAGTATACATACATTCAGTTATATGTATGCATATATATACACACACTGTTTTCCCAGGTAAGGATTCGGTTTGACAGTGCAGTGCATTGAATATTAGTACAGTATATTTTACATATGCATATATATAGTATTTGCTAGTGCAAAGGCATAATCAACAGCATAAACAAAATGTTTAGAAATACGTACTTGTAGTACGTACAGTAACAGGGTCCAGTTCTTGACAATGCACGTCTACTCAGGACAATCACATGGAAAGTTTCTTCAAAAAAAACAGAAATGGAAATTTAGAAGTACAAATGGGTAACTATGAAGAAACTATTCATATTATTAGAAATTTAGGGCAACTATATTTAAAAAAGAAGTTCCCTCTGTTCTTTTGGAAGTAAGGCATATGTCTGAACTCTTTGACACTGACCATATTGTGTCTTGGTTGCCATGTAAATTAGTTTCACTTAGCTCAAAATAGCTCTGCCACAAGATGTTCTATTTCTTTTTTTTGTTTGTTTGTTTGCTTGGTTGGTTTGTTTTGGTTTGTTTATAATAAAGTAAAAGGGAAGAGCAGAATTTAGAACTATGAAGCTACTTTAAGTAAAGGCAAGGTACCACAGGGCATCTCTTTGTGGAGGGTTATTGAGATATCTGTGAGAAGAAACCACAGAGACAAACGACATGAGATGCTTTCAAATGAAAATTTCAAAATAGCAATCAGATCAGAGGGCAAAGCATGGTATCCAGTGAGACCATCAGTTACTATTTTTGGACTAAAGGAAACAGTAGTTTATTTGCCTACAAAGCATCTGTTACTCTGCTGTTAGTAGCTATATATAGTCATTATGTGCATGCCCTAAAGTATTCTTCTCTACCTGGAAAAGCATAATTCCCATCAAAACTAATGCAGCTTTTTCACATGCTTAGGGACAGGTGAAAGTTAGCAGGAACCCAAATCAAGTGGTTTGCCTCAGGGCTTTTATTACTTGGAAATGTTCTGGAAAGTAGTATAACTGCAGTCAGAAGCAAAAATAAATTTCCACATACGTGTTGCCAGTAATAAGCTTGCTGTAGTTAACCACTGATTAACACATCTGTGAGGAGTTACCAAGTGTTGGGACCATTCCCAGAGATGAAATGTTATTTCTGCTGACTCACCTCCAGAGTCACATTAGGAAGGTTTTACTGATCTTACTAGACTGGATCTTATCCTGTTTTGAAATCTCAGTTTTGTTCCTTAAAAATTAAAAAGTTTTACTTACTGCATGAAGTCCCTGGAAACAGCTTTCTGAAACTGACTGATAATGATATTTTAACAGTATTAAAAATGAAACTAAATACAACTAACTAAAATCTTTAAACTATTCTGATAATACTCATATGTTAAAGGTAAAGGTACTAGTGATTTAAAAGGTATAAGAACCAATCTGTGTTAAGAAAAAAGTTTAAGCAAACTGCAGTTTGCCTCACTGAAAATGTCTTTAGTTTAAATGATTGCTTAGAGCATCTTCACACTGCAGAGGCAAGTGGGGTCAAGGAGAAGATGATTCCTGAAGAAATGTCACCAAAGATCCTTAGCTCTAGAAGAGAGACCCTTGCTTTAAGAGAAAATGGAGAAAATCTGATGGAAGGGAGAATTCTGGATTCCATGTTCATCACTGAATGTTGAAGGAGTTTGGAAAATTTTGCAGGAATTAATTGCAATTCCTGTAAATTAGATTTTAGATAGGGCATAAAGGATAAAGATAGAGGTATGTTCTGTTGTACAAGTATAAGTTTCAGGAGGAGTACGTAGAGTGAGGTAAATGAAAACGATGAAAATATGATGTATCCAAATAACAAACAAAATACCAATATCTGTGATTCTGACGAGTGTAATTTGTGAACCAAAGCCTGAAACAGTGTGATATTTCTAAAATGAATGAATACAGTTTTGAATATAGTGATTAGCTATTGGGGAAGGGGTCTGGTTGAAATAAAATAGGATACTGTGTTTCTGTTTGGTTAGGAAACAAAGCTCTATAACGTCACACCACATTCCCAAACTTTGTTCTTGTCTGGAATAGCCTGATACTGTTTGACCTCCTGGCAATCCTGTCTAGTTACACTGCCAGTAACCTTTTTGTTTTGTCTCAACCTTTCAGTCTTTCTTCTGGCAGGTGAACTGATTTTGTAGCAGAAATCAATGTTCAGCATCATGTTGTTTTTGTCTCAAATTTTCAGGGCATTCAGGTAAACCCCTTTATTCAAATGTAATGGTATAATGTATATGCAGCTAACAATGCTAGGGAGTGACAGGCTTTTTAAAAATCCTGGAGTATTGATTCGAATTTAGCAGCTGGGGGTGATTAATATTAATTGAATAGGAAGGCAGATAAGGAAAAAAAAATCCCAGCAGTTTCCACAGTAAGTGTATTTCTTGATATAATGAATTTGCTTTTCAGCTCACCCACACAAGACTTCAGAATCTTTAAGTTGAAAGTCACTATATTGCTACTGGGTGGGAAATGTGAAGTGTGTTGACACCAAGAATGTGTTTATTTTGGCTCTACAAATTCTCAGATGTTCTGGAGCTGAGGGCATGTAGGAGAGCTGCACTAAGCTAGCACAAAGGAACAAACAACTGATCTGTTCAAAAGTGCTGGCATAGAGATCTGTTGGCAAAAACTGGTGGAATGCCATTCTTCCCCCTGGTGCTAATTTCTCTAGAGGTAGTTGACTGGGCCCCTGTTAAGAGGTTAAATTTTAATTAGTTCAAACTTGCTTGACATTGTGTATGTCTATTGACAGCTGCACACTTGAATTAATGTATTTATTAAATACTTTTGCAAGTGTTTGTTGTGGGGAAGGTACTTGTTTGTTTAGGACAACTTTATGAATATAAGTACAGGACAATTTTGAAGAAGTCTGAGGTATAAAAAAAAGTTTTGAGTGTTTGCTTTTGGTTGGGTTTTTTTTTTATGTTACCAAAAAAATAAATTTGGAAGACTTGGAATATAAATGCTGAAGCCAGGATAGAGTTCTCCTGCTCTGTTCTGTTTCCAAACGCTATGTCTAAAAAAGCTGTACACTGGAAGGGGCAGAGTAAAAATCCAAAGGTCAAATCCAGTTTTCAGGCCTAGACGTGTGGCCCTCAAAGGAACATTGGGTCCATAGGGCAGACAGTCGCTATTTCATTTCTGAAGGATATTGTAAAACTGGAGTTTAATGGCTATTGTTCATCTCATGTTTTCCCTAGGCTTCTGAGGCTTAACAGCACAAATTAAATTTCACACCAGCCAGCCCAAGATGTCAGCATACTGTTTGGATTTAAATATCAAGTTCTGTTTTCAGAAACAGCTAAATATGAACAGGAGTTTGCTAGCACTTCTGTATCTACACCAGTGAAGCAATTTCCTCAAAGTGAAAACACAGCAACTTTTTACATGGTCTCTATTGTGAGCAGAAAATTATTTAGAGTGACTCTGCAAAGACCACATGAGCTGGTTAAAAAGGTGGAAAAATGGATGAATAGTAATTTATTTTGCAGTGTTGATACTTTCCAAATGCAACTAATATTGTAGAACTGCACTTCTGTAAAAACGAAATGAGAGAACCCCCCCCAGCCTTTACCCAATAGAAATATGGAAGTGGGAGATCATGAATGCAAAATAAAGTTTTAGAAGTAGTAGTTAGATACTGGAGAGAGAGAGTTTCATAAATTAATGTTTCTTGTAACTTCCAATATTTTTATATACCTCTGACAGCCACTCTTGTTCCTAAACTTTCCGTGGTTAATTTTGATAGCCCAGATTACTGGAGGAGGTCACACACATAATCACTGAAATACCAGGAGTGCTGGAAAGTTCAGTGCCCTTTGCAATGCTCTAAATGATGGTTCTCCTACATGAATTACCTATGGGGCCTGGTTTAGGAGCTAGGCTCAGAAGAAATTTTAACTCTTATCAGACCTGATAGTGCTAGGTGAGGGTTTTTTTTTGTTTGGTGTTTTTTTGTTGTCTGTTGTTGTTTTGGGTTTTTTTGTTGGGTTTCCCTTTTTTTTTTTTTTGTGTTTGTTGCTTTTGTTTTGCTTTGTTTTTAGCTACGAATGAGACTTACCTGATAATTTATTAAATCCAGAAGACTTACAGTCAAGATCTTTCTTTTCTTGTGAAGAAATTTGAGTTCCCATTTTTCAACTGCAGAGAGACTATCCTAAAGAATTCCTTGTTCAAATATTATTTATTTATTTATTTGCTTATGTCATTCTGTGTTCAGAAAGCCACTTCCTTCAAATTCCCATCTCAGGTGTCCAAATGTCCCTGCACTTTCCCTCATGGGCCCTAGCCACTCAAATCAGGTTTGCAAGTCCTTGTAAGTAGAAGAGCACTGAAAATGTGAATGCTCCAGAGATGGCTATTGTAATCCCAAGGTGATCACTGCAACTCTGGCTCCGGGTAGTGAAGCATATTCATCTTTTCTGAAGTTCAGGCTATTCTTTCTAAATTTGGATCTCCAAGGTAAATACACAGAGAGTATTACATCCCAGAACAGAATTCCGAATTTTTCAGCTGTCTGTAGTTACATCTCAGAATCAAAATCTTTGCCTAAAATCTTGCCTGTGTCATTCTGTCAAAAATTAAAAGCAGTATTTTGAACAGTTTTCCCTGATGACATGTATTTTTACAGCAAGACAAGAATTTTATTATTTAGAGAAGATCTTTTTGCCAGCTGTTTACATGAGAGTTCCTACTGAAGTAAAAAACTGTTCCTCATCCAAAGGGCTTTCTGGTGTAAGGATTCAAAAGTGAAAAATGCACTGAAACAAACAATAGGTCTAAATTTCTACATTCAGATCCAATTCCAGACACTGGCATGTCAAAATTACGCTACATTCAGATGTGGCGTCAAAACTTTGCTGGGAAAGATAAGCTGTCTGGAAATCAGTTTCAAATTCTGAACACTACCTCCTCATTAATCCTATATTTTCATTTTCTTTAACCAGAATGGAAGAAATAGAGTACATATATTAATGAGTGGCAAATTTGTGCATGTTATGTCAATGGTCTGTATAGGGGAGGGATTTTTAGCTCTTTTAATGAGGTTTAATGACCATCAGAGTCACGTACACCTCCATCGCTAAGTCTATGTATTTAAGAAATGTTGTTTGAGGCCAACAGCAGCTGTTGCAGTGACAGCAAAATACACACACATATATATACACATATATAAAATTCTGAAAGCCACAATTGCTTCATTAACGTTATTGAAGGCATAAAATAGGTTTTAATTGTATGGTTGATTTCCCACAGCAATTTAATGGGGTAAGTACTTGGCAGAAATCAAAAGCTGTAAAATTCGTGTTGTTTGTTCATGAAGTTAGCAGTGAGCTAAATCCTTCAGCTATTACTCAGGCAAAAATCCCATTTAAGTGCATTGAAGTGAACTTTAGTTTCCCCTGAGGACTAAGGTTTGCAGCATTTTTCTCAAAACAAATAGCAATGTTGAACCTTAGGGAAGCTGTCATGATCAGAGAGCCTTAAGGCAAGGACACTGTTACTCTAAATTTAAAACATTTTTCTTTTTTTCTTAATTTTTTTTCTCTCTCTTCCCCTCCCTTCCCCCCCATCCACCCTGTTCCCCTCTTCTTTCCAGCATGACAGATGCAGCAATTTAGGGGAACAGCTCAATATTGCACGGGTATTTATTTTGTTTAATAATACAGAAACAGTCAGCTGATTTCCATAGGTGCTTCATTTTTAAAATGTTTTCTGTTGGAAATATCAAACATCTGCCTGGAGTGAATAATGAAATAGCTGATAGCACTGTTTCTGTTCCTATTTTAAGCTTCCAAAGCCAGAGGCACTTGAACACCCATGTAGGATCCTAGGTGCTCATGGAGACTTGAAAGCTGAAAAGACCTAAGTCGTATAAGATCAATTGCTCCTGGCACTTAAAAGGCTAGTAAAAACAGGTTATAATGTTTACATGACTTTTTATGGGTCAGAGTTTATTATAGCTCCATTCTGTGGCCTACAGCAGAGGAGCATTTTACAAGGCGTTTGCTGTGCTTGACAGATACGTTTCAGTGAGTTTGCCAAGGCAGGCCGTTTCAGCTGAGCCCCTAACATTTACAGATTTCCAAAATTCCCTTTGCAGTGAAAGATACTTGGGAATTGGACAACATGAAACCAAATTGGATTGGACACAATTCCTAACAATAAATAAACCCTGTGACTACTAATCATAAGAATGTTTATACATGTCAAAAGATGTTGTATGCTGCACTGAAAATGCTGTGATGAAGCACAGTGTGAGGGCTCAAAGTCAAGCTATCAAAAACCAGGGAATGCTAGAATTAAACTTGTTTGCTTAATCCTTTCCCTTCCCTTACAAAAAAAATTCTTGCACCATGCCTGGCATAGGATTGACTCTCGCTTCATTCTCCAACAGTTACTCTCTTTTCTTAGTTCGGTGTTTGATCCATGTCTCATGTGTTGTACACTACCTCTGTACATCTGTTGTACACTACTATTCTCAGCGGAGTTGTGGATTACCTCACAGGATCTTCTATGGTACTTTGTCCTGGTTTCAGCTGGGGTAGAGTTAGTTTTTTTTGTGACAGCTGGTGTAGTGCTGTGATTTGGATTTAGGATGACGACAATGCTGATAACACACTGATGGGTTTAATTGTTGCCTAGCAGTCAGGGACTTTTCAGCTTCTTGCACTGCCCTGCTAATGAGAAGGTGGGGGGGCACCCAAGGAGCTGGGAGGGGACACGGCCAGGGCAGCTGACCAAACTGGCCAATGGGATATTCCATGCCAGACAACATGTCCTCATTATAACTGAGGGTGGGCTGAGAGGTGTGGCAGCTGGGGGCCTTGAGCGGAAGCTGGGGGCCGGGTGTGGCAGATGGGGGTCTTGCAGAGCGTTGCCTTTGGAGTGATGGCGTTTGTCTTCCCAAGTCACCATCACACGTGACGGAGCGCTGCTTTCCTGGGGATGGCTGAACACCTGCCTGCCATGGGGAGTGGGGAATGAACTCCTTGTCTTGCTTTGCTTGCCGTGTGGGCTGAGAACTTCAGGTAGTAAGAAATTGTGCTTTTCATCACTTGTGCTGCTGCTGTTGTTATTTTCCTTTTTGTGTTTGTCCTACTAAACTACTTTTATCTCAACCCATGAGTTTTCTCACTTTCACTCTTCCAGTTCTTTCTTCTGTCCCTCTGGGGTGGGGAGTGAGCAAGCGGCTGCGTGGGGCTTAGTTGCCAGTCGGGGCTAAACTGTAACATACTTGTAGGAATATCTGCATACCCTACAGTAGCCCACCAAAGTCATGATGGAAGCCAATTTTCATGAAGAGAGAGTAGTGCAAGGCAAAGAAAGGGAAAAGTACCATGGTGATGGTAACAAATTTGATCTTCAGCTTGAAATAGTTATTTTACTCATGTGGTGGTAGCATTTAGTGGTAGTTAAATAATGAATCCACGGTATCTCAGTGGTCCAAGGTCCTCCTCCTGCCTTCTGGTGGGAATCTATGGGAAGTCTGTCAGAAAGAGAAGAGAAAAGGAATTATTTCAAGGGGAAAACATAGGAAATATATATTTGAAAGTTTTCATTTTTTTGTTAAACTAATGTTATGTATTTTTACTTAAATATGTGTTAGATGCAGTACTGTGTAACAGACCAGTAGGTAGAGTGCTGGTGAGGCTTAGGAGCTAAATTCATAGTGGTAAGCCTGGTATATAAGGCAGAGTCATGATCTCCATGTTGTTCTGTCTAGTTTTTATAATCACTTAGGTCTTTTCTTTCCAGATTACACGTTTCTCCAAACTGGAATTATTTCTTTCAGCCTGAAAACGGAACTTCCTAAAGTGATAAATCTTGTTGTACCATTGAAACTGGAGATCAATAAAGTGAAATTTCTCATATATGTGCAGCTCATGCTTCAGTCTCTGGTTATGAACTGCTCAGTGTGACTTGGGCAGGTAGAACATCATGGCCAGTAGTAAAACAGAGGATGATTTTTTCCTGAGTGATAACTCGGGATGGGAAACCTTAACAGTTATGATCGACTGCAAACAATTGTAATTTCTGACAATCCTTATGTATTTTTACACAAAACTTCAGTAATTTGGCATCCATTTTTAGCAACTTTCAAATGAAAATGAGTACTGTCATCTGAAAATATTGATGACAAAAGAATCACCAGACAGTAAACCTATAGGCTATTTAAACACTAAATTTTTAGCCTAAAATATGTTCCTTCCCCATCATCAGTGTTAATTCCTCCCTTGTGGAATTTCAAGTGATGTTATGGAAGTTCTAATAACACAAATTGTTTGTAGCCAGAAAACTGACTTTCATTAAAAACAAACTGCCACACCATACTGTACAGTAGCATTTTATTGAGTTTGAAGTATCTGGCTTGTTAACTCTATTTAAGCAGCTGCTATCTCACTTCAGTCTGATCACAGGACTGTTTGAAATGAAAATAAAACCTGCTTTGTTTACAGACCTCTTTTAACTACTATGGATCAAGAACTGTTTGTTCTTTCTGACAGCTTTTACAGGCTTTTGTTACATTTTGTTCTCACTGTGATAGATGCTGGTAATTTTCTCCTTGTTTTTTGTAAGTCTTTTTCTACCAGCCACATCACAGGGAGTTTGTCAGAAAAGGCTGATCTGTCCTAATCCACTACCACGTACCACGTGCCCTTTGGAGCAGGTATGCTTTCATATGACAGTGTTCAACACAATATTCTGTTTAATAAACAATTTGTTTGGGATTCTTTCTTTCTTTTTTTTTTTTTTTACTTCAAAGTAAAGTGAATGTTGTTTGCACATGTATAGATAATTACGTTTTCTGTTATTGGTGATGCCAGCAATAGTAGTATCATCTCAAAGAATGATTTTAACTGGTCAAAAAATCTTTCCAGTTTACTGTGACATTTTCTCAGACATGATGTCATCTACTGACATTTCTTTGTTGAATAAAGAAAATATGAACCCAAATGATGTTATGCTAAAGATTAATTAGATTCTAATTCTTAATTTTGAGATTATTTTTTTTTGTAGTCTTGAGTGACATTTCAGATTGAGTTTATACTGAAATAACTACCCATGAGAATATATCAATAAATTTAGCATTTGAATAAGGATGCAATATAGGAAAAGCTGATAAATTTATTACATGTGTTTATTTTTATTTTTAAAATACTGTTTCTTTCTGCTTTATACAAAAGACAGAAATAAACTTATCAGTGGCAAAAACTAATAAGGGTTTAATCAAACACTGACTTTTTTATGATGGAAAGAACAGTTCCTTAAAGGTCTGGAAAAACTGCCTATTCTCCCTGTTTCAAGACCAATGCTGAATAAGTGCTTCAAGATGAATCAATAAAAAAGTGAATCAATTATTATATGTTTGAATAAAGGTAACTTTCTTTACATAATCTGTATCTCTTTTTTTTTTTCTCTTGGCTTCCTATGACTATTCTTATTTACTGTGCAAATATTAATAGAAACATGCAAACACAAATGTCTAATAATAAACATTCTCCAAAGGCAAGATTTGAACTCTTAAATCACACACAAATCTCTAATTTTAGCATGAATATTAAGTGTGGTTTCTTCAAATAAACAGAATATCCCAGCAGATTTAAATATACAATAAAAATAACTGAATGCGTGTCAGAGTCTGGGTAGAAGCTGTCAGTTACTAATAGTTTGTTGTGAGAATACAATCTATGGACCCTCAAGACCTAGAGGAATGAATATTCAATGAAGATACAGAATTTATTACATTGTGGAAACTAACATAATATAAATAATATGCTAACAGAAGAAAATTGCCTAGTAATTAATTTTATAGTCATTCTAAAGTAATTAATTAGTAAAACTTGAATTGTATCTCTAGACATAGGGCTGTATCAAGGAATCATACAGAGCCAGTCTTTTTAGAAGGAAAAAATGATGAGGAATTTTACCACATCTTCTGTATTTTTGAAAAAAATATCGATATGACCTTATGTAGTCAGCTGATCTGAATGTTGTTATATTACACTGAATAACGGAAAAACTCAAAATATCTCCTCTTCTTGAGATGATTTTGCAGTTTGATCTCCCTGTTCTGAATTTTTATCTATACTATCTTCAGTCTAGGATGAGCAATCTTCCTGCATTTGAAAATAAACTGACCCGAGTTCAACTCTAGGATTTTCATTTCAGGAGGCAGTGTCAGTCTGCTTGAGGGTAGGAAGGCTCTTCAAAGAGATCTGGACAGTCTGGATCGATGGGCTGAGGCCAACTGTATGAGGCTTAACAAGGCCAAGTGCCGGGTCCTGCACTTTGGTTGCGACAACCCCAGGCAGCGCTACAGGCATGGGGCAGAGTGGCTGGAGAGCTTCCTGGCAGAGAAGGACCTGGGGGCTCTGGTTGACAGCCGACTCAGCATGAGCCGGCAGTGTGCCCAGGTGGCCAAGAAGGCCAACAGCATCCTGGCCTGTGTCAGGAATGGCGTGGCCAGCAGAAGTAGGGAAGCGATTGTTCGCCTGTACTCGGCTCTGGTGAGGCCGCACCTCGAGTACTGTGTCCAGTTTTGGGCCCCTCACTACAAGAAGGACATTGAGCTACTGGAGCATGTCCAGAAAAGGGCAACAAAACTGGTGAAGGGGCTTGATAACAAATCTGATGAGGAGTGGCTGAGAGAACTGGGCTTGTTTAGCCTGGAGAAGAGGAGGCTGAGGGGAGACCTGATCACTCTCTACAACTACCTGAAAGAAAGTTGTACTGAAGAGAGTGTCAGTCTCTTCACTCCAGTAACAAGCAATAGGACGAGAGGGAATGGCCTCAAGTTGCATTAGGGGAGGTTTAGATTGGATATTAGGAAAAACTTCTTCATGGAAAGAGTGGTGAGGTGTTGGAACAGACTGCCCAGAGAGGTGGTTGAATTGCCGTTCCTGGAGGCATTCAAAAAATGTGTAGATGTGGCACTCCAGGACATAGTCTAGCAGGCATGGTGGTGTTAGGTTGATGGTTGGACTTGATGATCTTGGAGGTCCTTTCCAACCTTAGAGATTCTATGATTCTATGAAACTATAGTGCATCTGCTTAGTTCATTTTAGTTTTCTATATGGGGTTTTCTAACCTATGAAATCATCTATTCAAGTGATTTTTCAGGAGTAGAGTTTAAAAAAGAAAAGAAACATAAAAGGTTTGGGGCTATGAGTTAGGACAAAAGACAAATCCTTTTTATAGTTCAGTGTGACCCTCATTTCACCTCCATGCCATTCAGATTCCTTCTTGCTTTTAGAACAGAAGCCAACAGGATTCTTCTTTCAGAGAAAGATTGAACTGTAATCATCATATTGGACATAAGGATTGATTCCAGGATTAGCAGAATTACATGAAGTTTTTCCTGAAAAACTTAAGGCACCAACAGAGGAAATTTCTGTGACATGAATGTACTTCTAGACGGCACTGAAAATTTAAATTTCAAGCCAACAGTTTCGTGACTTATATCTCTAAGGAGGATGGTATATGTCATCTGACACACTGAATGTTGTTGGTTTTAATTAAGGGATGATATTCATGGTTAAGGATTATATATGCAGCAATAAATGACTTTTGCAAGTAATTAAATGCCACAGTGAAGGCAGTGTGGTGGGTTGACCTTGGCTGGATACCAGGTGCCTACCAAGCCATTCTATCGTTCCCCTCCTCAGTAACACAAGGAGGGGAGAAAAAATGAGATGGAAAAAAAACCCCCAAACTCCTTGTGGGTCAAGATAAAGGCAGTTTAATACAAAAGGCAGTTTAATACAGCAATTGTGCATGGAAGCAAAGGAAAAATACCCAAAAGATTATTTTCTACTTCCCATTAGCAGGAGATGTCTGGCCACTTCCTGGGAAGCAGGGCTTCAGTACACATAGTGGTTGCTCTGGAAGACCAATGTCATAAATTGCTGACTGCCAAAACACAGCACAGAGCTATAAGGGCTGCTGCCAGGAAAATTAGCTCCATCTCAGCCAGACCTGATACAGGTAAGCATATGACAACAGAAAAACTATTTAAAGCAAATACTATAAGCTGTGTTTAAAAGAAAATAATGAAGTTATTAAAGTGTGACATTCAAGGAAGAGGCTGTATAAATAACAACAGTCTGTATAAATAATAACAGTCAGTCTGTGGTAAAAAAGCAACGTATTGTCTTCACCATTATAGTGCTACAGACACTTAAACGAAATTCCTCCCCCTCCCATACTTCTGTGTGTGTGTATATATATGTACAAACATATATATGCATAACTGTATGTGCGTTTGTCTCTCACTGGGGTGTGAAGCCTGCCGGATGACACCCCACTGGCAGCCATTTTCCAGATTCTGAAGACTGAGGCAAGAGAGCATCACTACCAGGAAGATGTTAGGACACCTGTTCTGATCTGTCTACCCGAGTATGTAGCAGTAGTCCTACTTCTGGGCATAGTGGACTGAAGCAATTGTGTTGATCAATTACTGTTCTGAAATTAATTGGTTTCTTATTCTGCAAAGATCTTATTCTTAAAGCACAAGTTTTTGTTCATATGGTGGAAAAAATTCTTTGTACCTGTCATTTCTATAAGCTTGCCACATGGATCACTGGCATTCAGAAGATTTGTGCACATTTAAGCAAGACACTAGTGACTATATATTCCCTTTTCATGTGTGCAATGGCTTCGAAATATCCCCACATCTACTGGAAGTAGTTTGTCAGCTTTATACTAAATACTATCACTGTATCAGACTTTTTGTGAACACCTTAATTATGTAGCTCATAAGCCCCAGAAAGTTCTGTCTTGGCTGCAATTTTGAACTAAATTCCCACTTTATGAAAGAAAACCTTGATGTCTAAAACCTGAAATGAAAACCCTAAGTGCATTTCTTGCCCTTGGAATTTTAAATATCTTCAGGTCCAAACACTGATACTGAATTCTTCATGTAGTGTTGCCTTATTCTTCTTCATACTTGCAATCACATCCAAAGGATCTAGGACCATAATTTATACAGTTTTGTTGCCAATATCATTAAGGAAAATAATGGACCTTAAGGGCAACACATCAGATATGACTCCCGTTTTCTCCTAGGGAGAAGGCACATGTTATTGCTATTAACTCTGCCTGATCTGGAAGACAGAGGGAGGACTCCAAGGGAACTGCTTTTTCTACCTATGAAGAGAAAGAATAACAAGCTACTAATGAACGCTTATTAAGGAACAGGAAGCCCAGAAACAGAATCTGTTCTTCAAAGAGGAAAGTTTGACATTGTGAGCTCAAGAGAAGAATGGACATTTTTTTCAGAGTTTCTACAGTAAAGAAAATGCAAAGTTAGTTTTCTAATTCTATTTTTGCAAAACCTCCTCCTCTAACACTAAGGAGGAGATGAATTGAATTAGCAACAGCATCACTTAAAGGACATTGATTTTGTGGAAAGAAGCTGCTAAGGAAAAATTCCTTTTTGGTAGCTGTTTCTATTTTTGAATCGTTTATAGGATTGTCTGTGTTCATTATTAGCTGAGTATTTGTTATTTCCATCACTGCCACCCTTACCAGAAATAACTTTTTTTGTGACTAGTCAAAAACAATGCCCTCTTGCTAACTAGGTTACTTAATGAAGAAATTAGAAGTGCTAGTTTCTCAGTGGAAAAAGAAAAAAGAAAAAAAAAAGAAAAAATTCTTTTAGACATTGAACCATACATTCTTAGAAAGGAAAATATTGATAAAACTTTGTCCCAGTATCATCAGAAATGGGTATTTAAGTCTGTTCAGTACTCATTTAAGCGACAAAGCATACAAAGGTTACAAAGCAGTGTTGAATCATCTAGTTAAAGATTTCTTTATTTTTCCTTAGTTTATGTAGCAACAAAAAGGTTTGGAAAAATTATTAAAGGGGGAAAAAGGAAAGTAGAAGGGACAAAAGGTGAATAGTTAGATGATATCCATCTGAGGCTGAAGTCTGTAATCCCTGTCTAAATTTGGATAGTTCAGATTTCCTGAATAGTTCGGATCAAATTTTGGTGGAATAAATAAAATCGATAGACTTTCATGTTTCTGTAAAGAGAATACAAATAAAATTTGTCTTATAAAAACCCTTTATTATTGAAAGAAATGTAAACACACAGCTAAATATATAAAAAATCCCCATGTTTTATCCTGTCCAGCTAACCCACAGCTCATGCATCTATCACAAGTTTAGTGTTCAATGATAAAGAGTATTAGTTTAGTACCACTATGTTTTTTATGGCTGTAGTCTGTTTTGTGGGATTTTACTTTGTTTAGGAAAATAATTTAGTTTTGAAAGGTAGGGAAGTTAAAATCTCATGCTGCTTCCAGGGTATTTTATCATAGAGTTCCCTTTCTTAACCAGCATGTGACTTGCTAAAGAAATATTGTAGACATAAGGTTACAGCATCAGCTAATGGGGCTGCCAAATTGCGTATAAATGGTTTCTTGGGACATGACATGAAGCTGATTTTGCTTTAGACAAACATTTGTTTTGCATGTTCTTTTCACATACCTTCCTCTGATTTGGGTAGTATCTCATACATACTTGAAATACTGTTCCTTTAGTTTAACTGGTGTTTTTTTAGTATGTGACTTCATGAGATAATATAAACCTTCTTTGAAATCAGATTTATGTGCATTTTATGAAATAGTTCAAAAAAATAAAAGATTTGCATCACAAGTTTTACAAGAATCTCATATTGTTACTCACCCTTCAGCTATTTATCAAATGAAAATGAGAATTAATGAATAAAAAGCTATTTGTGGAAAGTAATACCATACCAAAGGTGAATAACAACTAGTCTCTAGCTTTTCTGGATGACCAAAGAACTGCAGTTCATTTATAATCTATAGATTTAAAGACCTCTTCTCTCTCTGGAAAGTTACAGAAAGCCACTGTTTCTCTAAAATCTTTACTCCACAAGAAAACCAACCTCCTCCTTACACAATCTGTCAAAGTCATCTAATCTCAAAAGCATCTTTTGTCCTCAATCTCCCTATAGTAAAATAAAAAACTGTTTGTAAAACCTTGAAAAATTTACCTGCCAATGTACATTCTAGGAGAAAATTTGAGTTGCCTTAAACTGAGATCTTTGCAAGCCTAATTCATGGCTAAAAACATCATCTTTTTTTTTCTACTCTTCTGTTTATTCACTTATGTAATAATTGTGGACATGGATAGCTTCTTGCACAATATGAAAGCATTGCAATATAGTAGTATTGCAGTTGCACTTTTTTTTCACTCTTTGAAAGCAGTTGAAAGTAAAATTTAATCCATTTTACTAGGAAATTCAGTCACATAGAGCCTGGACTTTCATCTTCTTTCTCCATACTATTTTTTCATTGCTTTTGCAGGTCTAATCCAAATAATATATGCATAATCCTAACAGCTAAAAGAAGAATATGGACATATGGGCAAATATGATGGAGAACTATCTTTATTTAGGTTTTGATACCAGCTTTTCTAGCATACTTAAATGAGGTAAAAATATAGTGATTCTGGACTCTCTGGAATAAGATGCTATGCTCATCGTTTATTCATTTATTCTATATGTCTATTTTTTGTTCTTAATTTATAAGTTTATTCTATATATGAAGACTTTTGCTACTCAGGAAACTGAGTAATACACACAGTAAACTCAGTAAACTGATAGAAAAGAAATATTTTATCTCCCTGTTTAAGGGAGCTTAAAGTCCTGTATGTCATTACGGATTTTGTGTCTTTACAAAAAATATTTACTCTCTTAATCTCTCCAGTATTTTCATCTTCCTCTGTTTCATTTAGACTTAATTTAAGGCTAAAATTGTAGAGTTCTTTTGATGTATATAGAAATCATCAATGTCTTTTACATGTGATAGCAGTCTTCTGATACGTCTGGGTTTATGTGCTTTGTTTCTGGAGAACTGAAAACAGTTATGTCAGTTTTGATTTAAAATGTTTTTACATAAGAAATACCCATTTAAATCTATGTTGTCATATATAGAAGTTTAGTTACAAAGAAATTGTGACTGATCTTTTCAGTTCTACAGATATTCTTAATAAAACTGGAATGTAAACTTTTTGAGAATTAAAAAAACTTATTTGTCAACTTAAGCAGTAGTTGCATATGTGGATGCTATAGGTATTAAAAATCAGACATCTTGCAAGGAGTTTTGACAGATCATGATGGCTAGAGTTTGCTGTCTAACTTTTTAGTACATTCAATTACTTCTTCGTATCTAGCAATTTCTTCTAATCGCCAGCTGTGTACAGATATATTTATGTATAGAATCTGTACATTGACATGATTAAATCATTAGATTCCTCAATTTCAATGGGTGTAATTAACCCAGACAGTTCTGTCAGTTTCAAAATTTTCCACTGGTACTCAGCCATTAATTTCTTGGGCTTGGGGATGATTTGTTGTTCGGATAAGTTAAATTAGTTGAAATTCTCTCATTTGTAATTTCTAAATAACATTGCATTGTATACAGAAGTTTACATACTGTTTAACACTGATTAGCAGGGAAAATATTGGTCAGTTATTATTCTCTCATTACAAACTGTTACAGACTGAAGGGAAAATTATGGTTAAGTGGTTTTGCTAAGGTTCATACTGGGATAAATGGTTCTGCCAAAAACATGAGGCTTAGTCAAAGCCTGAAACATTAAGTGATGTCGTTTATATTCCATATTTTGGGGGTTTGTTATGTCCTTATTTTTCCTTCTGCTTCTCAAAGTTTCATAAAAATGGTGTTATGCTGCTTTCTCACACATATCATGCAGATTGTTCCTGTTTCACATCTAGCACGTAGCTCCAAAAGTTGCTAGGTTGCACAAATACATGGAAGAGGAAAGGAATTAATCCTTTAAGAGAAAGCTTTTCTTAATTCAGCTTGCTTGTGTATCATCACCTTTTTCTGCTTGGACATCTCACTGTCAGTTTCATGGTTCTCCAAATATATGAAGTCACATCTGTTCTGGAATCCAATTAAGGTTGACCGACACTGAAATATCCTTTTTCTCATTAATTAATATTTCTATCTATTGTTATTTTTATTATTTTAATTTTATTATTCTTTGAATTAAAAACCAAACAAAAATGCCGTAATGCTATGCTTTTAACTTCTTCACAGTTCTAGCTAGTGTTAAAGAAAAATTGCAAGGGCTTCCAGAATTGTCTGCTGCTTTCTCCTAACATTTATTTGAAATTCAAAAGAAGAAATTTTCAGAGGACTTGGCCATGCCTTGTGTACATTGGCACAGGACAATGTGCAAACATGGTCCTGTTATCTCTATAGTGGAGAAAGATTCTTTAGATACAAATATTCTTTTAAAAAGTTTGGGGGTTTATGTTTGTTGGGGTTTTGTTTGGTTGGTTTTTTGTTTGTTTGTTTGTTTTTTGTTTTCTTTTTTCAAAAAAAGAAAAGAAGATCATCACTTTGTCCATTACAAAAGCAAAAAAGACATTGAGTATTTTTAACTATCCATAACTACTTATAACTCAAAAGTTAGGAATATTTTAATATAGATGTATCGAGGGTTTTTTCCCTACCCTTCATGTCAACATTTGTCAAGTGTATACCATAAATTATTTTCATTTCCCTTTTTTCTTTGTCTATATATTTTAAGTTAAATAGACTGTGTAAAAAGGACCAAGTACTACATACAGATGAGTATTTGCATTATTTAATGACACGTTATTTAGAGTTGAATGAACACTACAGGGGAATGCATGCTACCTGAAATAAGAACTTGAAGGATGGCTCAGAGAAGTTGTAAACAAACTAAAGAGCTCCTAGGACTTTTTCTTCAGCTCTTGCCTACTCAGGTTATCTTAGAGGTTTCTACTACTTCTCTGAGACTCTATTTCTGTGAACCACTCTGCATTTTTTCTTCAACAGTTTAGAACTGTACAAAAGGAACCGTACATCTCATTGCCTGCCACTTTTTTCCATGTAAAAACTGACCTTGTTACATTTTTCTTTGTAAGCTGTAATTTCCTGTTAATTATAAATGTAAGGAAATTAATCACTACCTCCCGAGTTTGTACTCTAGATTTTTTTTGTGTGTGCACAGATGTAGTAGTGTTAGACAATTTGAACACACAATATATTTCGGTGCATAATTTGCCTGAAAGAGAAGTACATGATGAATACATGTTCAGAGAAGTCAAATGATCCATCCTAGAAATCAATGATTGATTTAAGAACAGAACTGATAATCTCCCATTTTTGTGGTTTATGAGTTCCAGTTTTCATAGCAGTTTGTTATGGACATTCTCTGAACATTGAAGTATAATGTATAAAATGAGACAGTGAGAAGAATGAGTATATAGTTGTTCCTAGATGACTGAGAGACAGTGACCTAGACAGAAGTTTGCTGTCTAAGACAAGATTTAAGATCAAGTTTTGTGAGATTATAGTTCTAGGGAAAAGTAGCTTTGGCATAGCATAGCATAGCATGGTATAGTTCCATGCTGAATACCTAGGTGAAGTACCAGAAGGGTTCCATAATAGAATAGAATAGAATAGAATAGAATAGAATAGAATAGAATAGAATAGAATAGAATAGAATAGAATAGAATAGAATAGAATAGAATAGAATAGAATAGAATAGAATAGAATAGAATAGAATAGAATAGAATAGAATAGAATAGAATAGAATAGAATAGAATAGAATAGAATAGAATAGAATAGAATAGAATAGAATAGAATAGAATAGAATAGAATAGAATAGAATAGAATAGAATAGAATAGAATAGAATAGAATAGAATAGAATAGAATAGAATAGAATAGAATAGAATAGAATAGAATAGAATAGAATAGAATAGAATAGAATAGAATAGAATAGAATAGAATAGAATAGAATAGAATAGAATAGAATAGAATAGAATAGAATAGAATAGAATAGAATAGAATAGAATAGAATAGAATAGAATAGAATAGAATAGAATAGAATAGAATAGAATAGAATAGAATAGAATAGAATAGAATAGAATAGAATAGAATAGAATAGAATAGAATAGAATAGAATAGAATAGAATAGAATAGAATAGAATAGAATAGAATAGAATAGAATAGAATAGAATAGAATAGAATAGAATAGAATAGAATAGAATAGAATCATTAAGGTAGCAGTACCTTTTTAGAAATGTAAATGGTTAAGGATGGAAAAGTTAAAATAAGGAGATAAAAGGAAGAGTGATATACAGAAACAATAAATTTGGAATTACAAAAGACTCATCTATTAATAAGACAGCAGACTCATATTTGAGACCAACATAATGAAAGTTTAATTCTAGGGGAAAACACCGAGTGTAGCCTTTACCTTTAGATGACATATTAGACTGACAGATAAGGCTTGGTATGGTGACAGATCATGGAAATCAAAGTTCAGAACTTTGTACATGAAGCAGAAAATTCTGTACTTAAAAAATACAGATACACAAAAATTTTCTTATAAAACATATCAAACTTGGCAATAAATGAAATATTTTATTGTTATTCACAAAGCTGGGTGTTTGCTTCTGTTCTTTGTTTCCTGGTTAGGAACAGTTTACACCTCTAGCTTCAACCGTTTCCAGTTTAAGGGATGTGACTTGGCAGCAGTGCCTCAGAATGGTGAGCAGGACTGACTCAGCAGTAAATGTGACAGCTGGTGGAAAAATGGATGCAAAAAGGCCTTGAGACACTGATGAAGATTCTGTGGGACTTGTTGAGTCACGCAGAGTTGGTGGTAACATTCCAGAGGGCAGACGGACATTCACGTTAACCTCGAAAGAGAAGACACAGAAGTCCAGATGCCAAGCCGCCAGACTTCCCTGGTGCTTCTCTGAGGGTCAGGGGCAGTGGAAGCCTCAGCTCTGGCTGAGGGGCTGAGCCACTGGGTGAAGGAGCTGGGGAAGGAGATGAGTAGGCAGTGTACCATCACAGATGAAGAGCAGATCAACAGAACCTTCATAGAGATTATTGAGAAACCAGAGCTCTCTCTTGCTGCTATTACACAGGAGGAGGTATGGACAGAAAATACTTTTGAATGATGGTGACTCCCAAGATGGGAAAGCTTGTGATTTTTGGCAATGGAAGGAAGACTTTCTCTGCTGCCAGATGTGTGCTTATAAAATAGGGATAGAGTTCTATAATTTTGGTATCTAAAAACCTTTGTCAATTTTTGTGTTAAAAATCATTCAATTATGTGAGTCTCCAGCCTGTCATAAAGAAACAAGCAAACAAACAAACAAATGAATAAGCTAGCTAATGTATTAGAAAACACAAATATTTCACATAACTTAGTCTTAGTTGGCAGCAATTTTAATTTTTTTTTTTTTAATGGAAGTAAGATGAAATAATTAGTATTAGCACAGCAATGTGGGAAAGATAAGCATTTTTCTATGTCAGCACACTGAGGCCACTTGGGGAAAAGGCACCTGGTCATTGATAAATGATGTGAAGAAGTAACTAATTAGCTCAACAAAGAAACAGAAGTTGAAAGTTTTATGAGTCAAAAAAACAGAGAAGGGAATGCAGAAGGATTTACATAGGCGGGGTGGGATGATGATTATTTGTACTTTAGCAAAGCTCAGTACTGGAGAGAAAAGACTATTGTGGGTAATCATGAAACATTGATGATGAGCCAAACAACAGAAGGATAATAAGGTTAACTAAGGTTAAGATATTAAAGAGAGAAAAATTAGTTTTAAATGCATGGAATATTAGCTGATAAAAGTCAAGCAGATATATAGATTAAAGGTATAGTTGAAAAAATTGTGAAGAACAAGGAGATTTAAAGTCATAAAAGAATTGAGGGAGAGGTTTCAACAAAGGTACTTACTGGGAAGGTCACAGAACTGCTGGACAGTTCTGTGAGTGTAGGAAAACAACCTGACTATGAGGGAAAAGTAGATGCTAAGAACAGATACTTGAGAAAGAATGGAAGAGCACACCTCAATCAATATAGCTAAAGATGAGAAATGAACAGAAACTAAATATGAGATAAAGTTTTCTGGGCTGGAATGCTACAATTAAATATACAGGATTTTTTCTGATAATCAGTTTCTAGGCAAAATAAATTGTGTACTTGGTGCTCTACAAAGGAAGTGTTTTGGTACTACATGAGATAAATATAAAGAAGAAAAGAACAATCTAAGAAACAGTCTGTGTGGGGAAGGTAATAAATGATACTGAAAATGCTGGAGAGAATCACCCGCGGATTGTTCTTGGGATCAATCTTACTTAATATTTTCATTTCATTAATGACCTTGGAACAAGTAATAAAAATGTGCTGATGACACATGATTGCTAAGGTATTGCCTGCATGCCAGAATACCAATGTACTTAATGCATGGGATGGTGCTAAGAGATTGAAAATTAGAATTGGAATGAAATGTAATAATAAAAAGTGGATAGCGAACTTAAGGATTAATTACAAGAGTACTGTGTATAAACTAGGTTAAGTTGAAAAACTGTAAGAGCAAGGCCTTCGTTTATTAGTTCATCACAGGATACCTGTGAATAATGATTGTGATACCATTAAAAGCCCACCAAGAAGTGTATTAAGAAGTACATTTGTGTGACAGATATGGAAATTTTAGTATCATTCCATAAAGGTCTTGGTTTCTGCTCCATACAGCAGAATTCAGAAGCAAACAAATACAGAGAACATATCCTACAAAGTTAAAGGAAGGGAAGATCATACATTACAAGAGGTCAGAAGAGAGACTAGTTTGACACAAGTAGGCAACACCTTCAATGCATGTAAGAACAATCATATTTCCATACATCAGTGCAGATAGAAGAAGAAGAAAAAATATTGGTGAGCATAGGAATATGAGTTAAATATGTGAATCTAGGTTTGATGTTAGGGGAAATTTTGACTATTACTAAGTTCATGGAATAGCAACCTAGTGGGACTTTTGGAGACAAGAAAATATGATTAAACAGTTATAAATGAGGATTAGATAGAAAGGTTGTTTTTCATGTCAGGGGACACAGTATAATGAATCAGGAAGAATCTTTGGTCCTTTGTGTATTTCTATCCTTTTTTTAAAAGGAAATCCACACAATTGTTGCAGAATTAAATTTTGTACCTTCTGAAATGAATGAGACCTATTATGCAACATAACTGCATTCTTACACAGTGCTCGTCGTGGACATAGATACAAATGTTCACACAAATTATGTCAAATACAAAAAAAAGAGGTGAGAAAGTGCATAGCAGTAGCTCAGCAGTTCACAGTTATTGCAACTCAGGAATTTTTTTCACAGGCTCCTCCCCAGCTTTTGCAGTTTGACTTGTATTCCTACTCTTAGATCACAGATTTTAGCACCACAGAGAACAATTTTTCTATGATATGTGACAGGGTGTTTTTTTGTTGATTTGTTGTGGGTTTTTTTTCTGTTTTGTGTTCAGTGTTTTTTTTTTTTAACAGAATAGTACGTATGGCTATTCTGGAGCTACTTTCAACATCAAATCACTTCACCCCTTGAGAAATCTAGTTATTTCAAGTGGAGGGCTACTGCATTGTGAACTTAACAACACAATAAACAGAAGTGTTGGCTTAATCACTAAAACTGCAGGCAGGTTTTCTAGAAAATTGCTTCACTTTTCTAAATACAACCCACATACTTATTGTTGCCCAGAGAAACATAGTTGCTTATCTACCAGATTGTTTGAGTCAGGTAGGAAAACGCCTGACTCAGAATCACTACTATACACACCCTGCAGTCCAAACAGCTGAACAATGAACTACTGCTTTCACATTCTGTGATGGTTTTAAAATTATTATGTTCAGAGCCATAGTGTATTAGGAAGTTATTTAATAATAACTGAAATATGTCCATAACTATTATACTAGAAAAAAAGGAACCACATTTTCATATATTTTCAAGCAGATTTCAATGAAGAATTGCCTAATATGGCATAGTCACTTGTACATAAAATACTAGTGGTTTTGGATCCAGTCCTCCTCAACCTACTGGAAGAAAACTTCATCTAAAGTTAGTCACTTGGATCAGACTCTGTGTTTACAAGTACTATAGACCATTCCATAAATGTAATGGCATTGACTTTTATTAGTGATGCATTTTTAAAACAAAGCTCATTTACCTTTTCCCTCATATGGCATATTCCTTGTCAGTAGAATGGTGGAGTGTATGAGAAACGATGGTATAATAAAGGCAAAAATATATTTCGATTTCAATGAAAAATGACATGTGCCAGCTATGAACATAGCTAGACCAATTTATGGATAGAAATAAAATGCATTCTCCCACCCTTAGTGTTTTCTTTTTTTCCACCTATTTGATTTAACCTCATCTAAAGCTCCATGTACAGCTGAATCAATCATTGTTAAGATTACTTTGTTAGTGCAAAATGCACTTGTTATTGCTTTAACATTTGTATTTTTACAAAGCGAGTTTTTTTCGCAGTGCTGATAGAACAAAAATGTCAATGATACCAAATATTTTCCCATTTTTATATCGCTGTCCCTAAATATGCACAGTGCATCAAAAGCTACCCTTATAATTCATGCAATATACAAAATGAGGATATACATTCCTATTATAAAAATAAGATAGAATAAATAGTTGAAAGTAACTTTTTTAAAAAATAAGATTGTATATTCACTATCTTTAGAAATTTATTATCTTAGATAAATGCATATGGAGTTATATTGCAAACTTCAGATGTTTTATTATCTTACCTTAAATGAATTCATGTTGGTAGTATTTGCCAACACTTGTTTTCCTCTTTTAAATTTAACTCACTGTTCTCTTCCACCTTAAACTACTGCCTATCAGAGGGGGAAACAAACAAAACAACAAAATGGTTCATGTCTTAGTTACTTCTAAGAAGGCTACAAAGCTGCATCAGGGTAAGGAAGGGAAATTAATTCAAGAAGCAGTGAAACAAGTACTTTCCTATAGGACAATTTGTGATCCAGATATGTATTTAAATATTGTCATATTTAAGAGAATTATTTGCATAATGGGAACCCTTACAGAATGGATTTGTCTGGTTGGTTGGCTGTTTGGTTTTTTTGGTATTGTTCTGGTAAAAGGGAAGGGAAGGGAAGGCAACAAATATTCCCATAAGTTCTTTGACCCTCCTATATAAAGGATCAGTTTCACAAGGCAAATTGGAAGTTTACTGGAGACACCTCTTTAGACACATAAATCAACACACTGATTTACATATGGCAATGAACTGGAGAAATTTGCAAAGAATTGTGAAGATATGTAAACAGGCTTGACTGGAATTTTGAAGGTTTTTTTTGGATGTCGTGAAATGCAGACATTATAACAGCAAATTCAGAACTAAGAAAGTTTGAAAATCCTAATAGACAGGATCTCTATCTTTTGATATTAAACAGTTGACCAGTTAGTACCAGATCCTGATTTTGGCATATAAATTAAACTCAGACTTCTGGCTGAATGTGTTAAAATATATGTGGAAATATTGTGTTACGGTGTTACTGAAAGTTAAAAAAAAACAAAACAAAAACAACAACCGAAAACCAGGAATGCAGTCTGAAGTTTGGATTGGCACAATTATGTGGAAAAAGATGATCGAAGAGTTAAAGCTTTGCAAACTGCTCAGCACATAATTCATAATATTGTGGTATTTGCCTGGCTTAGTACTTAAACACATACTTAGGATCATATTTAAATGAAATCACTGAATGTTTTCTGCCTTTTGGCCAAATATAGGCCAAAAAGCCAATAGTGGCATGATATCCAGGTTTGACTTGGAACTGTGTGAAACTTTGACTTTTTGGGTTTGGATGGACTCCAAATATCAGCATCTGGTATGAAGGAATACCCCTGGTATTACATACTGTCTTAGAGCAAAAATACAGAAAAAGGTGGTCTTGAGGATCACTGCAAAGAAAATGGCAAAAATAATTGCAATATTCAGAGTACTTCATTGTTCAGTTAGCTTGATGTATCATCAGATTCAATTTTTTGGTGAATTTCTCAAAGATTAAGCATGGTTTAGTTCTTTGAAAACAATTGAATAGAAAAAACGTGGGGCAAGGTTGCTGTGCTAGTTTATCTTTTAGAAGATACTCACTTAGGAAAGATACGTGGCAATTTCCCCAACTGACAGAAACTCTTAGGTGTTGCTTTCAGCATATTAAACAACAAAGAATTGATTGCAAGACATGGAACACAAGAAATCAGGTTTATTGTGATTTTTAGATTTTAAAATGAGTCCAATTACTAAGATGGTACTGAGCACCCATGATACCGTGAAATGTGCCTTAAGTGTGTGCAAATATGGTAGTATGACTAAATGCACATTATATATTACTTGATATTTCTACTCCTTATGTCCCATGGACCTATCAGTGACAGACATCTGTGGCTGCTCTCACAGTTTATCAGTACCTCTTTTTTCCACGGCCTTGTTGCTGGTCACAGAGTCACAGAATCACAAAGGTTGGAAGGGACCTCGAAAGATCATCTAGTCCAACCCCTATGCCAAGGCAGGACCACCTAAAGCACATCACTCAGGAATGTGTCCAGTTGAGTTTTGAATGTCTCCAGAGAAGGAGACTCCACAACCTCTCTGGGCAGCCTGTTCCAGTGCTCTGTCACTCTCACGGTGAAAAAGTTTTTCCTCATGTTAACCCGGAACCTCCTATACTCCAATTTGCACCCATTGCCCCTTGTCCTATAGCTTAATGACACTGAGAAGAGCTTGGCTCCATCGTCCAGACACTCACCCTTAACATATTTATAAACATTGATGAGGTCACCCCTCAGTGTCCTCTTCTCCAAGCTAAAGGGACCCAGCTCCCTCAGCCTTTCCTCATAAGGGAGATGTTCCACTCCCTTGATCATCTTAGTGGCTCTGCGCTGGACTCTCTCTAGCAGTTCTCTATCCTTCTTGAGCTGAGGGGCCCAGAACTGGACTCAATACTCCAGATGCGGCCTCACCAATGCAGAATAGAGGGGGAGGAGGACCTCCCTCGACCTACTGACCACACCCCTTCTAATGCACCCCAGGATGCCATTGGCCTTCCTGGCCACCAGGGCACATTGCTGGCTTGTGGTCATCCCTCCATCCACCAGGACCCCCAGGTCCCTTTCCCCTATACTGCTCTCCAGCAGGTCAGTCCCCAACCTGTACTGGCACATGGGATTCTTCTTTCCCAGGTGCAAGACCCTACACTTGCCCTTATTGAATCTCATCAGGTTCCTCCCTGCCCAGCTCTCCAGCCTGCCTAGGTCTCGCTGAATGGCAGCACAACCCTCTGATGTGTCAGCCACTCCTCCCAGTTTAGTGTCATCAGCAAACTTGCTGAGGGTACACTCCGTTCCCTCATCAAGGTCATTGATGAAGATGTTGAATAGCACCGGACCCAGCACCGACCCCTGAGGGACTCCACTAGTCACAGGCCTCCAACTAGATTTTGCCCGATTGTCCACAACCCTCTGACATCTGCCCTCCAGCCAGCTCACAATCCACCTCACTACCTGATTATCCAGGCCACACCTCCTCAGCTTGCCCACAAGGATACCGTGTCATTCGCATTAAGAGCACTTAGATCTTCCTCAGTGTAATCTTTCCATCTTTTCTGGTTGGTCACAAAGCTGAACCTCATAAAAATAACCTTCCAAGAGATTTTTTGTGCAGTCTGTCTTCCATCACCTAACCACATATCTCACGCATTTAAATCATTGGGATTTTTTTTATATTTATGATAGCATTATATTTGGCTGAATGCCTAACGGAAAGTACTTGATCTAGTGTGCATTTTATTCTCTTCCTGTCTGTTCTATCTAAGGAGTAAGCTGATATAACAGTTGGAGTTTTATAGGCCATAATGAGGAAAGAGATGCCACAATTATGCTTATGTTCCATATTGTCACTCTTTTAAAAAATTGGCCATAATATTACCTCCCTCTATTTCTTTGGATTTTTTTCAAACCTCTTAACCAACAGGATAATTTGGTAACATCTTTGTCTTAGTGTATCCCCACCTGTTTTTAATACTTTAGAGGGAACATTGCCAGCCCCTTCTGCTTTGTTTTTCCTGAATGTTCTTATTGCTCCTTGATTTTTCCCTTTTAAATTGAGCTCTTTCACAAGTAAGCCAGATGTCTGAAAAGGCATTTGTTTTTTACTCACTTCTACTGTGATACCATTTAAATAAATGTATCAGGTATCTTATATTTCCAAGTGTCCGTTTTCAGATTTCTCAGGCAGAAATACAGCTGTAAAACTGAACGGACCTAGAGGGTTGAAACAACAGGCAAAGTGTAGAATTAAAGAGGTTGTTGTGGCAGGGAAATGGCAATAGTTTTCTAGAAATTCCCAGATTTCCATCACCTCTGGAAGTTAGGTTGACACGCATGCTTCCTGGCTAGGCAACAAACTTTTTGTTACTGAGTTCTAATTCTGTGTTCTACAGATGCCTGTGTCATGCAGTCCATGAGATGCTTTGTTCCTTCTGCTTCATCTTCTCTGATCCCTTGAAAATCTGAAAATGCCCACGAAGCTTAAAAAACTTCAGATAACATTGGTTTTGAAGTGAAAACTTTTCTTCTTGTAGTAATTTTGTGAATAGGAGGAAGATAAACAATAGCTGTTTCTTTGTACATGCACCCCCATCCTCCCATTTTAAAAAACCCTCAAAATACAGTACTAGTGACACTGCTGCAACAAGTGATGGAATATGCAAGGAAGGGAAAAATATTATTTCCTGCTAGTAGTTGTGTTTTTCAAAATGAGAATATAATATCTGTTGATTAAACTCTGATATGAAAATTGGGACTACTACATGAGCTGGTCAATGGTAAAGACAAAAAAGTGGATCGGTGTGCACTACTGCTTTAAAAGATAATTACCTTGTTTCCTAAGGCCAGAATTCCAGTCTACTGCAGCAAAATACATCTGGCTAACTTCCTAGCAGAAAATTCCAAGGTAGCTAATATTTATTACATTTCTTGACATTTCAAGGATATAGTTAAGAGTGGAAGTCTGAGAACATTTCTCCATCCTGGTTTGGAGTATGTGTGCCCTGGCCAAGTTCTGGCTGCATATTGAGATGAGACTTGGGTGCTTGGGATGTCTTCTCTCTCTCCCTATAACTTGTTTTCCTTTGGGAGGGAACTCAGGTGTGTAAACATACCAGGTACCACTGCATGTTGAACCACCTCCCAGACCTGGAGTGAATTTTCAACAGACCACGGAGTACAGCAGCCACAGAGTTTTTTTGAAACAGCCAGCATCCCTCACAAAAAAATGTGTATCCCATATACATTACTGTGTTTTCTGCACTCCATTTTAAAAATAGGGTAATTGCCATTAATAGCAGTAAAATAACCAAGTAAAATGCAGCTTGAGACTTTTTGAAAACACCCAAAGACGTTGATCTGCCAATAAATAACATATCATAGAATCTTAGAATCACATAATATCCTGAGTTGGAAGGGTCCCATAAGGATCATCGAGTCCAACCCCTGGCTCCACACAGGACCAGCCCAATCAGAGCAGATGACTGAGAGCACTGTCCAGGCGCTTCTTGAACTCAGCCAAGCTCAGTGCTGTGACCACCTCCCTGGGGCGCCTGTTCCAGTGCCTGACCACTCTCTGGGTGAAGAACCTTTTCCTGATCTCCAACCCAAACCTCCTCCGTCACAGCTTCATGCCGTTCCCTCGGGTTCTATCGCTGGTCACCAGACGGAGGGGATCAGCACCTGCCCCTTCGCTCCCCCTCTTGAGGAAGCTGCAGGCAGCCATGATGTCTCTCCTCAGTCTCCTATCATCAACTCATTTACCTATGAAAGTCGCAATTTATTTTGTGATGTGAAGAAACAAAAATTCCATGCTCTTTCCTGTTTATGTAAAGGATCAGTGAAATTTTGCATGAAGAATTTTGAACATTCTGCTTTCTGACATACAAAGATTTTTAATAGAAATTATTGGCTATGTAAACGGTTCTTTTTAACATGCATGCATCAGTTTTTATGTACAAAAACGGTACCTATCTACAAGAACGGCATTCCCACGCAAAAAGCCCAAACCTAAAGCATATGTATATGGAGTTTGTGTTTTCATTTCAGGTACTTATGGCTACTGGCATGGAGTGTAAAGAACTCTCTTTAGGGCATGCTGAAGTACTGGGGGAGATTTAAAAAAATAATGAAATGACAGATGACTTAATTTTTAAATTATTTTTTTGCAACTTATTAGGAATTTAAATGTGTTATTATTCAAAATGTTAAAGTAATGTAACTTGGATACTTATTGTCAAAATTCTGTACTTTATAGATTCACCAAACATATTCAGATTTTAAGTGTACATGGTTATTCACTCACAAATTTTTTAATGTCTGGAGGAATTTTACCTAACTAGTAAAAAAAAAAAAAAAGAAAAGAAAAAAAAAGAGAAAGGAAAAGAAGAAAAAAATAATCACAGTTACAGAAAGAGATAAAACTCAATATAAGTTTTTGTTTGTACACATTAGCTGATGTTGCATAAGGTTAAACAATTGATTTTCTCAGAAAACAAAATCTTGTGATCTTTTTAGGAGAAAAAGAGGCAATGCACCTGGTATTAAATTTAGGGTGATTCTGATAAGTCATTATTAACGAAGTTCTGAAATAAATTTAATCAACAAGAAAAGGAGGGAGCATACATGAATTAGTTTTCTTTTAAATTCCGCTGATTGATTTAAGTACTGTCACAGCAAAACCATTATTCCATCACATAGAATGATATTTTGTCTCCTTTGATTCCATTTGTGAGGAAGCGAACAACAGTGTGAGCTATATCAAATGTCTACACATAAGACTGCCACTCGATCAGCTGTTTTAACTACATTGTATATTTTTAATTATTTATGTATGCTTTAATCTTCCACTGCTACGATGTAAAAAGATGCAGATGTAAGAGCTTTTGTTACAAATGGCAGAACTCCACATTGTTAGACAACCAGTTTTTCTATCTTCCCACCTTCAGAATGACAGAAAAAAAAGCTGAAGCATAAATGAAACCTTCAGCTCAGTTATGCTGGCTGTGTGATTTATAAACTCATTTAAAAAGTATGATTTAGTTGTATCTGCTGAAAGATCCCCACCCTAGCCCAAAGACATTACTGTCAGCTTAAAACTCTGACAGTATATAAAGTGCATGGATATAGTCACAACTTGTTGTCCCAGACCTTATTAATCCTCAAGCTATTTGAATTTAAAAGCTGCTTTTGACATGGAATCCACTGTAAATCTGCACTCCCTGAATTTCCACTGACACTTCAGGGTGACATTTTGATTTTTTATTTTAAGGAAGTCTCTCTGCTCTTGCTTAATCTCATTACCTGTTATGCAGGCATTATTTTGTCTTATACCAAATATGTAGCTTACTAGAAATTATTGTGTCATTGTTCTGCCAAAGCCATCATCCATAAGGGATTTTCCTAGTGAACCAATATCAAAATATAGACAAGATTACCATAATTTTAGAGCTGGCATCTTGAAAGCCTCAGGGGTCTTTTGTATTAAGCCTCTTTGTTTTGCAAAGCTACCAGCATGAAGTTATGAACGACATTAACAATTTGTATCCCTTGCAAAATAAAAAAATAACTTGATTGTTTTCAGACTAAACTTGTTGCGTTGCAGCAGATACTGGCTTCCTTCTTTCTTACTGCACATTTGCTTTTGTGTTTACTGACATTATATTCCAGCAGAAATAAAGACAATTCAAAACCACTTAAGAAATGACTGCTCTTGCCTCAGAAACAGTAAAAATTATCATGCTTTAGAAACAGCCCTGTAAGCATCCTACACTTTCTTCTCCCAAGAAATATATATGTGCTTGCATGTAACTTTAAACACATCATTAATCCCAATTTCTTCAATAGGCCTACTTTGTATTTAATATTATTTTAGAGAATTTTTCTGGATTGGGGCCACAGAACAATAATACAATATTTCCTTCAGTGAAAACAGATATCTGCTTTTATAACTTGGAATGCACAAGCAACAAGAAAGTGCTTTATTTTTTTATATTTCCTGATCTGTAGTTGGCATGCAGTGTTATATATGATGATGAAACACAGGCGTTTATTTCATTAATAATATAAAAGTGTAGCAATGTGTTTCTTCCATAAGACACTAAAAAAGTAATCAAAAGATAGTTCAAAGCTATTTAGGAGGAATAAGTTAAAAAAAGAAAAAGATTAAAAATGGCACAACAGATGTGTCAGAGGCCAGTTAAAGAAGATACTGACTTGATTTATTTCTGATGCATAAAATGATATGACAGTTTGGGCTGCCAACCTGCAGATGTCACTTGAGAAATTCCAGTACAGTTTTAAGGTTAGGACTATGTCATGCAACTCAGAAAAGGATATGGTAGACATCAAGGTTGTTAGAAGAGCCCTTCCACATTGCCAGAGTTCCTCTTTCTTCAGGTTGCTGCCATGTGAGGGGCAGATTTCAGTCATATGAGGACTTCAGTTTGAGCTCACATGATCAGTCCCCTCTACCACAAGTGACAACAGCATATGAAAACTGAGTTGTGAAGAGATACCAAGTCAATTGCTTCTTAAACAATACCCAGCCCCCTGTCTGTATTGTATTTGTTTCATTTCAACTACCACTCAGAACTGGTAAATGACATTACATCTGCTCTCACAATAGAGACAAATGGATTACCACACAGAAATATGTGCAGCTATCTAGCAGGGACTATGTGATTACCAGTAATGTAATGATTCACGTGCTATATCCTTTCAGCAGCTGCTTTGTGGAAAGCAAAATCAAAATATACCATGGCTATTCATAAGTGAAGCGTAGAGAATAAGAAGGCAAATTTTTCAATGTTATATTTTATAAGAACTCACTAAATCGTGAGAGGACTAAATTAGTTATAGTTCTTAACTTATTCAGAAGAAGTGCAAGAGTGACAACGAAGGAAGAAAAAGAGAGATCATTAATTTTATAGCCAACAACCATTGCAGTTCTCTTCTAAAGAAGGAAGAAAGCTAATAAATATAGTCTGCCTTTGTTTGCCAGAAGAAATAATCACTCTTCCTCCAACTATACAAATATCATGCAGTGACTGAGCCCGCAAGAACACCTCAGCAATCTAAATGTTTCCTTTATACCCCCAGAGGTTCTGAGTGTTGCAGAGGCTGCGGTGACCACTAGGCTGAAAAGTGGGAGCCTGACATCTACCCCTGGCCTCTGTGCACTGTACAGAAGTGCACGTGCAACTGCTTAATAAACTCAGTATTTGAGGGATAAAGATGTCTGGAATTCAGATACACAGGCACTGGTCTTGGTTGACGTGGTATTGTCAGCCACTGACCAAAATCCTCCTTTGTCTCATTCTTCCAAAAGTAAAAGTAACTTTGTAAAGGTTTAAAAATCCTCTATAACAAAAAAAATTATGGTATTTACTAAGTATTTACTAAATTAAATATACGTTTTCTTCTACTTCATGCAAAGAGTAGATGCTAAAGTCATTTAAAGCCTATCCTATTTTATGTTTATATTTGATCACTCTATGAATTAAATATGCTTATGTTTTGTCTCCAAGAAAATGAATTGAGATAGTTTAGAGCTATATATTATGGATCTGAAAATTTATATGTCTAGCTTTGAAGAAAAGTCTGTCTAGCTTTTCTGCACATGTCAAAAGCAGCTAGCTATTAAAATGTCAAACTTCAGTGTAGCTAATCCTTCTTCAGAAGTCGTTTGAGATTAACAAATAAATAAGCATGATTTAAAATTATATGAGACTACGCCATTAATTTGCTGGACCTGAAACATGGTGAGAGCCAGCTTTTTAAAAGACGATCTTTTAATAAACATGATTCTTTTCTTAGCAGTGAAATTACAATATTAGAAATTAAAATTCCTTAAAAGGTATTTCTAAAATAAAATCCCAGTTATACTTTACAGAACGGATAAGTGGGACATATTGATAAAAGGCAGCATGTTTTAGTTTCTGGAAAGTAAGTCTGGGGATGCCAAGGCTTAGTGTAATAGTTCGGTTGTTCAGAAGGTAATGGCAGTCATTTCTAGTTTCAGTAGAAGTTGTCTCTTTACCTGATGCTGAAATCTCCTTGGGGTTTGTTGAACTCTTACACTGTAATCAGCCTCCCTGTCCATGAGGTAGACACAGCAATATATTTATTTGTAGGGACACGTTAGATTTTCGGTTGAAAATCGTTATACAAGTGTACAGTATCAATTAATAACAGTTTAATTGCCAACTGATTCAATATACCCACTGAATAAACTGCCATTGATTTCACAGCCAATTTTCTCAACAAATTCAAAATACCTCATTCCTGGAAAACTACATCAACCCTGGAGAATTTGGGGATGCAAAACACTGTGAGAGTGAGGCAGATGTACCCTCTGAATCTGCTATAGCTGCATGTATCTCACCAAGAGTGCTGAAGGAGGAATGTCTCACTGACTCAGTAGTGAAAAGCACTATCCCACGCCGTTAGTACCCTGCAAGGATGTGTAGCATGCTGCCTCTGGAGATACATGCTTTGTGCAATATATGACACAGACTGCGAAAAGGCCATGCAAGTCATAGAGTCTGATTTTCTATGCCATGGAGAGTTCATTTTGTTTGTTAGTCTGCCATTTGAATATTATGTCTCATCAAGAGGAGAAGTGGAGAGAGTGGTAGTGTCTTGGGGGAGGGAGGTGGGATGGCTCCTGCTCTTAGAAGCTGTCGAGTGTGTTGGAGGGAGGGACTGTTCCTAATCTTTAAGGTGGGATAGGGAAGTGAGGAGACACTGGAACCTCAGACAGGAGAGAGTCTGCAGTATCACTTTTCCAAAAGGATGGAGAACAAAACTTGGGAGCCACAAGGGAGATAACACAGTTTTCTGCAAACGAGTAAACCATTGAGTTGACTGAACGCAAACCTGGATAAAAGGTTATACTTCAAAAACACAGAGCTGAGGGAGCAAGATTGGTTTATGGTCCCTTTTTAATTCTGTTCTTTTTTACCTAGGAATTTTTAATTTTCTGTTCTGAAGGAAGTTACTTATTCTGGTTTACATCTTAATAAAAAATATGGGGGTTTTTTAGTCTTTTTACCTTGGGGACTTCAGAAATAAGGAAAAGGACCATGCAGATCACTTCAGTCTCTCACTAATTCTGGATCCCACCATATTCTGCATTGTACACGATGTTTGTCCACTCTTCCTGTGAGTTTCTTTATTTGTAATATTTCAAATGGAGCTGCCCAAAGACTTCTGAATTTTAAGCTCGAATTACTGTTTTTCAGTGAATATGAAATACTGAATATGAAAAATTCTGAAAAATTTGTTGTAGTTCCTTAACAGTTGGATAATCAGATTTGAAAAGGTAACACAAAAAATATAAAAAAATTACATTTTTAATTTTTTTTTCCTGACTTCACTTTTCATAAAAATGGCTCAGTCAGATTTTCAGTCAGATTGGAGCAGTTTGCCAAGCCACTATCCATCATCTATCGGCGATCCTGGCTAACAAGCGTGGTTCCAGTTGACTGGAGGTTGGCCAATGTGACGCCCATCTACAAGAAGAGCCGAAAAGAGGTTACGGAGAACTACAGGCCTGTCAGCCTGACCTTGGTACCAGGAAAGAGCATGGAGTGGCTCGTCCTGAGAGTGCTCACTGAGCAGGTGCAAGCTGGACAGAGGATCAGGCCCAACCAGCATGGGTTCCTCAAGGGCAGGTCCTGCTTGACCAACCTGATCTCCTTCTATGATCAGGTGACCTGCCTAGTAGATGAGGGAGAGGCTGCAGATGTCATCTACCTGACAGTTGGATCGATGGGCCGAGGCCAACTGTATGAGGTTTAACAAGGTCAAGTGCCTGATCCTGCACTTTGGTCGCGACAACCCTGGGCAGCGCTACAGGCTTGGGGAA
>VWZZ01008245.1:45429-126659 GCA_013399095.1 Psophia crepitans
TTTTTTTTTTTTTTTTGGTCTGCCAGTTTAAAAGCATTTTGCCTAATACATACAAGCCGTTCTGGGTCATCCTACAAATTGAAGTTGAAACTTGTTCCTAAATACTCCATTAAAAACAACAAACAAACAAACAAATAAACAAACAAACAGACAAACAAACAAAATATAAAAGGAACATTGTATAGCATTTTGGTTTAAGAATATTTTTTACTTAGTATAGTGTTTTTGTATGGTTACATTCTACCTTGGTATGTGCTGCTCCGTCTATGTGTAATGTAGGTTGGAATGTAAACTTTCTTCCTCATTCACAAAATCTGTTTGTCCTTTCAAGTGAATATAATGCAGGACATGCTGCTAACTACTATGGAGACAATATTCTATATGTATTTAAACTTAAAATACATTAAAAAAGTTGGAGATAAAAATATTAAATATATAGATCCATATATTTGGGGGAAAAATGTCATATGAAAATGAAATTTTCCCTCCAAAAACTCTTGCCCATAAAATAAGTAAGTAGACTCTGAAAGACAAAGTAACATTATCTTTTAAGGATGATCTAGTGCATGTTCAGGTTGTTGCCACAGGGTGAATCTCACTCTTTCATTTTCCATTTCTTTCCTTTGCTCTAGGTTTAGGAACTGTCTGCTCCATGAGTGAGTTCAATGAACTGAGAACTTGAACACAAGCCCACCAAACTAACTAACTAACTAATGAACTACTAGATTTTTCCACTGGATGGACTTGGTAAAGAGGATAAACTGGAGACCAGCCTGCCACCGCTGAGAACTGACTCAAAACTCCTCAAGTGTGAGACTGAGCTAGATCCCTTCTCAGTGATAAATACTCCAAACTACCACAAATTCAGAAAGCTACCTGACATTTTAGACACCATTTTTTTCACCTACACAACTTATTCTTTGTTGTGATTCCTCTCTGTGCTTCTTTTATTACTACTGAACTGTGAAATGGAGGTTAAGAAAACTATTCGTGTTACAGTAATAGTTTGTAAACAGAAAATTTGCTATTATTCATAGAAACGTGTATTTTATGGTAGTATATTTGCTGTTTTTTTAGTCACAGTATTACTCATATTTGTCTTTTGAAAGGCTAAAACTCAAGTAATAAACAAGTTTTGCAGAGTTTGGGGATTTTTTTGTGGTTGTTTTATTTGTTGGTAGGTGGTTTAGACTTTGGGATTACAAAGTAGCATTGCAACTTCAGAGAGTATCTGTCAGGGCAATTTAGGGAATTAAAATGAGAATGAGACTGTTAAAGAAAACCTGGACATGTAGAAACATTAGCCTCTAATTTGGGGGAAATGCTCATTGCATAGCATTTGTTTCCATTTTGTTCAGTTTGCTTATTTAATTCTCTCCTTACATGTGTTACAGTCACTTACGCTGAGGTCAGCTGGACAAGGGTAGTTTGGGATGGTAAACACACTGTGCAAGCACTGCAATGCTACGCAAAGGAATCTGCTTTATTCAGGGCAAGTCCAGGTTGTTTAACAGGAAAAGCAATGTGTACCAAGGTTGGTGAGATAGATTTCATAGTATCAGCTTGTCGAAACTGTGTAATAAATGGGAAACTCAAAAGTGGACAAAGAGGAGAAATGGGTCTTTGCCCCTAATTTCTGTATCTCCGATAGTAGGCACTGCCCCTCTTGACCTCCTTGGCTCAGCATCCAACTGCAGTTTTGAGCATTTGAACATGACTATGAAAAATGACCTGGCATTGTTCTCCAAAGAGTTTGCATTGTTCATTGTAGACTTATTAAACACCATCACCGCTCATGTAGAGATGTGTTTGTTAAGCTGATATATTTGTGCTACTATTATATTCTCTAGTTTCCCTGCAGAAACACAAATAGGAATAAGTGTACTCAGTTTCTGTACAAGTCAGTTTCTATACAAATATATATAGGCCTGATTCCAGTCCCATTTACTCTTGTGATATCAAACACTGCTCTTTTTAAGTGCTGGCATTCTCAAGAGCCAGATGAAGAATTTTTGTACAGATTAAACAGTAGCAGAAAGGATAGAGATGTGGGATGTGTGGAGAAAGGAGTCATTTCCATTCAGCAAGCCTCCCACTTGCTACTGAAAAGCTCTCTATATTGGGCTCAGGGAGTGCAGTGGGAAGAGTTCAGAAGATAGCTTTTCTATTTGCTTCAGCAGGAATGCATGACTCAGTTAATGCCAATCGACACCGATTCTCTCAGTGCAAAGTATTACCAGGCACTTCAACATGTGCAGTTTTTAAGACAACACAAGGAGGAGGAGAAGCAGCACAGGAAGGAGCTGACAGAAGTTGTCACAGTTTCATTTCCATTAGTGGAACCACCATATTGATTTACACCAGCTGAAGGCATGCTAACAAGGCACCCACAGGACCGTTGTGTCTAATTTAGAAAAGAACGTCTCGTTTTTTTTCATAGGATTTTAAAACAACCATTTAAGGTCCTATAGAATGGAGAGCACTGTTCAGACTGTGCAAAGCCATTTATTTATTGAACCTAATCTTATTATGACAGTCCCATAAAAATAAGCATGGTAAGTGTCAGAGTAAAAGGACGTAGGATCATTTTGGGAGATCAAACTTACTTGCTTATTTTAGCTAAGCATGTATAAAATGCTCAACTTTTTGGTCCTCCAGATGTTCCAATGTTTTCTGTAATAATTATTACTTCATACTGTCAATATTCTAGCTATGAATATAGCTAGATGAATAGGACTATGCCTCACAGAACAATCTAGCATAGGGAGAGATCATGAAGGAACAAACAAAATGTATGTTAAGAACATTGAAAATTAAGCTTTCTGTAAAAACTGCGAGCAAGCCAGCTGATAAAACTTTAGCAGATAAAACTTCAGCACAGTTTGCTTTATTCATTTGCTCATTTAATTTATGTAAGAATTCTTGAGGCGTTGGATGACTTCTCAGGGTTAAAGCCCCACTTTTTCTCCCTTTTCTTTTTCCTTTTTTTTTCTTTTGTAAATTGATTAATAATCAAAGTCTTTATATTGTTTCCAGCTAAGAATGGCAGTCATTTGACTACAATATATCATTCAGTGTTTTCAATGGACCTTAATGCAAGGTCAAATTGACCTTGTGTAAATTTTGCTTTAAGAACTAACAGCTATTAACAATAGACCTCTGGTGCATTTGTTTCTGTATGTTTTGTTGGCATCATATGAAAAGCATTTTGAAAGTATAAGTAAAGACCATCAGTTTCAACAGAAATAATGACCCCATTTGCCATGGAAACGAAAGGACTTTATGAAAATGCACTGAGCTGTTTTCTGTATTAAGGTAAAATTATGCTAAAAATAGGACTGGTGCTTGGCGTTAACTGGCCAACTTGCAGAGATTTTCGTTTCTGAGCCTTTTCAAGCAAATCATAAACACTTCTGAATATTTTTGAGAAAGTCAACAACAGCATTCCTTTTTTTTTTTTTCAATATGGCTTTTCCTTCAAAGGTAGAAGGAAAAAAATCAAAACAACCAATGAATTTTATAACAACAGATGGCCAGTATAAGTAAACAACTGAAATTTAAAATGACATTTAAAACAAGTCTGTAAGAAAGTTATAATAAATTATGTCATTACAGCAGACCTGTAATGTTCCTTTTTCCTTTCCTTTCCTTTCCTTTCCTTTCCTTTCCTTTCCTTTCCTTTCCTTTCCTTTCCTTTCCTTTCCTTTCCTTTCCTTTCCTTTCCTTTCCTTTCCTTTCCTTTCCTTTCCTTTCCTTCCTTTCCTTTCCTTTCCTTTCCTTTCCTTTCCTTTCCTTTCCTTTCCTTTCCTTTCCTTTCCTTTCCTTTCCTTTCCTTTCCTTTCCTTTCCTTTCCTTTCCTTTCCTTTCCTTTCCTTTCCTTTCCTTTCCTTTCCTTTCCTTTCCTTTCCTTTCCTTTCCTTTCCTTTCCTTTCCTNCTTCCCTTCCCTTTCCCTCTGAATAGCGAATTCCCTCACAAATGTAATTTCCTATCCCTTGCCATGCAGAAAATCACTGAAACTGCTGAACTACTACTTGCCTCAGTGCTAGTGGGATTCTCCAACTAGGTTTTGCCATGTAGCAGGGCATGTGCATGTGCCACATATTTCATTGAGACCGACACGTCAGCACACTTGCCTTGCTTGTGATTGGCTTGTTTCAGATTTTTCTTCTGTTTGATTTGGAGCTGGCACTTAAACCCAGATCTCCTCACTGTCCTGAGCACCATGAGGCATAATGACAGGAGTGTTTCTTCATCTTTATGTTGATGCTGACAACAAGTGTAAATCAGAAACTAATTGGGACAAGTGTGGGTAAATGAGACTAGAAGGATAGGCTGGTAAGCCAGCCAGTCTGGTCTTCTGTCTTGCTTGTTGCATCACACCTTTATTTTAAGTAAGTTGAGGGGAGTGGTTCAACATACTGAAATGAAACAGAAATTTTAATTCTATCCCATGGTGTATGTGAGCTAAAAGCATTTTTAAAAGGACCAAAGTGACAATACTTCTTTGCAGTTAAGGGCCAAAGAGTGGGATTTAGAGTGGTCTTATGAAGAGTTCTGCAAGAGTTACCCCCAGGAGGGGTAAACTAGTAGGGTGAGTACACGACTGAGAGCTAGCAACCAGCCAACACTGGGAAAGTCATATGGCATCTTTGTGTAAAAAAATTAGGTATACAACAGGCTGGACAGAGCATTTGACTCTACAGCACTTCCTTAGAGTATAGGATATCCAGGTCCAGATATTTAAATAAAATAGCAGTAAGAGAAGAGACAAAGAATGATCCACTACAGGAAATCTTTTCACTTGGGCTCTTTAGGGCAGCTGGAAACCTTCCATCTCTCACTCTCTTTCCCTAGAAAAGTTTATTTCAAATACTTTTTCCATGTTATATTGATCAAAAATATCAACAAAGATTTTTTATCTAGTCACAAGGCACAGACCTCACCTTCTCAGAGTTTACTACCAGAAAGTGAAGTGGTTCACTATGAAAGTACTCCACATAGACTATATGCCTCACTTTATTTTGCATTGTATAAAAAAATAAATTAATGAGAAAGGATTTTATTAGGCTACAGGGCATTTAAAAATTAAGTACTGCCTGGAAAGTGTTGCAGTGCTTCAGTATACCTAGGGATTTTGATCTCAGTGACCCTATGGAAGATATTACTTCTGTGTGCAAGACAGGACAAAATTTTGCTGTCACTTAAAAAAGTTAACTTTGTGGTGATGGCAAAGAAAAAAAAAACTTGTAGTCACATTCCAGTGTATTTTTATTAATCATAAATGGATTGAAGAATCTGTCAAAATACACTTAATCTAACCTTTGAGCTGTGCAGTTTCGCAGTTCAAATTTAAAAACCCGCAGAAACTAGTAAATCTTAGGAAGGATAGAATTTTCCCTAAAGGCCACCTAGAGGATGAAAAGTGGTGAAGTAATAGCTAAGGAATTTTCACTGTTAAAAAGGTGGATCATAAGGAAATTATAGTGCTTTTTCTCTGGAAAACATGAAATTTTCAGAATGAGCCTAAAAATGAGTATGAATACTTTTCCTATTTAGCTTTTTTGGGGGGGTTTCTGTGTTAGCAAGGACACCTGCTTTTACAGATGTGTTATTCTGTAGAGGATATAGTTAAGAGGATATTTGATATGAGCAGAATTTGAAGCTGGCCCAGAATCACTGAATAATGTTAATGTTTCTTCAACAGATCAGTAATTTAATTCATTACATTCATTTAATGTAACTATTCAAATGGGAGTTGGGTATAATTATCTTTTAGGCCCCGACTTTGCACCTCTGGGGCCACAAATCAATGTGTGGTGAGGACGACAACAATTATTCCAATCAAAAGGATGTAATACACTCTAAGTTAGTTAGTTTCATTTCTTAGAGGGCTAAAGTCTCCACAGAACTACACCAAGGTTTGGCACAGTTTGTGAGTTGGCAGGCTTTGCTCTAAAGAGACACAGTCTGAAATGAGCAGCAGAGGAGAAATACAGTCTCACCCCACTGGAAAGCTGAAGTGTGGTTCCTTGAACAATTAACACAATTGTGCATTGTGACTGTCAGTTCCACACCAGCCTCTCATAAGACCACAAACCTGGTCTCAACTGCCTTGATCAGTAGTAGTACTCTGAGCTCAGCTTCCTCCTTGAAAAAGCAATTAGCATAAAACCAGCACTGAACTACAAAGAGTGGAGTCAACCACTGCTCTGCTTTAGCACTCTGATTTCTCTTACTGCACTGGATTTCTTTCTTAATTCCAATCTGACAGTAAGGTGTGTACAAATATTTGGCTTTGAAACATATAATCAAGTATTTATAAACAAGCATACCTTGTAAAAAAATCTTCCATATTGTGTAACCTTTTAACATTTTTCTTTTATCTATGACAACGAAATTAAAAATATAGGACTTACAGCAAGTCAGGAAGATTCAGTATGAAAGTAATCAAGGGATGCATAGTATTTTATTTATTTTTGTACACTACCGGAAGTTATATTAAACCCTCACATGGTTGTGTGCTGACAAAATCACAGGATGTTTTCATAAAAGAAAATATTTATGAGAAACAGAAATGTTTAATTTGAATAGATTACCTATTTCTTCTGGTTGGGTTTAGCACTGAGATGTGCTTGCTTTAGATGATACCTTTTAGTCCTGGAAAAATCGTAGCCTAGAAGACAGATTTGCAAAATGAAGAGGAAAATGGAATACTGAAAGACACACAATAATTCAGATTAGAAAACTCTTTCCGTTCTTGCCATTTTAATATCAGTTTTTCTTCAGAAGGAGGTGCCACTGAGCTTCCTTGATGTCTAAGAACAGGTTCAAATAAGGGCTTAGTATTAGATCAAGGAAGTGACTGAGGTAGGTATTAGGATTGACACTTCAGAAGAGGAAGATACTTGTCCCTTTTTACATACAGAATACAGAATGATGATACAAGTGTGTACGCAACAAGAAGGAACTCCAGTCTCCACGTCTTGGCCCTTTGATGTTTAAACTAGTCAAGCAGATCTAGGCAAACCCTAGTAGTCTGCTGTCTTGAAGGTTTATGAGAATACAGTTTTACTGGGTTTTGAAGACAACTGAATTTAGGGTTGTTTTAATGTGTGAATAGAGATGCTTTCACTCATTGTGGGGGTTAACATAGCTGATAACCTGCTCCAGGCAACAGTTCAGTATTTCCTGTGCCCAGTATAATCACATTCTCTTTTCGTCTGATCTGGTGATCAGGTGGTTAAAATCTCTATTGTTTAGGAATTCTTCTAGTAAATGAGGTAGCTTGTCAAGTTGTCTGAAGTTTTTTTTAGGATTGTTCATATGTAAAAATAGCCCAGGAGGATTTCTTTCAGGTATTATGATTGCTGTATACTATAGGGGTTTTTATGTTGCTTTTTTTTTCTCTGTTGGACGCTGTTTTGTGAAACTATATCTTATGTGTCTCCTCCTTTGTGAGAGAAACTTAAGTATAATCTCTGTATATCTTTAGGATCTAGACTTGAGAGACCCTCATGAAAGAATTACTTAGTGTCCATCCAGGTCCTTGCTGAAATCTTGGTCAAAGACTTTTCAATTGTTGTAAGGTGGAGATAGCTCTGAGGCTGCTTAGAGATCCTTTTCCAGGCCACCTATGAAACATTCAAGTGCACACACAGACAAAACCAACCAAGCAACCAACCAACCCCCACCCCCCCCCCACACGCACGCACGCACACGCACACCCATCACTGCTACTAATGTGCCTCTAAATTTAAGTGGAAATAAGCAATAAAACCACAGATTTTGTTTGTGATTGTACCAAGTAGTTCACTGTAAATGTCAGCCAGATGTGGTCCTCAGTTGTGAAGTCTCTGGCTCCTATTCAGGTTTTGTCTTCTCTAGCTAATTCATCTGATAGTGAAGAGTATCAGCAATGATAGAGCAGAAAAAAATTGCTAATGGCTAGATAGACTGTTAGATAACCCCAGATATGTTTTGAATAATGCTAGTGAGACATGGTCTAGTAGTATTTTTTAAAGCAGTTTTCAGGGAAAATACTTGGACAAAAAGCAACCTCATCAGAGAATTTGTGAGAAATCTTTTTAATGTACATTATGCTCTCTGAATAAAACGGCACTGTGAAAAAATGAATGTGAAGTACTATACTGACTTAGTCAATCACAACAGGACTGATGCCATAAGGTAATTACCCAGCAAATCAAAGAATTTTTAGTATTTTCTATGTTGCTATCACAATGTGATTAAAATTGAGTGTATATTCATGCATTGGTGAAGGTTTCACTGTATGACTCCGAAATTTTGTGCATAGTGCGCCTTTCAGAGTCTTTCCAAGAAATTCAACTCAATCCTCTCAGCATGCTTGCTAAATTTACATTATTAGCTGCTGCAATGCCAGTGTGTTGTGGAATCACAGAAAAAAATCAGTGGTAAAAATGATAAGTCTTGCAGGTAATAAAAAACTAATTATACCATTCTGGCCAGCAAACATGTGGGAGAAACAATGAAATCTTGAAAAAATAACCCAACCAAACCAAACAACTCCCACCACCACCACAAGAACATAAAAATGCTGTTGTCATGGAAAGTTGAACAAATGTAAGATATAAGGGAGGCAACAAGTTATGCTGATGTGTTTTTCTTGCATTAAATCCTCTGTACAAAATAGCATTCTAAAAGTATTGGGACTATGTCTGAATCTCTTTGGTACTAAACTGAGTTGATCAGAAAGATGAACAATAAAAAAGTGAGTTATTGATGTACTTATTTTTAAAATGTAGTATTTAAGTGCCTTTACAATTCTCCGTAGAGCCCCTGTAATGACTACGTCCGATATAGACCTTCATAACTGTGAGATGGATAACCTTTTGTTACCTTTCTGTGTTGACACTAGATGTGACTAGGTTGCAAGAAAACTGCGCTTGTGTCAAGCCTCTCAGTCCTGTTTTATAACCAGCCATATTACATGACCTATTGAAGTCATCTATGCTGCCAACATTCCTTAAGTCAACAGTTTTGTCTATTTATTTATTTATTATTTATTTATTTATCCTCAGTGGAGAGTAGCAGAAAGCATAGAAGAAATAGATAAGTTTTGATCTGCTGAGTCTCATCCTGAACGTTCAGTCAAAATGAAGCCAAATGAGCATCCTGACCAGGTAGCTGAGAATAGTATTTTATTGCATTTCAGATTTCCCCTTTGATGATCAAGTATACACTGGTGATGAAGATAATCAAGTGGGCAATGTAAACTAGTCCCAGATTTCTGGTTGGATAATAGTGATCTGTAAAAATTATTTAGCACACATCTGAGCAAAATCAATCTGAAAATAGTTAATCGCTCAAAGGCAAGAGTCAAATTTGTAAGTAATGTCACATAAATCAAGCAATGTTGACCAGATATATAAGAATATATATATTTTAATAGCTCCCTAAAAGTATTTCCAATGAATTATTTTAAATTTATTTTTTCAACTTTTGAAGAGATAATTATAGATGTGAGTATGCGTGCAATTCAGTTTAGGGTTAAAAAGTTTTCTGGGAGATTAGGAGAAATTTCTTCTTGGAAAGGGTGGTCGGGCATTGGAACGGATTGCCCAGGGAGGTGGTGGAGTCACCGTCCCTGCAGGTGTTTAAAGAAAGGTTGGATGTGGTACTTAGGGACTTGGTTTAGTGGGTAATAGGTGGTGCGGGGACAGTTGGACCAGGTGATCCTTGAGGTCTCTTCCAACCTTAATCATTCTATGATTCTGTGATTCTTGAGAGATATACTGAGTATTGGTAAGTATGGTGGCACAAACCTGTCCCTGTTATGAGTCTACTGTGAATACTTATTTCCTAAATATATTAAGAAGACCAGGATGAAAAAAACAAACCCCATTTGTTTCTCCAAACAGCTTGTTGCTGATGGAGTGATAAGAGAAATAAAAATATTCTTCATTCCTTTAACCCAGCTCACCTAGCATAATCACATAGTCTAAGAGTTGGCCATCTCATTTCTATTACTAAAAATCCTGAGCTTATTAAATACATACATACTGTAACATAACTAAAAGGCTAAGATAGGGGAAAAAAAGACAAGAAGAGCTAGACATTTATAATTATACTGGGAGATCTTTTTACTGTGGATGCACTTAATTTAGATAGAAACTATTTTTCTTGCATTATTATTCATTAGTCCCTGAAAAGAAACAACCAAAAATAAAACCAACATTAAAAAAATTGTTTATGCTTGTACTACTATTTCTATACTAAAATTTTTGGCTGCACATAAATGCTGTAACTTGACAGAGGCAACGTATATCATACAAAGAGAATGAGAGTGCTCTTGCACTGAGAACTAGCAATTACTGCTCAGGTTCCCTGCAGAACCTTAAAAAGTCTGTAGACATCTAAGCAAAATTTAAGTTTGTTGTTTCTGCCAAGGACATAGATATTGTGATTTTAATTGCCATATTTCCCTGTCCTTAACATAAACAATAGCTGACACTTACTCAAAGTATTGTTAAGTGCAAATGAGCTCAGGAAAGCCCAGAGATAAGGTGCACAAAATAGAAGCAATGAAAACACTTGGCATATGGCAATAACCTACAAGAATTCTGAAATGGGAAGAGCCACTGCGAAAAAGAGGTGGCAAAAAATTATTTTCCTTTCTTTTTAATCCAACAAACACCTGTATAACTGATACTCTTGCTGAATTGTAATGATATTTTTCTATTGTTTTTTTTCCCCCTCTCTCTTATGGATCATCTACAGGACTTATTTGTGAAAATCTGATCTCTGGTAACACACTTTAGAAAGCTGAAATGGGTATCTTTTTATTCCTCTTTTTTAGACAACAGGATTGAACATCTTATGTTTTGTTGTACTGTATTACTGTGTTTTCAGTATGTGACTTTGATGTTTTAGGTAGTTTCAATCCTCACAAATAATAAGGTATCACTTTAAAAAAAAATCACACTCAAGTCTGACATGTAGAACATTCCTGGTAAAATTAGTTGAAAACTTTTGCAACATAGTATGTTTTTATTAGTAAAAATTAATTTGTTGAAATTTATTTTTTTCACAAAAATGTTGTTTTTTATAGGATTTTAAATTGAAAAATATTGAAATTAAATGCTTAAGTAAATATCTTAATTTGTTGTTTTATTTTAGTACTTTTTGTTTGTTTCTGTTTGAATTTTAGTTTTTTTGTTATTTAGAGGAAACATTTTAATATTGTTGAAATCAATTGGTTTAGTGTTTTGAAGTCAATATTTTAGAGATTTGTTCTTTTTTGTCCCTTGGGGAAAAATACCAAGATTGTGTTTACTTCTTTTTACTTGGGATATGAGAAATTTCAGGCTCCCTTTCAGAATTGACATCTCTTTATGGAATTTGAACTGTTTGGAAATCTGGGTTGCTCACCATGGCCAACATAATAAAGCTCAGTGTAGCACAATATAGCTTAAGTGAATATTAATCTAAAGAAGTCAAACTGGTGATTGGACTGTTTACCCTTCATTTACATCTTTGTGAATCTGGCCCCAAAATATACTGAAGGAAAGGTGAAGTGTTTGCTAGAAAATAGTGTGGAAACTGTGTCAAAGTCAGAAGATAACTTCAGATCATTTTGGATAGTGTTACATTTTTGGAGACCCGCTGGAAAAACTAGCAAGTATATAGTCAAAGTGAACCACAGAGTTCAGCTTAAAAGTGAGATGTTGGCTATCTAAGCAGAAATGGAGGCTGGAGAGCAAAAGGAGAACGGCAATAATTACATGTAAATAAAATCTGCTCATTTCTAACAGACAATTTAAGTCAGAAACAGTGGCCTCAGAGACTTCCATTCATTCTTATTTACAGAGAAAATGCATGTGTCATATTGCATCATATTGTATCATATCAGGTGTCTAGTTTTGCTTGGATGCTCATTTACAAAGCAGTTAATCTGTGGTGGAAAATAGGGTCTGTATTCCAAGGAAAAAGAGGACACAACATATGCACAGTGATTATGACCACTGTACACAGGTTCAGCATCACCGTGTAACAGCTGAGTGCTAAAATTATGAGTCAGTTATGCTAGGATATTCTTAATTGCAAGAACGTTTGCATATGTGTACAATATGCTCTATACTTATTCATACTGGATTTGCATTACATTATGTTTTTTCTTTCACTCAGCTCTGTTTTTTGGTTTTGGCTTTTTTTCGGGGGTGGGTTTTTTGTATGTGTGTGTGATTTTTTTTTGTGGTGGATGAGGGGGTTGTTATCTTCTCTAAAGAGATTATCAAAAAAACAAAAGAAAAAAGCAAATGTGAAAACAGAAGACAAGAAAAGACACAGGATTATATGTAAGCTAATATCTGTCTTCATACTTATTTTTTCATTTATGAACTGCTCCTTTTATTTTTGCTTCTTCTTTATTTAACCTACTATTTTTGTGTAAGGTGCAACATGTGCATTTCACTATTGCAGCAAAGTATTTTAATACATTTTTACTATATATTAAAATTAGATAGCACTTAAAAATGAAAAGAGGGAAAAAATCTTTCTTCCATATTTTGCTTCCAATCTCTGCAGGTTATAAAACCAGCCTAAGTGCAACTTTCACAGGTATTACTGAGACTCAGCCTTGGAATGCTGACAAGCTGCCATGCAGTTTTATACCTGTTCTGCTTTTGATGTGCATTTGAAATGATTGGCAGGAGAATTTAGCAGTTAGAAATTGTATGTCTGTATCTTGCGTGACGGGATGTTCCTTCCTGGTGCCACACTTCTGAGGAAAATACTGCTCTTTTTTTTTTAGCTGTTTTTAACAAAATGTACTGTGCACTGTATGCATCCAACTTTGGCTTATGGAAACAGGGTATCTGGCTTCAGAAACTTGTCCTGAATGTGATGCCAAAAAAACCCCACAAAACATCTGACCTATCATCTTAGCCACTACTGAACACATAACCAGGAACAATAAACACTTAAATAAATTTAAGATATCCCTTGGTTACCCAGATAGGTATGTATTGAAAAAAGCTATCTATTTTAAAAACTTAGTTTTTAAATCTACTTTCTCTTACTCCCGTTAGCTTGGATAATTCCCAAGCCTGAAACTTTGCTTGTCCCTCGACTCCTCTCATTCATTCTCCTGTCTAGCATTGTTGCATCATGTCTCTTTAAGAATCAGTAACAGGCTTCATCTTTTCAGTCATGTCTTCCATACACAAGTGTTCACTTGATTTTCTCATAACTCCTCCCTTTATATCTTGTCTAACATCAAGTAATCCCAAGATAAATGCTGACACAGAATATGCTACCTTTCTGTTAGAAGAATCTTACTATTATTTTCTATTTATTCTGATTTATGACAATGGGAACCTTAATATGTTTATTTTGATGTCTTTGCTTCTTTTTTCTTCTTTTAATAAAATATGTATTTCTGTGTATGCACCTTCAGAATGGTAAAAAAAAATAAATTATTTCTGTCATTGGTTTGATCAAATAAAATGTAGTGTTCTGAAGCAATTCTTCACTGTTCTCCAGATTTCCAGTGAATGCATTAATAGATCCATGGACTAAGAATAGATCTCTCTATTATTTTTGTGTGTTCTGTAAGAACACACTGGGTAGATCCTGACCAAAGACCAACTTTCTCTTTTCTTTACTGTGAAGATTCACTGTAATGTCAGTATAGGCACTGAAAATCAATTTATCATATTAAGCAGAGAAGTCAAAGAAATATTTCTCTTGGCAAGCAAATGACCAAAGGTCACATGAAAGGTGCTCTCTGTGGCAAATGAGTGGTTAAAAAATACGGGTTCAAAAGTCTGTTTTTGTGCTATTTTTCTATGGAATACAATTTTAGTGCCTTGGTTACTGTTGGTAGCCTTAATATTTTCCATAGTGATCTCATATTTGATTTAGCAATAATGACAAGGGGAAGATATAAACCCCTGGATTTTGTTTATTTATCATTCTGTTTGTTGCTGAGGGATTGGTTGGTGGCAGTACGAGGAGATCAAGGGTGCGAATCTTCAGCCGGCTCAGACTTGCCAAAAGAACTGGTAATTTCCGTTTGCAGGTATGTTGCCATAGGTCTCCCCCAAACGACATACTGTAGTGAAATGATAATGACAGCCATATTTCTTCTATTTCTCATTACTGAAATTTTTCAGACATCACGCATGGAAAGTAACTTCAACCCTTTGAAAGTAGGTCTTTTTCAGTCTTGAACAAATGCTGTATTTCAGGACTATCAGTCTGGTTGCAATCTGAGTGTTACTAATCACACTCAAAAATACGGAGATTGCTTATAGGAATGACAGTAATGATCATGGTAGAAATGTAAGTTTAATCTCAGTTGGAACCAAGTTGCAAGATTTCATTCTCACTATAAGCCATGGGCAAGGAGAACAGAGGTGGAATGGCTTTTCTTCTAAACTCATCTAATCTAATTCCCTTTTCAGGTAAAATTAAAGTTCATTTCACCAGTCTTTGTCCCTTTATCAGAAGGAAAAAAATAGGGGAAAAAAAAGAATTTCTTTATTTGTTAAGCTTGATATCTGTTTTGATAGAAATTATTAAATAAATGAAAAGCCTGATTTTATTACTTATAAAATGATCAGGATTCATTCCAGATGGTGACACTATGAAAACATTTTGGCTCAATGAGCTCTATCAGGTTTCCTCTACTGTCTCTTTCTGGCTTTATTTTTTTTGCAGTTCATTATAAATTAAGTTACACTAAAAATTTCTCCAGCACTTTACCAGATGTTAAACATAAATAGAATAACATGTACATCTGAAGATTTTTTTTTTAAAAACTGATAATTTCTAGCTCTTCTTCATTTAGCATCCTTAGACACAAAATTTTTGAAAAGGAGTTTACAACTGTTGCTATGTTCAACTACTCTTGTGGAGAATCCCAGCTGATCTCACTAACTCTAAACATGTCCAGATCTAAAGATTACAATTCTCTTTCTTTCTTGAATTTGCCCTATTACTTCCTTCTCTCTATATTAGCTGTTATTGCACTGATACAGTGCACAGATGTACATTTTGGCATTGCTATCTGCTCTTTGTAATTTTTTTTCTTTCACGTAATTAAGTTCTTATGTAAAATATTATTTTACTTATCATCAACATTTTTCATCTGGCTTCCTTAGCTGCCAATATAAATCTACATGATTACAGGCAAGGTGGAAGACAAGATTCCTTCTAATAAAAGAGCTTTAAATCAAAAAATTAGGCAAATATTTACAGAACCAATACAAACACTTTGAAGATGCAAGAGTTTTTTGATAATGTCAAACCATACTTTTCTTTCAATAGTCTTAACAATTTTTATGAGTTGCAGGCTCAAAATCAATGGTGAAAAACTAACACAATTATTAGTGTTCCTGTTTTCAGAGTAAAATGTTAAATTTATTTATTCAATAGTGATTTTGGCATGCTTGTTCTAATATCTCCATGTGTGATTTTACTGTACTCAACAGAAAGAAATGAGATGACCCAGAGAACGTGTGCCTGAGATGTGAGTAGTGATGTTCAGCTTGAAAACCCTTAAATGGAATGAATTCTCACAGTATTTCAAAAGTTTGGAGGATGTGATCTTCTGCAATTGTTAGTCACTTTTGAATGCAAACCTAAAGATGCAGACAAAAAGAGAACATATATTGACATAAAAGATTAATGTTTCTTCTATCCTTTCACATTAGAAATAAAAGGAGAAAAACCAGCCAACCAACCAACCAACCTCCCCCCCAAAAAAAACCCCAAAACAACATCAACCAAACAAACCAGAAACAACTCTATGTTCTTGCAGTAGTCCAAACAGAACAGCAGTAAAGGAGAATCTGGAATCCTGTAAGAACTTACTGTTTCGTAGCTACCATTAATTTTCAACACCTGCTTTCCATAATTTCCTGTTTTTCTTCCATTGTTTCCTGCTTTTCCAAAGTTTCTTCTGTAAGGCTTCCTTTTTTCCCTTCCCAAATTCTTTTTTCATCACAGACTCCAGTTAATAATACAAAATGAAGGTTGTGATTCTCAAAATAAAGAGATGTGAACATAATTTCAATAGTTATTTGGTATACTTCATTTCATACATATGAATACACACTAGTGGAACAGAAAATTCTATTTAACACAAATGATGCATATATTTATTTTGTATTGAAAATGGCTGTATTTCTGTTGTTAGCTACTGCCATTGCAGCAGTATGAAGTGTGAGTTAGGTGTGTTTGGTTTCTGTAACTGCACATGGAGTAAATTCACTGTTTTCACATAATTACTGCACTGACAGGCATAGCTACAGTCCTGATCTCACCTGACAACTAAAATGGTTCCTGTCGCCATCAGCAAAATTAAAGCTCACACAGAAACACAGAAATAAAAATAAATCCTATAAAATATCTTCTCTGAACATGCCTGGGCCATGAAACAAGCTTCTGAGACAGTGAATTTTATCTTAGAGGTGTTTCCTTCAAGGTCATGCTCCAGGCATGTTAACAGCATTTGGAAATCATGCCTGTTACTGTCTGGTTTATATAGTCTCTGTGAAGACAATAAAGGGCTCTCAAGCTGTTCATACAGTATTCTATAAAAGTGCACAAAATTGAAAGACTGTGAGAATATGAGCCTTGACATAAATTTGAAGCAAAAAAATATACCAGACAACTTCTTTCTCTGTGGAAGCCAGTTGAGGAAATATGTGTTCAATTCCATTTAAATATGCAACTCAGAATCTCACAAAAAAAAAAAATTGCTAGAATATAAAGATTCAGCACAAAGAGCTAGTGTTCTGAGACCATAGTACGTGTAAATGTTCACCAAACAATACCACTTTGATCAATTAATTCTTCACAACACACAGAGTATAGGCGGACACTTTGGATGGATATGAGTATGCAGGGGTAGGTGCTAGAATGTTTTCACTAAATTGGTCTGAAAAGGGCATAAATAAGGCAGTGAAGAAATAAAACACCTGTAACATAACTTCAAGGAAAAATCTTTCCAAAAATAGTAGCAGACATGTACTAACAGCTTCTGCCTGTCCCATCGAATAAAGCACTTGGGTTAAGGGCTTAAGTATTTTGCAATGTCTACCTTTTGAGTATTTGGTGTCAAAGTTGAATTCTTTGTTAGACATCCTTGCTCCACACAGAGAGAAGAGCTCAAAATGACATCTTCAATAGCTGGAAGAGGAGAAGGTTCAACTTTTCTGAAAGTGGAAAAGGATGACAGAGTATGCAGGTTTAAGACAAACCTATGTGTTTATACGGAGAGCATTGATGCAGCTTACTGCCTGTTTTTTACTCCTTTTCTGACACAAGGCGAATAGAGATCTAACTTCTAAGCACTCAGGTCTGTCACTGCCTCTTCATACTTCCCTCTCAAGAGGATCTTCATTTACCAGTACAGGACTGCTCTTTATCTTTGATCTTTGTTAAATTTTTCCTTATGGTGACATGTGAGGGATCAGAGGCAGTATCCCTGAGCACATAACTGCAGAGATTTCCTTCACTAAAGACAGTATCTGTATGATACACTGGGAACTAGACCGTATCACAGCTTGCTCCGCACAAAATGCACGCAGGAGAAGGATGGGTAATTCATTGTATTCAGGATAGAAGGAACACAGAAAGACAGAGGTCCGGTAATTTGCTTTGCTAATCCATTAAAGGAAAATGTCAGTGCAGGTTACCCTGAGGAATGGACCCAACTCTTTGAGATTTTTAATTAGAATTAATAGAAATCAAAACAGTGGAGTTACACTGGAAGTTGAGCATTTTATAGTCATATGATTATGTTAGATATGCTATAGCAAGGGAATGTGCTGTTGTTTCAGTATACAATTTTGCCAGCAATCCTTTTAATAGCCTTGGGCTTTTCTCATAGTTACTAATCTATATGATAATATCTTTATTATTAGGTTATAATAACTGAAGTAATGAAAGGAAATTCTTTGTTCTAGCTTAAGTCTTGGTGGTTTCTTTTTTTGTGAATTCCAATTCTTTTATTATGAATAAAGATATTGGTGAAAAATTCAGTCTGTGGAAAGCAGAGGGGTGAGCATGCTGCTGATGTTCATTTCTGAGTCATTTTGAAACAGAATACAAGTTATATCCAAGTAGACTGAGTAAGCAAAAATATTGGATGAAAGTCAGTGATGATGGAATAAAGGCAGTCAAAAAAACCCCAGATAATCCATCATCTCCCATAGCTGACCACAGACTTTTTTCTAGCAAAGGCCATGTATACACTGGGCATCTTCCCACACAGCTTTTACAGTGTCAGCCTGAAAAGTACCTGGCATATGGCTGATGTTGGGAGTGATATTTAACTTCAAATGTGCAATAAAGGTGCTCAAGAGAGGAGTTAAGGGAAGTTTTGGCTTAGATGATAGCTTATAGTCAGAGTTGGATCTCCAAAGGGCAATTCAGCGATAAGCTTGAATCAGCCTATGGAACTGTTAACTCCTTTCCATGGATTATTACGTTTTCAATGTAGATGTAACAGTTGATGCATAATATATGGTAGGAAGACTTAAGACCAACACACAGAAATGCAAACGTACATAAAATAACTGCTCAGCATTTGTCTTTTGGTATTACTGAAGTCGATTGACTTTGAGTCTGTCTTTATGAGTGCTTTGCTTCAGATCAGGGTTTCATTTTTGAAGTGGATCTTCCAAATGTCCTGACTTACCCTGCTTTGACTCACATTGAGAAGCAATCTTGGAGTGTGAGTGTTAGATTTGTTTTTTTAATGAAACAGATTTGGAAGGTATCCACCAGGAATGTATCTAGTGCACTTCTCAATCATACAAGAAAAGGACAACAAAAGAAAAAACCTGGGAAAGTGTTCCTTCAACAAAATGATTATTTGCCACACTGGAATGGTGGGGAAACTGAGGACAAAATTTATGGGGCTTTAAAATATCCAAAATATTTCTTTTTTCCCTAATATAACTCAATATAACTGCTTTCCTCTGGAATTTAGATTGTGAATCATGGAAGCTATAAGGAAAAATCATCTCCTGGAGCAAATTCTTATTGTATTTTTGAAATCAGTGGAACTGCATATATTGATTTTCTTAAAATTGTATCCACATATAAATTGATTACATATTGATTTTAGAGAACTAAGAGGTTTTTGCCTATTTTAGAAGTTTATTTCTAAAATATCCTGTTGTGTTTGTAATATTACAGGAGTCTATGAAGAGTAACATTACAGTCCCATGAAGTATTTCCATCCATTACATTTGTTTAAAAGTTGTCAGCTTTTTACATAATTATTTTGTCAGTCCACAAACAGCTTTTCATCCCGAGCACATTACAGTGAGTACCCATGATTCATGTTTCATTCTGCTAAGGAAAGCAATGGGCAGCGATAAATTGCATCTATTTGTAGGCTGAACTGGAGTTGATTTTGAGGTTTGTAGGAATCTTATTTTAGAGCCAATGGTGTGTAGTTTCAGGCTGACAGATTCTAGAAAAGGTCTATTACTTTGTGTGTTCATTTTGAAAAGTTAGAACAACATTTAGAGCAATTATGTGAACTTGGAGCTCTTGAAAATCACATATTAATACTGCTTGCTAAGACTAACACAGACAGGTGTTTACAGGTCAGTTCTTCAGTTTTGGCCTTCTGTGTTATTCCTCTCCTTAGATTACCCCTGAGATATGGTTGTGAGGAAAAGGTGAGGCATGGTTGTGTGATGTAAAGTGTCATCCAATATTTAGATGGATTCATGTTTTATTTACCATAAATCATTGTTGCTGTTGATTGAAGCCCAAATTTGAATCTTCAAAAATGAAAGGATACTGAAAAGTTCTGGGTAAAGTAATTCTTCCTTAAAGTACTTTTAAAGACTGACTTTGGAAAAATAATTAGCTTATAAATATTCTTTATCATAAAATACCCATCTAATTATAATGACTAGATAAACAATGTTATACAAAACGTTGGTTGGTGTCATCAAACAAGGAAGGGCAGACACCTCAAATTTTACACGACCATTATGTAATAGTGACACAGAAAAAAAGTAATTAAATGAACAAACTTGTCTAAACAGAACTGCAGTAGACATGGTTAGAATATAATTGCACATTTTCAGTACAACATTTGCAGAATGTACCACTACGTTTTTAATGACCACAAGTGGGTAGGTGTTCTGTTTCATGTCTCATAAAAAAATCCCAAAACAATGTCAGAACAACAAAAATCTCCAACCTTCATGCACGGTCTTGGGATTATTTTTATGATGTTTAAAATACAGAATGTGCTCCTATTATTATTAGATCTGTGTTACTTGAGAATGCCACCTGCTGTCTCCCTGCCACTTCTGATAGCTCTTCAGAACTGATGCAAGTTTTATGCTAATCCTTGCATAGTTTAGCAAGTACAAATAAATGCCTGCAGTACAATGGCTACAGGCAAATTCACTAGAAGAAAAACTACTTGGAAGGATTTCTCCGGTTTGCTTCACTTTACCACAGCAAGAGAGTTGTAAGAGAAAATCTATCCCTGAAAATATGTTCTGAGCTCACAAAGCTCACCCTTATAAACATGTGTTTGAAAGAGAAGTGGCATTGAAATTATATTCATACTGTAAGAGCTACTTATGCACTCTCTAAGTTATTGTACAGTGTGATGGGTCAGAAATGTTTGTCTTAAAACATGTGAAGTAGACAAAAAGAAAAAAACAAGTTCTGCCATGGGCTACTACCAGAAGTGGAAATTGTAATATTAGGCCTTTTCCTAGTCATTACTTTGGATTTCATCACGTACTCCCTTAGCAGATACGAGTGTCTCTGTAATGTTTCTGATTAACTTTCCTTCTGTCATAGAATCAAAGAATCACAGAACCATCAAATGGTTTGGGTTGGAATGGTCCTCAAAGATCATCTAGTTCCAATCCCCCTGTCATGGGCACAAACACCCTCCACTAGACCAGGTTGCGCAGAGCCCCATCCAACATGGCCTTGAACACTTCCAGGGATGAGGCATCCACAGCTTCTCTGGGCAACCTGTTCCAGTGCCCCACCCTCACAGGGAAGAATTTCTTCCTAATATCTAATGTAAATCTCCCCTCCTTCACCTTAAGACCATTACCCGTTCTCCTTTCGCTACACTCCCTGATAAACAGTTCCTCTCCATCTTTCCTGTAGGTCCCTTTCAGATACTGGAAGACTGCTATAAGGTCTTCCCACGGCTTCTTTTCTCCAGGCTGATCAAATCCAACTCTTTCAGCCTGTCTTCATAGGAGAGGTGCTCCAGCCCTCTGATCAGCTTTGTGGCCCTTCTCTGAACTCACTCTAGCAGCTCCTGTACTGGGGACTCCAGACCTGGACACAGTACTCAAGGTGGGGGTCTCATTAGAATGGAGTGGAAGAATCACTTCCCACCACTTGTTCATACAATATTTCTCATTTTGTTTCATTTAAATATTTTGGGTGGAACCAACTGGGTTGGGTTTTGGGTGTTTTTGGTTAAATTGTTGTAAATTTAAGAACAGGGACTTGGTCATTCAATCAGATAACTGCATTATTTGTATAGCTCTTGCCCATAACTGACTGATTAGGTAATGATCTCATAGTTACCCTGTAGTTAAGCATTCTATTGTTTCTGTTGGTTTTGTTCACAATCTTATCTACCCTGTCCAGTTTCTTCCATTTAGTTGTTTGTTCTACCCAGCTGTTCTAGTTTTATATTCTTTGGAGAAAAGGCTTTTTCTCTTCATATCTGTACTGTGTATAAAAGGACATATAACGTGACAGAGTCTAATGTATTGCATACATCAATAATAATTCTCTCTTCTTTGTCATGGATCTCATTATTTATTGTATCTGGTTAGTCATTCTTCTGCTATATCCCACTGAAAGGGGCTCAAAATTATTCTTCGTAGTACAGACAGTTTTCTTCAGCAGAGTTTTAGAAAGTGTGAATTATCCTTTTTTTAAGGAAAACCTGTGATTTTATTGTCAGTCTCCCAAGATTTTCGAATGTAGCTCAGTCCTGCAGCACTATACTCATAGAAACCGAACTCCGTGGACTGTGACAGAGACCTATATTTTTTTCAGAACATTTGAAAAGGCATTTAATTTTAGCACAATTAAAAAGAAGTGGTAGCTGTAATGATGATGATTAATCCTGTCTTTGGGCCACCAAGGCATCACACAAAGTCTGGAGAAGATTTGGACTAATGTCGGGTGGATGAGACTGATGTACGTGAGATTTTCTCTGAGGAAAGAGGAAGTGCCAACTCAGTAACTCCCCAGTCTGTACCAAATGTTTTAAGAACAAGAGCTGCTACATAGACAAATATTCTGATTTGGGCTGGAAATGTTAAATACTAGAATTAAGGTCAGCTAAGTTGCCTGCGAGCAACCAAAATATGACCCTTCTTACTCTCCCAGCCACTTCCACTCAATTATTATCAAACTGTAGAGATGTGCAAGGTTCTTAGTGAAGTTATTTCATGAGATCTCTGTGTATCTCCATTTATATTCATATATATGTGAGGGAGAGACAGAATGAAAACCTACAGATTTTCCCAAACTGACAAACCTCCAGTCAGATCTCACAATTTATCAGGCACCCATGTCAATCATCCACAAAATAAATCTACAGAGAATCAAACTTCATTAGTTCTGCTGCTCAAAGAACTATTTATTTTTCTCCTGATTTTCTAATTTAATGTTCTCTCTGGAACACTATTCTCTAAAGGTGGAATGGAGCAGGTACTGCAGTTTAGATGGAATTCTGAGCTGTAAATCTGACTTTTCCAATACTTATTTGTATTTCATGTTTTGGAAAATATCAAGAAATATAATCCTTTAAGATATATACTGAATTTGGCACCACACCTCTAAAGGTGCATGCCTGTAAGATTTATTAATTTCAGGGAAAAATACTATTTCTGTATTGAAAATAATTTTTGCTACATACGATATTGCATATTTTGATTAGCTACATCTAGTTCTTCTGTTTTTATTGTACTTGTCTCTGTATTTTCTTCTAGTTTTTAATAAAAAAAATCACTAAAATTAATTAAGCACACATTAATAAATTATCTAAAATATTTCTATAGAGTGTTGAGCCAGAAATGCATTGGTAGGTGTGGTACAAAGGTTGAAAGATATCAGCTGTAATGTTATTCTGGTACTATAGTAACAGATTGTAGAGAAAGGCAGTAGTTTTAGGAATATTGCCATGTCTCTCTCTCATTATCTAGTGTGAATTTAACTGGAAACATTATACACCTTATCAGCTTGGCTATCTACCTCATGTGATGTGAATGTTACCTAAGTCAAATTTACAAACTTGAGCAGCATTAAAATACCTCATTTATACACACACTTACCTAGGGAGATAATTTTTAGTGAGAAAAGGATAAACAAATTCACAGAGTATTTTGTGATGAGCAAGCCAATTGCTGATTACAAGAAAAACACCGAATAATAATCTGATTAGAGCTTGGAATCTAACATGAGGCTCAGCTGTCCTAACAAAAGTGACACTGGCAAGCAGCTGGAATGATAATTGGGGTACGTTCACATGTACCAATTCTCCTTTTAATAATACCACAAAGAGACCATAGCATCAATTTCACTATATTGTCTACTTCTGATAATGACAAAAGCCAGTCAGGCCAAAAGGATCACTGATTCATTACTTCGGTCAGCTGATATAAAACTTTTTGGTCTGAACTTAAAAATGTGGTCCAGGTGAATAATTTATAATGAAGACTGAATTTGGAAGTATCTGGAAATAAAATTAATAAAGCAAAAAATGTTGTTGGCCTCTACACTTCAAAACCAAAAATGGGCAAAACTCCTTTGTCTTTCAGTCACAGACATTATACTATAAAATTAAGGTAAATTAAATCTCACTTTTCTAATAGCTCTTGAGGCAAGACTGATCTCTGAAGAAAACTATAACATTCATTTTTTAAGAAAATCTCTGCATCATCTGTTTCAATTCTGCATGTGTTACCCCTGTTATTGTTCTAGTAAAATATTATAAATTTTCCTGTGTAATCCTGTAAATGTAATCACCCTTATAATATTTAACTGGGAACAAAATATCAAAGCCATAGAAATTTTTTGATCTATATTGTCAAGAGGTGTCATATACCACTTTATGTCAAAAATCAAAATACTGCATAGAGAAAAGTGAAGGTTTAACCTATTTGTTGTCATAAACCAGTAGCATTAAAGTGCAATCAGTCACTGAATTTCAGATCTAATTTAATTATACAAAGAAATTTTTAAATTTAGTGAAGTATTTATTTTACCAGAAACAGAATAATAACATATAAAAGGAAATTACCTATCACAGTGTCAATTAAAAATTTCCTTTTAATATTCCTTATATTAGTGCTTATTCATTAAATATCATTATGGTCTGCAAACTGTAAAAATTCTATGCACAATAAAGAGAAACTTTAGAGCTTTATTGGCTTTGAAAGTCTGCAGGTGCCTCAAGTTCTGTTTCTAGGCATAAGCCAAAGTTCTTCACTTTCAGTCAAGAAGAACAGTTCATTGCCTGTAACACATTAAAAGCCTTCCTTAAACCAAGACAATAGGTATCCTGTACCTATTGCTCATGTCAGGTAGAATCTAGCAGTTTCTTGATCATATTCTTGGCAGTTAGGATTATCTGTATTTTATCAATTTTTCCTTATAGACAATAGAATCTTATATCCATTGGAATTAATGAGTCTATGGGTGAAAGCTCAGACTTCTATGGGTCAAAAACTATTTTTATATCATGCACATAAAATTCTATCTCTACAATAACCAAAAGAGAGCTTTGCATTGATTTTTTGCATACACATTCAGGTGCATCTATGTTAGTGCATATATAAATGTAAAATAGTATATAATTTATTGAAAACAAGACATAAAGTTAAAAAATTTAGATCTAGGTTGATCTAGACTTTGATGTATATCACTGTTTTTCAATATATTCTTATTTATCTTATGTGTGAGAGACATTTTTTTTCTCTTGATGCTATCTAATTCTTACAACGTTTAGTAACATCAGCATCTGGGTGGGTTTTTTATTATTTTTTAATTACTTCACTCAAATATTGTAAAGAAAGCTTGGAGGTAAGTGCTAAAGTTCATGATAATTTCTCATTATAAATATTTATAAATAATTATTAACAAATCTGCACATTCATACTGTTTTTAAAAGATAGTTAAAGTAAATATAAATTGAATGAGGAATTGGCTAGCAAAATTCAAAAAAATATGAATAATAATATACCAATTCACTGTAAGGACTTTTTTTTTATCTTATTCCTTTGTCAGAGAAATGACATTTTTGTGAAGAATACTATTTCAGCCTTGAAATTTTCCCATGTAGCACTTTTTCTGCCTTAATTAATGATGGATATTTGAGTGGAAGTTATTGATTAATTAAAATTAAAAATGTTTTAAAACGATACCATTAACAACAACAAGAAGAATGATTTTTTTAAAATGGATTTGAGTGAATTCAAGACCCTGCATGAATATTCTTAAATTAATGAATTTAACTTGCATAAGTTGTATTTTATCACTTCATCTTAATTCCTAAAAAATATTGACTTTAAAAATGGAGAAGTAACTACAGTTGTTTTGCTCACCACACTGTATATACAGAGAATGAAGTTTATTTTTAAATGATTGCAAATCACTTTCTAAAGTTTTTATTTACTTTCTTACATGATTTTTCTGGTACTTTTATCCTTGGTTAGACTCAGAGCTGTCACCACAGTGCTGCTTTTATTTAATGGCAGGTGTAAACTGAAGAAGAAAAATGTATGGTGAGAATGAAAGAAATATTATAAGTTGCAAAGTTTTATACATCAATTGTATTTGCTCTGACCTAACTCAGATTAAATTTTGGTGAAAGAGGCTTTATGGCAATATTTGACATTACTTATTTTCTAATAGGTTGCTATTGAGTTCCATTAAATAACACTGTGGTATCCACTTCAAAAGCAACATCTCTGCATGAGCAAGCAATTACAAGTAAAGTGGATAATATACTATTATTAAATATTCTGGGTTGGTTGGTTTTATTTTTTTTTAATGAAGAAAGACACTCAGGAAAAAAGATTTTATATTAACTTCTATAACAACTGTTGGTCTTCGATTTCTGCTCTCTAGTCTTTGCCAAAATTTGTTGAAATTTTCATGTTGGTTTAGTAAGAATTAATATTCATAGTCTGTCATCGATTTTCCTTGTGTTTTGCTGCTCCCTATCATGAAGTCATGAAGATGTGTAAAGTGAGTGAGTGTGTGTAATATGCTTCTCAGGTTATATTGTTCTTGGCAATAAAAGGTAGTGTTTAACAAAATATAAATGTTTTCTTTATGTTCAAGGAGAGAAAACATAAGATAAAACTGTGATTCAGCCTTCCTTTCCAGTTGTGTACTGCTAATCAAATTGACTCATTGAGAGCTGATTTCCTAAAACTAATAAGGAGCCCAACCATACTATTCATACTGACTACTGAATTATCTTTTGATTGCAGGTATAGTGCTCTAAGTGTTAAGTAATGAATGTGTGCAGGTATTTCTGAAGAGTAGTTAATTCCAAACCACAGGGCAACTTTGATCTATCTGGTAGTCTGCTTGTCCCATTTGTTAAAGATTTCTGGACTTCTGAATGCCCTGCCATTAAACAGCAGTCACAACATACCACAGAGTCATCTGATTTATGTAGCAACAGTTTAAATTGAATTTGAGAGCTCAATTTCCTATTGCATTTTGACAGTTTTAATAAGAACACATCCTTTACTTTCCTACAGCATTTGTTAAAATGCTCAGCATTTCTCCATAGTTTTGTGGGTCCGTCTTCCCCCAAATATTTGAAGACATTCTACCTTTCACCCTACCTAAGCCTAATCTTGTCCTGCTCAGCTTATGTCTTGATTAGTCCACTGAAATTATCTTTAATTATCCACTGAAAAAATCATTAAGCACATGCACCTGGGAGATGATATATGTTGATTTAGATACGCCAGGAATACAGTGGATCTGAAATGATTTTCAATTTCTTGGCAGAACATCCTTCTCACTATAAGTTAAAGTAATTTTGAAGTGGAATAACTCAGCTCCTGCTAGTGCTTTAGCAGATGTTTAATTACATAAGGGAAAAACTGAACATTATAAGGAAGGATTGATAGAACTGTATCCCAGATACCATGTAGTTTAGTTAAGAGCCAGCACATTGAAAAAGTGGAACAAGAATGGTATTTCAACTGTCAACAAAAGCATCCAAATCCCTTTGCCATAGTTACAGTTGCTACTGCAACCCAGAAAGAATGGTATTTGTCCATTGCATTGCCTTATGTTCAAGGTCAATATCCCAGCTGCAGGGGGGACTGAAGGTAGATAGGACAATTTTTCTTTTCTAATAAATATGTAATTTATTCTCCCTTCCCTTCCCTTCCCTGCCCTGCCCTGTCCTGCCCTGCCCTTTTTTATCTCAAGTAGAGAGGATTAAAAAGCTAAAATTATGGATTCATCCCTGATAAGTATAGGCCCTTAACTGAGGATGCTAGTCTAAGATCCTAATCATTCTAGGCTTATCCTAAAGTTAACGGAAAGAAAGTTGCCTCCTGAGAGCAATTAAGTCTTTAGTTGACTGAAATAACCAGCGGTAAAAGCCCTTCAGTCTCATATTGTATCTCTAAAGCTTGTGGGATAAATCTGGACCAAATATTTAATTTGGGGTTTAATATTGTGTTGAATGGAAGGATATTTCCAAGGAAAAAAAAAAAAAGGAAGCAGAAATATTTCAGACCAACTATTCTTGGTGTTGTTAAAAAATGAAAAATTTTCCATCAAAAATTACTTAAGCAATACTATAGTCAGCTTGCTATGTATAAGAACCCATATTTATATTCTTCATAAAAATGTATTTATGTTGGGGTGAATTCCTGTTAACATATTTACAGTAGAGATTGATTTGTTCCCAAGTGTAAGACTTTTAAAATTATTTATTTTTTTAATTACCAAAAATCTCCCATGTTTCTGTTAACATCTGGTATTTTCAGTTTACTTCTTTTCAAGTCACTAATTTCCACCCACCTGAGTAACAGCAGCTGTGTGCTTCTTCAAACTGTAGACATGATCCATCACATTAAGTTGTAGGACCACTATTTATAAGAAATAATGGTATCGCTAATAAAGAAACATAAGTCTGTGGTAAATTAAAAATAAAACAAACACAAATTTTCTTTGGGCTATCTGATATTATTAATTTAAATGCCAGGTATCACATATGAACCATATAATTTCCAGTTTTGAAAAAGACTTCCATGTATTCTCTAATATCTTTATAATCCATAAACGTGACCTTAACACACTGTTTTTTACTTCTTATATATAATTATGGAAGAAATTCCATACTTAATGCTTGAAGTTTCCACTCTGTCAAAAACTGATGACCATTTAAACTACATTGGCTTACAAATTCCAAACATTGTGAAGCATTTCAGAAACACAGCAGTGCCTTGAAGATGAAGATATACTGCTTAAAGAAGCAATGTTTTTGTGCTGTCACAACAAACTGAAACAAATTGAAAATGTTTTCATCTTAACAACGTACAAGCCTAGCCAAGGCTTCATTTAACAGAACGCATTGAACTGTACACCTTGTCTTATTTTTCAGGTCATAATTTTATGTCTTGTACTGGGTTTCTAGAGAAATCTGTAAAATTTTATTTTCTGAATGACATTTCAGTTTGTGATTATCTGTTTTGATCACAGTAAATTCAGCCTTTGTTTTTTTCTAACTTGGTTTGTTAAAGAGTGTTCAATTCAAATTAAAGTATTTAAGACAAATCGTTCTGTCAACAGTGCTTTTACATGACTTTGTTTTGTGACCTTCAACTGTCTCTCCCAATTGCCCACCACTCCTATTTATATCTGCTTTTTCCCCACCAACTCAAATCACAGTGCCTTTAGTTCTTCCACAAACCTACATGCTTTAGCATATCCAGGTTGTTCCCACTTCCAAAGACATCTCCCTGGAATACCATGATTTAATTCCCATGCTCTCTGCTCCTTCCAGGTTCTCTCTGATGCTCCTTAGGTTCTCATATCACCATATCCTCAGCTTTTTCCATTTCTCTCATTAATATGAAAAGGCTTAGAGTTGCACCAGGGGAGGTTTAGATTGGATATTAGGAAAAATTTCTTGACTGAAAGAGTTCTTGAGCACTGGAATGGGCTGCCCAGGGAAGTGATTGAATCACCATCCCTGGAGGTATTTAAAAGATACGTGGACATGGCTTTTAGGGACATGGTTTAGTGGTGGACTTGGCAGCGTTAAGTTTTCTGGTTGGACTCAAAGCTCTTAAGGGTCTTTTCCAACCAAAATGATGCTGTAATTCTATGATTCTACTGGTATTTTTCCTGCACCTCAAAATAAAGGCAGCAAGCACTGCAATTGTTTTGAAGCTATATGCAGTCTTTGGCTCTTTGATATGTTTATGCTTATTGGTCTTCTGAGTGCTGCCACCCAGCTGATAGTTGACCAGATGAGTAGCTAATTCCTCACTGGAATGCTAGTAAATGCTCCTTTTCATCTATTCAACTTCTTTTAGCTACTTATTTTCATAAAACTGTTTGGCTTGTAACGCCTTTGAGATTTCTACTTTTGTGTCCAATTTGATTGAAATTGAATCATGTATTTGTGAGTTACCTTCAAGAAGAAAGGAATACAAGAGAGACAGTAGCATCAGGAAATCTGGATATTCAGACAATCGTAGAAAGCTTTATTGCACATAGAACTTGTGGGCTTTTTACCTATGATTAAAGCATAGTTCTTCAAAAGTGGTTTTTAACATGACACCCATGTTACTAGCAGAAAATATAAGAATCCACAATAACAAATCCTTTTCGTTCTCATGGGAGGCTGCAGAAGATTCTAATTTACATAGACAGATACCTTCCCACCTACTACCACTGAAAGAGCTGAATATTTATATTTAAAAACCTGATTCCAGTGGAATTCTGTAAGGGCAGACATTGTAGGCTAAAAGATCAATTTAACCAACTTCACTGACATTTTTTACTGAGATAAAATATTTTAGTATCTCTTGAACTCCACTAGCATTTATTAGGTTTACTATGCAGTTCAAGATTGAAGTTAATGCCATACTTTGACAAATTACATTAAAATAATTCTGTGTATTGGCTAACAGAAAAAATCTATTGTGTTTAAGTTTTGATGGAAAGTTACTGTGCACAAGAATAATATGGTCATTACTCCTGCATCTTATAAGAGAAGCAAGTTGCCTACAGAAGATTAGCTACAGTACTATTTAAAAAAAAAAAGGAAAAAAAAGTAATTTAAATGATAGACAGCCCAGCAAACATTAAACTGCAAAACCTAGAGATCACGGGAGTGACAGACGCCACTTCACAACTTTCTATAGCACCTTGCAAACAGCTCTAGATTTGGTTATCTTGAACAACTGCTATCATCTGAAAATTTTCTATTACCACTGCACGTCACTATATTTTTCAGAACATGTATGAATATCTTGAGCAGACTAGATCCAAGAGAAAATTTCTGGCAAGCTTTCTGCTAATCTCTGTTCATTGTAGAAATGGCTCGTGTTCTTCCACTAGTTTTCTATCCTTTTCTTTCAAGGTCTTGTGGGCATTTAAAGTCCTTGTGAGTCACTTTGTGAAATTTTTTTTTGAAAAGGCAGGTATGTGTACCAGATCACTTTATTCACATACTTGTTGAGTCTCTGACAACTCACAGTAGGATATAACTACCCTCTGCAGTAAGTTTCCATTCCTGATGTTACAAATTATAAAACAATTACTTTTTATGGATTTAGAAATTCTTACAAAGTTTTTCCTTTTCTTAGCATTATTGCAATTTACACTTAAATGTGACTTGTCATGTTTTATATACTTTTAATTTTTTAATTTTTATGTATCTTCCACTTGAAGGATTTTTTTTTTCTGTTTATCAAGATTCCTTATTCAGATGTTTAAGCTCACTTTAAGCCATAATGACTTTTTCATTCTTTCAGAATTCCTTTGATCAGCAGTATTTTTTAATTTTAATTGTCTACTACTAACATTTTTTAAAACTCTACAACCTGCATCAAATCCTCTTGCCCTTTAAACGTTTCATTTAGTTCCTTTTAAGGAGCACTCTAATTGTATTTACTTTCCCTTTCCTAGATATTGTTATAGGGTTTTGGGGTGATCTATTTTTTTTAGTTCCTGAGAAGATATCGATTTAGAGTGTATTATGATCAAAGGTAAAGAATTTTTTTGGGGATAGCTACATCTTTAACCAAAATATTAAGATCAAGAACTAAAGGTCAAGAATGATACTGAACAAAATAACTGTGAATTATCTAACCAGTTTATCCAAGAAACAATCTCGTACTGTGTCTCAGATTTGTTGCAGCACGGAAAGACTTTTATCAGTTTATACACTGGCAGTTGTACTCTTCTATTCATACTTGATATTTTTACAGCCTCTCTAATCTTGTTTAAGTATAACATATTTACGAGAGGGTTTATATCACATAGTATCTGTCATACTAGAGACCTGAGTGATGTCCTCTGAGATCTTTTCCATTCATATGTTCCCATGATTTTGTGAAATTCAATTTTTTGTCTTAAGATAGATAAATTTGCAGTATCGAGGTATATATTAAATACAAATCACATTTGGAAGCTATCTGAAATGTGTAGTTATGAATACTATATAGGTAAGTTCTCACTTTATTAAATACAGTTATATTAACTTTTGAAGATACTTAGGTAATTAGTAAGAAAAAATAATCAGAGATAGCACAAGTACCTGCATTAAAAAAAAATAAATTGAAAATGGGATTGTATGCATAAATAACGTTTACCAGTGGATAAATCACTGTGCATCACTGAAACCAGTTGAATTCTTCCCATTGACATTGTACAGTCAGCTAGCAAACACAGAAGTATAGGGAAAAAAAAGCTTCCTTCCCTTTTCTTACAAAAGGGCAAATGCTTTACTGTTTCAACTTGTTATACAAATATTTGGCAAATTTGGAAATGCAAGGGTTCTTTTAGTAAAAAAAATGTTTCAGTAAAAAGTATAAGTTTATATCTTTGTCAGCAACATGGGCACTAGGACTGAGTGCTGGTGACACCAGGCTGTGTGGCGCAGCCGACATGCTGAAGGGAAGGAACGCCATCCAGGGGGACCTTGACAGCCTTGAGAGGTGGGCCCATGTGAACCACATGAAGTTCAACAAGGCCAAGTGAAGGTCCTACATATGAGTTGGCACAATTCCAAGCACAACTACAGGCTGGGTGGAGAATGGATTGAGAGCAGCCCAGAGGAGAAGGACTTGAGGGTGATGGTTAATGAAAGCTCAACATTACCCACTTGCAGCCCAGAAACCCAAATGTATCATAGGCTGTATCAAAAACAGTGTGACCAGCAGGTGGAGGGAGATGCTTCTTCCTCTCTACTTCGCCCTCGTGAGACCCCACCTGTAGTACTGTGTCTGACTCTGGGGCCCCCAACATAAGAAAGACATGGAGCTGTTGAAACAAGTCCAGAGGAGAGCCACGAAGATGATCAGAGGGCTGGAGCACCCCTCCTATGAAGACAGGCTGAGAGAGTTGAACTTGTTCAGACTGGGGAAAAGAAGGCTTCAGGGACACTTAATTGCAACATCCCAGTACCTAAAGGGGGCATACTAGAAAGATGGAGAAGGACCCTTTATCAGGGAGTGTCGTGAAAGCAAGAGGGTTAATGACATTAAGGTGAAGGAGAGGAGATTTAGATTAGATATAAGGCTGAGGATGCCCCCTCCCTGGCAGTGTTTAAGGCCAGGTTGGATGGGACTTCGGTCATCCTGGTCTAGTGGAGGGTGTCTGTGCCCATGGCGGGGGTCTTTGAGGTCCTTTCCAACCCAAACCATTCTATGATCCTATAATTACTGCTGAGCAGTGCTTACACAGAGTCAAGGACTTTTCTGCTTTTCACATGACCCCACAAGTGAGTAGGCTGGGGGAGCAAAAGAGGCTGGGAGAACATAGCCAAGACAGGTGACCCATAATGGCCAAAGGGATATTCCCTACCATATAACGTCACGCTCACTGTATAAACGGGGAAGCTAGCTGGGAGGCCGGATTTCTCCTAGGAAACAGGCTGGGCATCAGGTTGTTTTTTTCTCCACAAGTGATGAAGCAATTTCATTTGTGCGTCACTAATTTCAACAACAAATTGTGATAAAAACATTATATTATTATTATTGTTGTTGTTATTGTTGTTATTATTAGTTTTAATTGTTTATTATTATTAAACTCTCTTTATCTCAAACTATGAGATTTTTTTTTCTCTATTCTCCTTCCCATCCCCTTGGAGGGTGGAGTAGTGAGCAAGCTGCTGTGTAGTGCTTACTTACTTGCTGGGGATGAGCCATGAAACTCTCATGTAAATGACAGATGCCTCTTCTCATCTTCTTGGTCATCCCTTCTAAAGAGCCTATATCCATCCGTTGCAACGCTCCTGGGAGTAATCGCACTATATCTCCGTGATTCCAATAAGATCACAGCCCTGTAGATGCATGTACATCACTAACTCCTACAGGCATTTCAGGTAGCCGCTCAGCTCTGTGGATTTCCCAGAGAAAGGGCAAGAGCTTCCCCCATATTTCTATCCTCTCAACATTCACTTATTTATATTCATACGAACAGACTTCCTTCCACATTGTTTTTCTGATTTTGAGGTGTCTTTTGTCCACATTGCCCTGCACCATTTGCTTGCAAAACCAGTGTGCCGATTCCTCATTTGACTGTGGGTACCCTTCCATGATCCAGATGAAAATATTCTCAGAGGACAAATCTTTCTACAGTATAACTCTCCCCTTGGCAGCCCCATACCAACTGGAGCTGCAGACTTCGTCTCTCTCCAACCTTAATGCTAAGACTAAACCTAAACCTGACCATAGGCTGAACCTTATCCAAGGACCCCAAGCCCTAACACCGATAAAAAGATTTTCAGGGGACAAATCTGTCTGTACCTTATTTTTCTTGGGAGGTGTTACTTTTTCATTATTTAGATTTTGGTAAAATCTTGAATGTGTGAAATCAATGTGAATGTTTCAGTGTGAAAACCAATCTTGAAGCCAAATGCTAAATGGTCTTTTAAGCCTGCTGAACTCAAATCTTTTTCTAAAGATGAACCTTATTGTCAGCCTTCACCTGAATGACCATTTAGAGTGAGGAATAAATTGACAAATTGACAAATGGACCACAGATCTAGATTTTCCAATTTATGAACTTTATTATTTATTGCCAATGAGGCATGGTGGCAAAATGGCTACTATACTGAGTCCTTGGGCAGAGGTACAGCTGCCTGGGAAGGGAATATTAGTAAGTTAATTCTTCCAGAGCAACGCGATTATGATCACTGTGGAAATGAGACAACACTTTCTTTGTAAAAGAACCACAAATGATTCCAAGTGAAAATTAAAATCTTTTCTAAAACCTAGCCTTCTTAGAATCAGCTTGCAGTCGAAACTACCCATTTCAAAGCACTGTTTGCTGAGTTCAGATCTGAGCCCCTGGCTTGATATCCTGCCTTGAAGTACTGTCTGTGAATAGTTATTCCTTTTCAGTCCCTGGTCCAGGATTGACCAAAAGGCATTTTATGAGATTACAGTATATTTCCCTTAAGTATAGTTTCTGAAGAATGTGCCGTTTGAAGTAATGGAAAACTGCCTATTTCCTTTAGAAGTAGTAAGTAGATCAAATTCTTAATACACTTGCAAGCTTACATGCTCAGAACTTGTCAAACCAGTTCTTCTCATTTTTAGTGCTGTTAAAGGTAATTTACCTGGGAGAAGTGCTATACAAAGAAGTGAGTCATTCCTAGAGAAGGCTCCACTGTTCAGCTGTGTCATTTTCTAAATGTATTCTGAGTAGAAAAGAGAGAGGGAAAAAATAATAAAAAAAAAGTATTTCATTCTCAATAAAACAAAGTTGCAAGTTGTGGTACTGGCAACCTTTTCTATTATTTCAGCTTGAAATCAAAGATATGTATTATCACACAATGCATGATATAAAGGAGTTATTTTTAATATAATTTATATTGTAATTGGGAGTTTGGGAACCCCAGCTTTCTAACAGTGGAATTTTTTTAAAACCTAAATTTGAGATGTGCTGTATCAGACTGTACAAGTAATTTAGTTTTTTATATTATTTTATTATACCAACTTAATTTATTGATGAAGGTTCATTTTCTGTAACATCTGAAGATCAATCTAGAACTTTTAATTCTCAAGTTTACAGATGTGACATAACTTACACTCTGGGTCTAACTCAAAAGGCACCTCTAATCACTGTCAGAATATTCTCTTGGACAACATCTGTTTGCATATGCTGTGTAAAGTACTAAAAAAGCCTCAGGGATCATACTAACCGATAACTGATCTGATAGTGTATTTTCTTCATTGACCTACTTACCAAAACAACATAAAACCAAGAAATACCACCAACAAAAATAGGTATCAGATATTGACTGATAATGTCAAGAAAAGCTCATAACATTTAGACATTTTAGGGACTCTTCAGTGAGAGTTAATTAAAGAGGATCCAGATTGAATGTTCTATTGTTAGCAACTTAGACAGACTCTAGGAAAATATGAATCATGTGTGTTATGCACACATAACTGGCTGAAAACCCAGCAATGCCTTTTAATCCTGAAACAAAATCGAGAAGCTAGTAGAAAAAAATTAGCAGCCAAACACGTCACTTCCATTTAATACTTTTTTTCAGTTTACATCTGAATAACCTCAATAAAGTTAGTCAGTGCTTAAATGATTTTAACCTTTATTTAGCAATATTCTGAGGATTATGAAACTGGTCTTCCAAGTACTTAAGTAGGACTTCAACTTCAAGCTCACAATTATACTGAAGTCAATAGATCTCCTTAATTGCTGACATTCTTTGCTGAATGAGCTCATGATCGGTCAGATTCTTTAAGACTAATTTTAAACAACACATTTCTAAAACCAATGTCTTGAAAAAATATAGAAGTAGCTTTTTAAAGCTCATTCTAATATTTAGTAAAGCTTACATAAAAACTTGTAACAAAACTAAAATAGAAAGATCCCCAAGATAAAAATGCTCTTCAGTGTTGTTGAAAAGACATACGGCTACTCATTGAAACAGAGACTATTTTTTGTTCAAGTGTTTGGATATTTTACTCAGAAATGGACAAAATTTGGAGCAAGTTTGAGAAAGTGAACTGGAAGCAAGCACAATTTACGCATTCCCCATCTTGTTGAGTAGTTTTCACTTCTTGAAACTTAGAAATACATGTAAAACTGTAAAAAATTAAAGGTTTTTTTCCTGACAAAATCCAGATCAATTATATAAAAATATTTTGTAGAAATTATTTTTAATAATTTAATTAAATGTATTCATACAAAATTATCAAAGTAAGATTGAAAAATGTTATTTTTTTCAATGAGCTTACATGCTCTACCTGACCAAACTGGTGAAGAGCAAACATGCAGGTAATTATTTCGTCTTGGCTGATGGCTTGCAGCTTCCTCAGCTGAAGCTTGAGAAGTGTGCCTGTATCCTCATCTTGGCTAATATAGCATCATTTATGGTATGCATACTATCACATTTTCAGATACACTTATCTCAAGACTTTCTACACATAAGTCCCAGTTGTACCATTCTAATCTTGACAGTCTCCCCAAATCCTTATCCAAAGATGGGTTCTCCTCTGTCTTCAACTACCTCATAATTTCCCTCTTAGATTTGACTTCCCAGACTCCCCCACCCTCATTCCTTGCCACCATCTCTGCTTTCATCCTGATTCCTTATCACCTTTTCTTCTGCCATTCCAGTCTGTCTCTCTTCCTACTGTACTCAAGTCAGATATCTTTCTTTTCCTAATACCCTGGAAACAGCAAAGAGGAGAAGGTTGAGTTAATAAAAGTGCCAAAAGTTTTAATTTCCTTCTTTCAATGTCAGTTTTCAAGTTCCTTCCACTCACAAGAGGAAGTGAAATTGGGAATACGGAATGTCTAAGTGGATAATCTATAAATAAATATTTGAACCTTTAAAAAAAATAAATAAAATTATGTAAAATACTGTCTGAATGTTGGTTTTGTCAGCTTAAATACCTTTCACCTCAACCCATAGAACCATAGGTAAAAACACCCAAATGTACTCCCAAGGTAAATCAGTGTCATGGTTTAACCCCAGCCAGCAGTTAAGCCCCACACAGCCGCTTTCTCACTCCTCCCCAGTGGGAGGGGGGAGAGAATCAGAAGAGTAAAAGTGAGAAAACTCATGGATTGAGATAAAGACAGTTTATTAAGTAAAACAAAAGCTGTGCATGCAAGTAAAACAAGACAAGGAATTCATTCACCACTTCCCATGGACAGGCAATTGTTCAGCCATCCCCAGGAAAGAAGGGCTCCATCATGTTCAACCACTACTTGCAAAGCCAAACACCATCATTCTGAACATTCCCCTCTTCCTTCATTTTTCCCCAGCATTACATGCTGAACATGACATCATATGATATGGGATATCCCTTTGGTCAGTTGGGGTCAGCTGTCCCGGCTGTGTCCCCTCCCAACTCCTTGCGCATCCCCAGCCTACTTGCTGATGGGGTGGTGTAAGGAGCAGAAAAGGCCTTGGCTCTGTGTAAGCACTGCTCAGTAGTAATGAAAACATCTCTATATAACAAAAACATCTCTATATTATCAACACTGTTTTCAGCACAAACCCGAAACATAGCCCTATATTAGCTACTATGAAAAAAAATTCTCTTTCAGCTGAAACCAGGACAATCAGTTAAGTATAAATTTGAATGTTCACATTGTAAAGTGGTTTTTTTTTCCCCCATTTAAAGGGACCATTACACACCTGCACTTGTATTGTATGTCAAGAATAAACTGAAAGTGGTGTAGCTACATCTAACTTTAGCATAAAGCTAGGATAGTTTTGCAGCTGACTTTGAAAGCAAACAAATTCTTTATGTGCTTGTTCATTTCCTGAACAATGTCCTTATTCTTTTTGCAACTAAATGACTTTGCACAATAAAGAATGCTTCCAGATATACTTTTTTATACACACGAGTATAAACCTGACATTTCAAGCTTTTTCTTCATGAATGAAAATATACGTTCATACTTTTTAGAAAATGTATCTATATGTAATATCTGTTCAGCAGGGAGATTTTAATGAAATATAATTTATTTCCTTATGCCTTAGCAATTTCTGCTCTCTCCTGTGTGTCTCACGATGGAAATTTCATTATTCATATTAGCATTTAGACCTTTGTTTTATTCACTGACTGCCTCTGCTAAGAATTTGATGTATTTCCATTAAACAGCACACAAATAAAAGAAAATAACCTCTGAGAAAAAAAAAACTAAACGCATTAGGTCTACAAAAGCAAAGGAGGACACATCTCAGAATCCAATCTGGTAATGACAGCTGGATTAAGGTAAGAATGCCAATGATTTCTACCCCTCACATACCCATGTCTTCAATCCAACACAATCACAATTTTCTCTTCAAGCATAAATTTAACTTGGTGAGGAGAAAACAAGTTCTTGTTAGAAAGCCCTGTTTGAACTCCATAGTCTTATTAATATCTGAAGTGTTATCAAGAGCCAGAGACCATTTGCTTTGACAAAGGTGTCTGGATCAAAAAGTGAGGTAAACAACAGCCGATGTGTGTGGGGTGAGTAAAGAGCTGAGAGAGGACAGCGCTCTCTTCTCACACAGCTTCTGAGCACACTCCTGGCCCACTGATAGTATTAGGATGCAGAACAGGGAGTGGGAATTGTGTACTGTTTCAGCATATTGGCAGCCTCCCATCAGCTGACACATGGGGGAGCAATTCAAACGAGTGGCTGAGCTTCTAAAACTTTGATTATTGTTATTATTTCTTTTTAATAGCAGATTCCCAAGACTCCTATCTTTTGCCTTTTCCACCACAACAATGTCACTTCACTTCCATCTACCTTTCAGTTCCCTCTTATGTCTCCTCCATATTACATTTTTATGTTTTTGTCAGACGGGTCCCTTTGAAGCTTTCTGCCAAGCGTGTGGAAGGGAAGGAACAGCAGCTGTAAGTCGCGGCTGCCCCTCTCAACCAGCACAAGCCCAGGCCAAGCAAATTGCTCTGTGAATGCACTGCAGTGCAGCAAGCCAAGGAAATGGCTTCATTTGCCATATGTTGCACAGACCGGCAGTGAAGGGTTTATTAGCCTTTGTACACTACTGCACAAATCAGCAAGCATGCATCACTCATATCTTATCAATGTTGTACTGGGTTTTTTTGAAAGAGACTACAAAAGCTTTTCCTTCTCAGTTCACTGACAACATTTTCTGCCATTCCAGGAAACATGCTGAATTCATAATATAAGGGTTATTGGTGGGTCCATATCTTATACGAGTTTAGCAAACAATGCAATACTGAAATTATGAGTTACCACATAAACAGCAGCGATATTAAGGAGATCCTGATTGCCTTCCTGTTTAAAATTCTCACTGCTGAGTGAAGAGCCGGTTCTTGCTTCCCATTCTGGTCTGTGCTGACCATTACTTCCTAGATAATTTTGACGTGCATATTAAGCATATGGCAGAAAAACAAAAGGTGAAACATATGAAAGCAATCAATCTGGTATGCATCCATATGCCTCAGAGATTTTTAATTGCCACTGGGGGATTTAAAGGAATTTCTAAAATTAATTACAGAGATACATACTCTCCTGAGAATTAAATGGTTATGTAAGAGCACTTCTAACTGTCTATAAAGAACAAATCCTTTCACATCAATGAAAGATGGCTGTTTAGAAAAATATGTTCTATTTAATTTAAAAATGCATAAACAAATAAATTCAAGCAAGCAAGCAAGCAAGCAAACAAAAATTATCACTAAGGTATTTTGTCCATCTAGAACACTAATCAATGTTAAGGAAAAAAAAAATCAGAGGTACTTACTGCTTCTCAAGTACAGTCGTATGTCTGGTCAATGTAGAAATTTCTGCTCTTTTTAAGTGTAATCTCCAAATGAATGCTTTGACTACCGCGTTAGTGATTCTCTCTGATTACTTGCTGGAGGACCTGCTAAGTCATAGGATGACATATGATCCTGAGAATCCAACATCCCAGAGGACTTTAGTATAATAACTAAGTAATAAAAAAATAATTAAATATTTTCTCAAGTTTTATTTAACATTGTTTTGTTTGGAAGGTTTTCAATATATATATATACACAAAAGTAAAAATAAAGTATTATATCTCAAATTAAATTTAGTATTAATTTAACTTTTAAAATATTATTTGGTGTTGGTGCTTGGAGATGTGGTATGGTCAGGACTGAAAAAGACAATATTCTGCACAGTTCAGGTTTTGATCTGTACTGGTTATTTGAGATTGAATATTGCTTGTGGCAATCTCTGTGTTAACAATTCTTCTTTTGGTCATTTAAATTCTATTTGAATTAAGTTTCATCAAACAAAAGCATATTTAATCTGAAATGGGATGGTCTACTCTTTTTGACCAACTGTGATAACTGTGAGATTGAGCTTTGGAGAAAATAAATACCTGTATGCAAGTTCTGTAGCTGTTATTTGCTTTAAATCGCCTCTTGTTCCACGAGGAAGTAAAAGAAAAGGAAGAAAAAAAAGTAATGTAGAAGAATGTATGGTGTCTAATAGTATCAGTGGCTTCCCTGTTAGATTTTTTTAAATTTTATTTTGTTTTGGCTGAAATCACTAGGGTACATTGGCTGCAGTACTTGCGGATGGAAACTGCAGTACAGATGTGCCAATATAGGCTCCAGGTTTATGAGTATTCACTCCTTTATTGTAAATAAAGCAAATAGCTTTCTCTCAGTCATCCAAGCTGAAGTTGAAAAAGTGCCATATATAAAAGATAGCCTTTTGGGAACCGTTGAAACTCCATGTACAACTGCACTTGCAATGGAAGATTAATTTTTTATTATATTCTGGGACATAATGATTTCTTTTAGTGTTGTAGCCAATACTGTGGTTTCCTTGAGAACATGTGTGTTGCCTACATGAGTTCCCCATGATACAGCAGCAGTAGAGAGAGTGGAAGGATATTTTTGTAATTCAAGAACAACAGTGTCCATTTGAACTCTTGCTGAGCATATATCCATGGCAATGGCGCACCGGGTGATTTCACATGCCTTGAAGAGGTTTTGGGAATATCGATTGTTGACGGTTTTCCATTTTACAAGATTTGAATCTTGCAATGATTCTCTCATTCAAATTCATGACCAAAATTAAGTGTTTTAACCTGGTTTACTTTTTGTTTTTGAAAGAGTTATGCCCTATTTCCTACTATTTTTTTCCCAGAAACTCCATAATAATTTATTTGGAAGGGTGATTTGGACTCAGATCTTAGGCTTTCTGTCTTTTTATTTTTGTCTTTCCAGCTAGTTTCTGTAACATTACATAGTAGAATAAATCCTTGAGAAACAAACAATTTATAAGGAAAAAAAGTAGACAAAAAAATCATTAACATCTGATTCAATATGCAAGAAATAAAATTGCAAAATAAGAGAAATTACAAGCTATTTCACACCAGTGTTTTTTGTTTGGTTTTCTTGTAGTTTTGTGTCTTAATAGTTGAAATATTATATATCCCTAACTGATATTTAATGTTGTCTCTTTGCTACATTAATATTTAAAGAAGCCTAAAGACTTCTTGCTTTTAAAATATTCATGATTGCTGCTCTTTTATGTGAAACAAACTTCAAAGGAGGAATCCCTAATTCACTTACTAACCAATTCATATGTCTTCTCACTTGCCTAAACAATTTTCAGTTGTTTTATCCATGAAGCTGAGTCAAAGTGCAAATTTGATAATTGTACTAAATTAACCAAGGTTGGGTAGATTTACATTTGGAAGTGTGGCAATCTATTTTTCAGCTTTCTTATGGACAACGGAATTACATGACTTGGAAAAGTAGGCATATTTTCAGGGGGAAAAAAGTATTGCAAAGAGTTAAAGTTTATCTGAAACATATATTCAAAGCTTACTTCTACCCCCTAAAAACATTCTTTAATCAAATATAGAAAATAATAATAAATATTAGAACAATATTTTAGAGGTTTTAGCAGTGAAGGACCCTCAAGAAATGTAGCTAATTTTTCCCTCTGGATACAGGTTGGATCAGGAAGGGTAAGAATTTGCAGGACAGTACAGGTAAAGTAGTGGTGGGCAATGAAGGCAGAAGGAATCAAGGGAAACCAGAAACCGCAAGAGCAGGGAAACAGGGAAGACACAGATCTGTGTTTAGCCAGCTCTTGGGAGCAGAATTGCCTCAGCGCTGGCTGCAAAGATACAAACTTCAACATGTAACCCTACATCTCTTTCACTGGAAAGACTGTCCCAAGGAATCACAGAATCACACAGAATCGTAGAGGTTGGAAGGGACCTCGAAAGATCATATAGTCCAACCCCTCCTGCCAAGGCAGGACCACCTAAAGCACATCACCCAGGAATGTGTCCAGTCGGGTTTTGAATGCCTCCAGAGAAGGAGACTCCACAACCTGTCTGAGCAGCCTGTTCCAGTGCTCTGTCACCCTAACAGTGAAGAAGCTTTTCCTTATATTGACACGGAATCTCCTATGCTCCAGCTTGGACCCATTACCCCTTGTCCTATCGCTTAATGACACCGAAAAGAGCCTGGCTCCGTCTTCCTGACACTCACCCTTAACATATTTAGAAACATTGATAAGGTCACCCCTCAGTCTCCTCTTCTCCATGCTAAAGAGACCCAGCTCCCTCAGCCTTTCCTCATAAGGGAGATGTTCCACTCCCTTGATCATCTTTGTCACTCTGCACTGAACTCTCTCTAGCAGTCCCCTATCCTTCTTGAGCTGAGGGGCCCAGAACTGGACTCAATACTCCAGATGCGGCCTCACCAAGGCAGAATAGAGGGGGAGGAGGACCTCCCTCGACCGACTGACCACATCCCTTCTAATGCACCCCAGGATGCCATTGGTCTTCATGGCCACCAGGGCACATTGCTGGCTCATGGTCATCCCTCCATCCACCAGGACCCCCGGATCCCTTTCCCCTACACTGCTCTCCAGCAGCTCAGTCCCCGACCTATACTGGCACATGGGATTCTTCTTTCTCAGATGCAAGACCCTACACTTGCCCTTACTGAATTTCATCAGGTTCCTCCCCGCCCAGCTCTCTAGCCTATCCAGGTCCCGCTGAATGGCAGCACAACCCTCTGGTGTGTCAGCCACTCCTCCCAGTTTAGTGTCATCAGCAAACTTGCTGAGGGTACACTCCGTTCCCTCATCAAGGTTGTTGATGAAAATATTGAACAGCACCAGTCCCAGCACCGACCCCTGAGGGNATCACATTTCCCGGGATGGAGGTGAGGCTGACTGGTTTATAGTTACCCGGGTCCTCCTTCTTGCCCTTTTTGTAGACTGGAGTGACATTTGCCTTCCTCCAGTCCTCGGGCACCTCTCCCGTCACCCATGACTTGCCAAAGATGATGGAGAGCGGCCTGGCAATGACCTCCGCCAGCTCCCTCAGCACTCGCGGGTGCATCCCATCAAGCCCCACGGACTTATGGATGTCCAGCTTGGCTGACTGCTCCCTAACCCAGTTGTCATCAACCCAGGGAAACTCGTCCTTTACCTCGGTTTCCTCTGGGGCTTCAGGGGTCTGGGGCTCCTGGGGAGTGTCTGCAGCGGTGAAGACAGAGGCAAAGAATGCATTCAGTAGCTCTGCCTTCTCTGCATCCTCTGTCACCAGGGTGCCCACCCCATTCAGCAGCGGAATGGGTAGGTAGCAGAGTTCATGTGTTCATTCAACTCTTTGACCACAAGTCTGATGGGAAGAATACCAGCTTCTTTTGATATGAGTAGAAGAAATGGACGGAGAGTCTGAGACTACCAAATTGTTTCACATGGGGAGCTGGTTGTAGCTGCTGGTTCCCTTTGGTCACTACTGCTCTGATCTGGATTTACCTTAGCAGCACAGGCATGACAAGCTCATATCCCATTATTAGCAATGTGTTCAGACAGCACTTCCCTTACTCTTGTTTTCATTTTCAGATGTAGCTTGTGAAATTTACTCTGTCTGCTTTTCAGATGAGCATCACAAGAGACTGATGCCAATCTGAAGATTTTCCTCCAGCAATCTAAATTTCAGCCCATGGCAGGCTCTGCAGGCTGTTTTCTTGGCAGCATCAGAGAGACTTCTGTGTTTGCCACTTAATTAACTGTTGATGGACCATCTGGGCAGCTTAGTCTTTACACATGTCATTTTCTTTGGTTCACCTTGGAGTCTGTATAAGCAGGGCACATTTATTTATGTAAAAAAATTCTTTGTGTGAGTATCCATTGTGATCAATATATAAGCAGTATTTTGAAAGCCATATTGTACCAAAAACTGTTGCATTAGCCAGTTTGCATACTTAGACATTAAGAAGGAGAGGTGACATTGATTAAAATTGATTTTACAACTTTTCTTCTCCAAATGTCCTGCTCAATACCTACACAACTGTTTATCTTCTTTCTCAGGGGGAAATCTGCACTACCATATTCCACTGATTTCTTTAATTTGTTATTATAGGATTTCAGAAGAAGGTGGAAGACAAAAAGATAGTTCTAAAGAGGAAGAGAAGAAAAAATTCAGATTAATTCCTTTTCATGACATAAACCCAGATGACTACACAAAATCCCCATTGTACCAAGTGTGTAATAAAAGTCATCATACCAGATTTTCTTTCATATAATAACTTTTCCAAAGTAGAATGCAATATTCTATCTTCATTGTTTGTAAAGTACACTGAATTAGGGAGTGTTTATAGCCTTGTTTTCAAACAGTCTAACCTCTAATTTCAGATTCCTAGTTTTGAAGATATTATCAATAAATGCCTGATTTCAGGCTTGAGTAATACTTACAGGTAAAACACAAGAGCAGTGTGGAATTCAACTCCTGTAAAAAACAAAAAACAAAAAACACCAAAACCCAACACACAATCCAACTAAAAATAAACAAAACCAAAACAAAAACCTGATGAATGAAATTATGACCTTACTGAGGTTAGTAGGAGTTTTGTTAGTGTAACTGAGATTTCTACATCAGTGTAAAGTCAGGTAGTTATTGAGGGAGGAGTTCAAAGTACGTATCTGAGCTACAGTAGTTAATTCAAAGAAGCCCAGTTCTGAATGAATTGCACTTCAGCCTTTCAATTCTAGCATTTGTCCATTGTTCCATACTCACAAGACAGAATTACCTCTTAAATGTATGTTGACTGCTACTATGTTTTAAAAATATGAGACCTCATGAAGTCAGATTTAAAAGATTATTTCTTTTATAAAAATAAGGAACCTGAGGTGGTGACAGATCTACCACTGATAACTGAGAGATCTGCGATATAAAGGATTTTTTTTTTATTTTCTTAGAACCATAGAACGGTTTGGGTTGGAAGGGACCTCAAAGACCATCTAGTTCCGACCCCACTGCCAGGGGCAGGGACACCCTCCACTAAACCAGGTTGCGCAGAGCCCCATCCAATCTGGACTTGAACACTCCTAGGGAGGGGGCATCCACAACTTCTCTGGGCAACCTGTTCCAGTGCCTCACCACCCTCACAGTACAGAATTTCTTCTTAAGGTCTAATGTAAATCTCCTCTTCATCAGCTTAAACCCATTATCCCTTTTCCTTTCACTACAATCCATGATAAAGAGTCCCATCTTTCCTGTAGGCCCCCTTCGGGTACTGAAAGGCTGCTATAAGGTCTCCCCAGAGCCGCCTTTTCTGCAGGCTGAACAAGCCCAACTCTCTCAGCCTGTCTGTTCTGCATAGGAGAAGTGCTTCAACCCTCTGATCATCTTTGTGGCCTTCTTCTGGACTTGCTTCAACAGCTCCATGCCTTTCTTATGTTGGGGGCTCCAGAGCTGGATGCAGTACTCCAAGTGAGAGTACTCCAGTACTGGACACAGTAGTCCATGAGAGCGGAGCAGAGGGGAAGAACCACCTCCCTCCACCTGCTGGTCACACTGTTTTTGATGCAGCCTATAATACAGTTGGGTTTCTGGGCTGCAAGTGGGTCACGCTGAGCTTCTCATCCACCATCACCCCAAAGTCCTCCTCAGGGCTGCTCTCAATCCATTCTCCACCCAGCCTGTAGTTGTGCTTGGGATTGCCCCGACTCACGTGCAGCCCTTGCACTTGGCCTTGTTGAACTTCATGTAGTTCATATAGGCCCACCTCTCAAGCCTGTCAAGGTCCCTCTGGATGGCATCCCTTCTCTCCAGCGTGTTGACCACACCACACAGCTTGGTGTTGTCAGCAGACTTGCTGAGGATGCACTCAATCCCACTGTCCATGTCACCAACAAAGACGTTAAACAGTGTCGGTCCCAGTTGCAGCCCCTGAGGAACACCACTCATCACTGATCTCTACATGGACACAGAGATGTTGACCCCAACTCTCTGAGTGCCACCATCCAGTCAATTCCTTATCCATTGAGTGGTCCATCTGTTGAATCCATGTCTCTCCGATTTAGAGAGAAAGATATCATGTGGGACCATGTCAAATGCTTTGCACAGCCAAGTTCAGGTGGACGATGTCAGTCACTCTTCCCTTATCCACCAATGCTCTAACCCCATCACAGAATGCTACCAAATTCGTCAGACACAATTTGGCCTTAGTGAAGCCATGTTGGCTGTTGCCAATCATCTCCTTCTTTTTAAGTGTAAGATCCTTGCTGGAATGTATTTTCTTTATATTGAACATCTAAATCATCTAAGTGGTCAAAAGTACTTTTTTAAAAAAAAAAAACCAAAACTATTTGGAGCACATATATAATTTATTCCTTAACAACAACAACAACAAGAAGTTCTAACCTGTGGACTCACTGTAGAAAAGGACTGGACCACTTCACATATGAGGAAAGGCTGAGAGAGCTGGGACTGTTCAGCCTGGAGATGCGAAGGCTCAGGAGGGATCTTATTAATGTATATACATACCAGAAAGGAGAGTCCAAAGAGGATGAAGCCAGGCTCTTTTCCGTGGTGCTCAAGTAGCTATGGGCACAAGTTGAAAAACAGGAGGTTCCCTCTGAACATCACGAAACACTTTTTTACTGTGAGGGTGACTCAATACTGGAATAAGTTGCTTAGGGAGACAGTGACGTTTCCCTCCTTAGAAATATTAATATTTGTCTAGACATGGACCCAGGCAACTCGCTTTAAATGGTCCTTCTTGAGCAGAGAGACTGGACAAGATGACCTTCGGAAGGCCCATCTGAGCTCAACCATTCTGTGATTTGGTGAAAGACTGGAAAAGTCAAGACTTTTGTTTTACGTACTTCTGCAAACATTTTCTTTCCCAGCAGAGCTGGAGGCAGTTGTAGCATTGTCTGCCCTTGATACTGCAAGTTTCTTCAAAAAAAAAATACAGATCAATTATGTTTCATGTCCACATTCATTTGTGTCTTTTTCTTCTGGAAAAAACCTAGTCCTTTTTTTTTTTTTTTTTTTTCATTGGTTGGTGTTATTTGTTTGTTTGTTTGTCTGTTTCTTTGGACGTTTTTGCCAAGCATAGGTCAGAGATTATTCAAATGTCTCCAGGTTGGCCAGTGACCTCTTACAGATGCAAAAACATGTTTGGCAGTATCAGCACTCATTTCAAACCCCTTGTTAGAAATCTGAATACCCCATTTCTCCTAGCACATCTAAGAATGTTTTAAAAATTGCTTCCATTATTGTAAGACCACACTTCATGGTTTCAGCACTGCAACATCTGCAGACAGTGGATGGCTTGCACACTCATTTCTGCAACAAGGTAAGTTACTGAGTTAATCTGAAAATCAATCTTTTATTGTTAAGTGCTGAGAAGCAATGATTATCTGAAAATGAACGTAGTCGAGAAGGATGGTAGGATGCATATACATAGATCAAAAGCCATATACAGGAGTTTAACTTAGGAACAGAGGCATAGAAGTAAATTTCATGGATATGAATTTTCCTATGCTATATAATTTCTGCACAGAAAATTTGGTTTTATTTCCTTTACATTGACAATTTCCCCCTCTTTTTCTGAAAAAGGCTCATTAAAAATAGGAAAACAGATATAAGTATATGGTTTAGAACCGAAAAAGAACTAGAGTCCACATTAGAATTTAGGTCTATGCTTAAATCTTTAAATTCTCTCTAAAAGTATTTAAATTCTTGTGGATTCTTCAACTGAAGACATGTTTTCTTAAGTCCCCATACAAAAATTCCTAAGCCCATAACAAAAACAATCAAGGAAACAATGGAGAGCATAAATATTAAGAAAACACATCACTTTGCAGAATCATGACAGTTCATTAGAAATATTCTAATGTTCTAATATGTTTGTGACATTTGTAGTATGTTTTTACATTGTTTGAAATGGGTGTTAATTTTTTATTACTTTCCTCTTTTCTCTATTGATGTTTTTGAACTTAATTTGAACTATTTTTAGTGTTTGTAGGTTTCAGTGAAATCAATGGAACTTGCTATACTCACCACATTTTCTTAAAGGGCTCTAAATCAGAAGGAAAATGAGTGAACTTTAGGTTTGTTCCAGAAATAATCTGACAAGATATCAGTACCTTGTTCCAGAAGCAACTGGAAGACGAGTCCCCTCCTCTGACATATAGGGTTGTTATTTGAATTAACTGTGATCATAATTTGGTTTGGAATCAATAAAGAATATTTAATTTTGTTTTGTTTTATCAACCTCATGCTAGTTGTCGCTTTATCCTGCATTGCAATTACACTGCATTAATAAAAAAGTGGATGAACACAGTCTTTTTACTTTGTTGTGCTTTGTTGTTATCCCTAATCTGTTTGAGGTGATACCATTGTATCTTACATCAGTTCTGAGATGTTTTCCAATGATCACCAGTGTACAGCTTTTTATCTTCACAATATTACAAAGCTAGACAGATTAATTTGAAAAGTCTTCAGCCTAACTCAGCTTTGCTGCTTTTCCTTATTATTATTTACTATCTATATTAATATAGTGCCTCGAAACAGGTTAAGACAGGTGGAAGATTTTATAGCTCAAGCCTTAACTAATCCCACAGACTGCAACCGAGTTATGAGGAGAAAAAGAGAACTTAGTATTTTGAAAACAGAAGTGATGGATGACCCATAAAAATGGTGTCATTCAGAAATGCATTAACAATACAGAATGCCATCTGATCTTTCTGAACCTTTTAGGGGGTGCAAATTTAATCCTGGATTTTGAAATTGGATACTCACAAGAAAACTCCACATACAGGCTTTTTGGAGCTTCCATTAACCAAGTGCCACTCTGCAGAACAGTAGGCCTTGCCTTTGCAAAGGTCAGATTGCAGAAACAGGACAGTTCATTAGGAGCTTTCAGAGACATGTTCAAGCCATTTCAGATCCTTCTAGAACAAGAAATACACATATATGCACAACTCCATACTCCCAGCACCCCCTCTCCCAACCAAAAAAAACCCCAACAATAACAAAAAACCCAATCACCACTTCTTTTAGTTATTTGAATTTTGAGGGGCATTGGCATGCAGTAAATACCGGATATGAAGCCACAATACTTAGATTCAAGAATGTGTACAAGTATCCGAAATGTAATTTCTTGTAGAATCAAGGTCATTTGTGCTTTTATGCAGTTCTGAAAATGTCTTCCAGTCCCTGACAGGGACTGAAACCTGTTCCCTCTTCCTATCCATAGTCATTGAAGAGTTCAGTAAGAGCTCGACATAAATCTGAAAACTGATATGTTGGCCTAGGTACCTGTTGCTCTGACAAGATTTTTTTTTTTCCTTAATATTCAGGAGGAAGAGAAAGACAAAAAGACAATTTCCTGAAAAGCTATTTCATTGGATACTGCTTTCTCTTTACAGTTCTTACAAGGTTTGAATGTTCTGAGCAATAAAGTAGGATTGGCAAGTAATTACTCCTTCATGGGTACCATTTGCATTTAATGCATGCTGGTGGGTAGGTAATGGTTACCCTAAAAACTTCACTAAAGATGCATTTATTCTCCTAATCTTAGGCAGTTATATGTTATGCCTAAAGATCTTATTCTATTTTCAATAAAAAAAGAAAATATAGGGAGGCAGATACTTCCAGAGGATGGTACATATCTCTGTTTATTGAAGACACCTACTTTTCCCTATGGTCAACACAAATTCCTAAGGTGAGTAGACTCAGACATAACAGGTTATGGTTACGGATGTAAATTAGGTAAGAGGAACCTGGATCTCTGGAAGCAATCTGTTCAAAAGCAAAACCAAGATACAAAACTGGACTTTTCTACCGTTGGGTTACTAATTTGTAAGTTAATCTTCTTTTTGCCGTTTTGTTTGTTTTTCTTTTAATAAATGCAAATACTGCTAAACATATTAAAAAGCAAAGTTTTAACTGTATCTCTATTGTGTATGTTCTTTTCATGTAGCACTTGCTATTTTGTATGTTGTCTTTAAACTATGTGATAAAATGTTCAGTCTTCTTCTAAAGGAGATTCAGTATCAGTTGCACTGTTTAAAAATTAGACATATAACAAGAAATAATACAGAACAGTGGCTTTTTGTTTTGTTCTGATTAGGGTTTCTTGGCACTGAGCTCTCTAAATATATTTGATGCTGGCCTTACAGAATTGCTGGCTGTTTTTCAGATATTTTATTTTAATGGAAGGTTAACTCAGTGAAAAATAAAGGATTCAACTCAGCAGAAAATTCTACTTGAAAGAACAAATTCATTTTCCATGCATATCATATTAGCTTACCATAGACTTTATAAACTAAATTCTTTCAAAAATATAAATGAACTAGAAGCTATGCAATTCAAATTGAGACAAGGATTTAAACCTTTGTAACAACTGTAGATTTAAAACACGTGTCTAAATAAGAGCATAATTATATTCTGATGCACAAAAAATAGCACAATAATAATAGAAGTATAAAAATAGGAGTGTAATACACATTTGTATGATAAATGTGCACAGTAAATGAGATGAGTTTCAGAGTGATGTTGCTAAGGAGTTATGAGACTCTTTTTACATGATTCATCAATGTGGAATACATTGTACAAGGAGACAAGCACAGCACTAAAGTGTGAGGCTTTAAATGGAATTTAAAGACTCATAGCATAATATTTTGTTTATTAATAGTATGTTTTGCTTCTATTGTATGATTATGACACAGTTACTCATCAAGTAAAGAAATATATTTTCCTAGCAAGCTGAATTTCATTTGCTTTTTTTTTTTAACTCAAGACCTAATTTGATATTACAATGTTGTGTTAAACTGTATATATTGCCTGCTTCACTTGCAGCAAAATCCCATTATATCTGTACAGAACCAAATATGTTCTTAAAAAGAAAAGATCTCTAGGAATTTTCTACATAAGTGTTCACAGGTCAGGCCAAGCCAACAGGACCCACGGACATGGGCTGCTAACAGTCCCGAGAACTAGATGTTTATTTAATAGTTTTTCTCAGTTGTAAGAAGTGTTTTTTCATTTTGGTTTTTTTTCCTTTTTTTCCTCTTTGATGAATTAAATAGGGACAGAAACATAATTTCAGTGTAGTATCTCTAACTGTCTCAGTCATACACTCAGACTTAGCTCCATGTTTGCCCACAAAAAGCCTTTGCCCTCTTTATTTCACTTTCCAGAAAGCAATTGCAACAAAGTACGTTTGCGAGAATAATAAACAATGACTAAAGTAAAAGCCCTTTTGCATTGTGTATGGATTTATTATTTGCATACCTTCATTAGGCATTATTTTTCAAAGAATAGGATTTAATTTAAACAAAATCCAGAATGTTCATTTTGTAAAGAAGATTTCTACATTAGCTCTACTTAAGCATAACATTAAAAAAATGTAATAAATTAAACCTATCCTGAATCCTAGAGTAGAACTCTTTGCCCACCCCTTTTTTGCAGAAGTTCCCTCCCTCCGTAAAGTTTCTTCTGAGCCTACTGTGCATGTATTTGTACGTGCACATTTTACTGTACATGGTGCTTGTGTTGTAGTGTTTGGCTGTAGTGTGACAAAATATTGGCTACATTGTTTTCCTTTTGTGTTGCTGTTGCAGTGATTTTAGTTTAGATTTACAACAATGGAAGTGGAGTTGAGAAACACATAGAGCCAATCTGACTTTAAATCCTGAAATACTATATTTATTCTGGTAATCCTTAGACAGCAGGTAGTTGCCAACCTACCTACTGTATCATAAATACATTCTTTGAAATAAATTTCTCTCTGTGGTATTTCAAACATCTTTCCTGGGCTCAAACAGTAACTCTGTTGTTTGTTTTACTGTTAGTTCCCTCTAAACTTACCGGTCTAGTTTAATAGTAGTTAAATTCTCTCATTTGACTTGTGCTTGAAGAAAACAAAGAATAGCTTAAGTGATAGATGAATTAATTAATTTCTTACTGTAATTGATTGAAATTGTATCAGGTTGGCATAGAGTATGAGTCTTTTTTTTACAGACCGAGTTTAAAAAGAAAAAAAATACCTAGAATTTACATTTGGTTTAAATTGGAATTTTTTTTAATTTTTAAGTAGGATTACTTGACTCCACAAAGATAAAGTCTGAAAAGCAGTTTTAGGCATGAATGATACATGCCCCAGTCCCTAAGAGATATCAATAAAGAACAGATTTAGCCCAGCACTAAGTTTTTTGATTGCTATCTCAGTGTAGGACATCATTGAAATATATTTTTAATACCCCACCACAAAAATCTTTTCCCAGCACCCACCTAAACCTGGGAATGCTGAAAATTCTGACATAACTGGTGTTTTATATCTCACTTTACAACTGCCCATTTCTCTGAGAGAGTTCAGAGCATGCACAGTCTTAAAATAGTTGAGCTCTCTAACAGTCAATACATGATCTCAGAAGACCCTCAAAATTAATGTTCTTCTGCTAAAAGTAGTCCAATTCAGTGCCTATTCTGAGAGGACATTTAAAAAGTTGTGGTCTTCAGAGAAACCAGATAAAACTAGTTTCTTTAAACTTGTATCGGTAGAAAGAGATACTGTCCCACCTATATATGAGGACAGTAAAGTACTTAGCTTTGACATTGCAAGTCATGGGTAATTTTTTTTCTGTATTCTGACTTCATTTAAAGATTAATTTATTTATCAGGCTATAAATTGATATTATGAGAAGCTTTAGTGGCTTATGTTCTTAAATCTAGGTCTTCTGCTGATCTGCAGGTAGGCTGTTATAAACACCACTTGGTAATTTACTCGCTTCAGAGATACAAACTGCAGACAGAGTGGAAAAGTAATATATTTTCCCTCTTCCACTTGCTTCCCATTAAAATTGCATTTTCATAATAGTGAAAAAATACAAAAATTCATATTTAAAAAAACCCCAAACATCAAAACAAAATCCAGATTTTTTTTCATTCTACTTCTCTCCTTATCTAATGGTGTCCTTAATTATCCTTGAGTATTTCCTGTGGCATATATGCAGTGTTGATAGTTCTTATTCTGGGTTATCTCTGGTTTTGGATTGATCATAGGCTGGGACCATCTAAGATTTTACTAAAAAATAGAATTAAACTTCATCGCTAAATTTTAAAGCATTACTGGCAGACGATTAATAAAAAGGACTTCATGTTTACTGGCATCTAGAATATTGATAGTATCATAAATATTATATGAGAAGCAAACAATCAAATACTTTAAAAGGATTGAATTATTCAGAATATTGATAATGAATTAAAAAGACTCTCATCACAAAGGTTATTGCTCTAAATCTGACCAGTTCAATAAGAAACAGACATTATTGCCATATAAAAGCTTTTTTTTTTTTAACCTTTTTGCTTAGTGACCACTTCTGGACTTCTGGAAGTTAGTAGGAAAACTTCCATTGGCATCAAAGTTTCAGGACTTGGATTATATTCTAATTTTCACTGTGTTTTGAGGATGGAAAATGGCTTCCTAAAAGTGAGTATGTTTAGGCAACAGTTGTGGTTAAAGGTGAAAAACTTTGCTCTTTCCAGATGTAAATGTACCAAGACTCTCACTGTGATATAGCTTTCATTTTATCTGATGATCAGATTTATCTTTTTTAAACCACCTGCTGAATGGAATAGAAAGTTAATTTTTTACTTCACATTTATTTTTCTTTCAGAGAAAAGGAAATAATGCATCAACTAAACAAAACTTTCAATAGATACCTTTGAGAAACCATCCAAGCAACTCCATCATTTTCCAAGTTTTAAATATCAGAGAACATCTGGGTACTCTCCTCAATTAAAAAGCCGGAAAGAGACAAAAATGTCATGGAGATTCTCTACATTAGCTGCCTCTTCAAAAGTAGAAAATAACTGTTTCCTGATATTTCATGTCTCAGAGATGTTTACTATAGTAAATTCAAATTTAGCACAAAGTCATGTTATCCATACCAGAACTTTTTACTCTGGCTTTTCAATGTCTTCTCCCTTCCTTTCCCTTCTAACCCTTCCTTCCTCCCAAGACACAAGACACCAGATTATTTTGTAGACAGTGAGGCTGTATATTGAATAACTCTTTTAAAATAATTGGGCAGAAAGTTAAAGAAATGCCAGTCAAAGATTTTGATATTATTTATTAGGGAATATTCAAGTTCACAGAACATTACCAGAGTTACAGACAATAGTTTCAGACTGACAGCTTAACAGTAGAAGAAACCCCTTCCATTAATTCAACAGCTTTCATTTGAAATATTATTCAGTTGCTCACATACACAGCAGGAAATAAAGAAGGGAAAACAGGCTTTAAAAAACAAATATTAAAAGTAAATGTCTGTAGACTTACAGCAGATAACAAACAAACAAAAAATATTAATGACCTTTGGTATAATTTACTAAACTATGACACAGCTGGAAACACTGAAGGAAAAACCCATATGCAAACCTTTCAGTAAATAGAAATTCTGCTTATCAGGGAAAGAAAAAGTAATGCTCTAAAAATCCATTAAAACTCACAGTATGAAATGGTACAAAAAATTAAAAGAGACAACATAATACAGTAGTCTAAAATCAGCATGTTATATGGGAAATTAATAGAGATCATATCAGCCAAATTTATTTTCTAATGGGAAATTAGATTCCATAAATACTATCTGAGATACTTAATGTACATAAATATTTTTATCTTAAGGTAGAAATCTTACCAAAATGTGTGTTTAAGAATTTTTTTTTCTTTTTTTCTGAAACTGCAAGTTTGGCTATGGGATTCTTTTGAGCTTCCATATACATTTAATTAAATTTATTCAGACATTTGATGTAATTGGACAAGCTATTGGAAATTATGTTCAAATTATGAAAATTCCTTAAAAAAATTATAGTTTATTTTGGAAAATATTTGCAGGAAGGGACAAGAAGGTAAGGAACTGAACCCAAAGTTGGTTTTGAAATAAGGAGGCTTGTGACACCTATTTTTATTTCTAATAATTCAAATCTTAATTTTGGACTTATGTTCTTAAATATTTTCCTATGTACTTCTAAATCTTGCAATGTGTGTACTCATATCTGTCTAGACAGAACTTCAGGAGAAAAAATACAACAGTAATGTGGTTCAGCATTTTCTGCCTCTCAGTGGATTCACAATGTAACAGAAGTCTTTAAACTTAAATTGTGTTTCTGCAGCTCACCATATGCAGGATACATCTGTGTCACACCACAGAGACTAATACTGAGCTATTCAAGTGAGTTTAGGTATTTATGTATCTAATATGTAACCATATTAATTCTGGGATTAATGTGCTGCACTTAATTGTGACGCAGGTTATCTCTGCAGCGCTATCTATTGTGTCTTGTAGCCTTCAATTATTGCTTTTAAGGCCCAGTTCTTAGGCCAGACCTGGGGTTCAGCCTAGAGAAGGAAGAAAATGCAGCCCTAGAAACACTTTCCAACATGTGAAATTAAGGTGGTTGTTCCAGATTTATTCCCAAAATCTCCTGAGCAGAGCTGTATTTCCATGCAATGTGAGCACGATAAATTCAGTGCCAGAATACAGCAGACTAGCTGTTCAGCGTACGTTGTAGTCAGTATCTGCATTCACAGTAGCTATTAGTCCAGAATACTTGGATATTCAGCGGCTTGCTGCTACTAGCCTGAAAACACATCCAGAAATCCTGCAGAAACGTCTGAAAGTATTGTTTATCTATTGAGTGCTAGACAGCACACTAGTCAGTTGAGCTGGTGGTAAGTAATGTCTTATACATAAAAATATTGAAATGAAAAGATTAAAATAAAAAAAAAATGCAAAAGAATTGGTAGATAGTAGACATGGTTTCTTCTTGTTTCTGCCATTAATTTTTATACTAAGCACAGACAGAAAGAAGAGCTTTGTTAAAATTCTTCCTGAAGGAAGAAAGGGTAAATAGAAGGATAAATGAAATAAAACTTCCCCTTATGTACCCAGTAACCCTGAAAGACCTGTGGTGCTAAAAAAAATTACTTGCAAAAAAAAACCCCCTTCCAAGCCAGTCTGGTTTTTTTTGGCAAATGGGAGATTAATTCAAAGGCAGAATTGGGAAAGGCAAAGGAGGACTGTAAATGCTAGATTAAATAAAGGGTTTAGACACCAAAAAACTACACAGTGCAGTGTCTAACTTTAGGTATTCTCATAGAAGTACAAAAGCATGAGTTACAAGCTTCCTACTCAGGATGTAGGAAAAGTCAGAATGCCAGAACTTCAAAACCAAACTAGTTCCAGTTGGTAATAGGTTTTTATCAGAACATAAATCCCAACCTACTGCTATTTACTTCAGAGTGGTGACTACTTGTGAATAACCTTCCTCCACACAGTAGCTATACTTTTTATATAAAGATTGGGACTGTAGTTCATTCTTCAAAAAAACCATTGCAGGCCTATTAATACTTAAAATGAGAAATAAGAAACATTTTTGACAGAGGTTTAAAACCATGGCACATATTAAAGTATGCAGACAAAATGCATTCTGAAGCAGAAAATAAAACATATTTAGGGAAAAAATGTTTTACAGATAATTTCATATGTGACTTCAAATAAAACTTCAAAATAGAAACATTAATAGAAAAGTTAGACAGAGCAGAGAAACAGAAGCCATCATCATAGCCATGTGGACATTTGAGAGGCTATGAAGATTTGACCCTTTTACCCCAGGGAAACACTGAAAGCAGAAATCTGTGCTTTCTGGATGATAGTGAGGTTGTGCAATGGTGTCACCTTCTCTCTGCTTCAGCAATACAATAATATCAAAGTAAACTACAAGATCTCTTCAGTTCTCGCTGAAACAGTTGAAGGCACCAGCCCTCCACAGAAAATTCCAGGTGCCGGATCATGGGCAGATGTACTTACCTACGAGCCTGGACTCCTGATATATTTTTGCCAACAGCTTGCCTTACATTCAGATTTCGAAGAAGTCATATTAGTCCTTTCAGTAAATAGACGTATTGACACTGAAGAAATGTTTATGTTCGCTTGGTATAATTAAAAACCATGAGACTAAGTACATTTGCTCACCACACTGCCTGTGTCACTGCAATGGGGGTTAAGGGGTGTTAAAACCCCAGATGAACCTTCATCTCCCTCTTTCAGAGGGTCTCAGTGGAAACAGTTGATCACTCACTGGAACAGTATTGAAATCAGACAGCAGAAATATTAGCAACACATTACCGAAGGCTTTCTCTCGAAGTTATGCTTTGCAGTATATTCTGCTTCTATTTACAATCTTTCAGTCAATTTCTGTTCCAGGCAAGTTTGAATAACTGCTGGCTGAATTAGGAAAGATAAATTAAGAATACTCGATTCAAATCAGTGAATCGTTCTACATGGACAAATTGTTTCCATATTCTGTGAACAGTGTAGATAGAATAAAATTAAATTAATTCATTTGAAAGACAACAATTGATGGAGAAACAATTTAGTGAACATTTGACCGAAATACCTTTTGTAAATATGCTATTATAAAATTTATCTAATTCTGTAACAAATTCCAAATATATCTTTCTATAAGCCTCATGTTTCTTCTCCTGTCAATATGCGAAACTGTATCCATTAGTTCTGCAAAACATTTCATTGCTAATTTCATATAAATTTGTTATTTTTCCATCATAATTGATTTTTCCTTTTAACAGGAGCTATATTATTTTATTATAATAAACACCTTCTTCCTTCCTTTCTTCTGGTCTTTAAAAAAAAATAAAGAAAAAGCTTGCTCTTTAGAGCTCTCAATTTTTGATAACTATATAAAAAGTGCACTAGTAAAGAATTTTTTTTTACCTTTAATAATGAACAGTATATTGGTTTGATTTTACTGACAGGTATTTTCTGCAACACCTTGTCTCGTTTTTTCTTGTCAAAGGTTATAGTTATAAATTCTCAATAAGAAATAAAATGTGTTAATATTTAGGAGTGCCAAAGGAGGTAGAGGGATAAGTGCTACAAAATGCAATGAGATATGGAGAGAATTGAATTTTGAACTTTTCTAAATTTCTTTTAGTTATAACAGCAAACTGCTATTAAAATAGCTTTTAGGCTCTTAATTACATTTTCAGTACCATCAGGGGTTTAATATCTGGTTGTGCTTGTTCTAATTTTCTGTCATCCCATAGTTTTTCTTTGTGTTATATTCCTAGTATTTATTTCCCTCTTCACTCCCACCCTCCTGCCATCCCTAGAGAAATTGTATCCTAAAAAGTTATCCCACTGTTAAGGCAAAAAGAAATGACTGAAAAATCCCATACTCAACTTTTTTCCCATTCCACTTTAACTCATTACCTGTTTGAATTTCAGTAAAATTTTTGTCCTGAAATACAGCAGTTGTTGAAGCCATTCCATCCTATGCCATCTTTCTAAAGCTAAAGATAACTTACATACTATTTATTATGATCACTTAGTCCTTTACACACTTGGATAAGTGAAAATGTGTAAAGATACGCTTATTTGTCTGATCTTTATTTTCTTTCTTTTTTTAGTAGGAAGAAAAAAGATCACTTTATGTCTAATTTAAAAAGCATTTTTATGTAGTGAAGCAAACATTTATGTTAATTAAGGCCTCTACGTGTATCTAAGATATCAAATAATTAAAGCCAAATTCACAGAATTTCTACTATCATACATATAATTTTTATTATAATTGGCTAGTGTTATAAATATTTCTGGTAGTTTTTCCCCTTTTCTATGCTTCCGCATTTCACAGAATCTAAGACTCTCCTTGAAGTCTACTGTAGGGTGTCCCTGCCCATGGCAGGGGGTTTGGAACTACGTGATCCTTGTGGTCCCTTCCAACCCAAACCATTCTATGATTCTATGATGTACAACTTGGAAATGAACATTTTCGAGCACCAATGTTCAGTGAGTGAACCTCTCATAGGAAATATGCATCTGAAATAATATTATTTCCTAGATGTGTATTTAAGCACAGCTTGGATCAGTCTTTGGTCAAGTGAGGGACAAGTCTGAATATCACTTTCTATAAATTGTGATATCCCAATTTACTGCAGTACTTTAGAAGAGTTACAAAGGTTGAGTCAAAGCCTTTACAAGCTAATAAGAACTGAAGAAAGGGAGAAAATTAAAAAGGGAGCATATGAAGAACTTTGACTCAAGTAGCATGTATTTTATCTCAGTGGATAACAAAGGATAAAATATAATAGTTTTAGCAATATTACCAAGCGCATACATCTCTGCTGAATTCAACAGAGCTGTACTAACTGCATGAGCTAATCAGTACACAATTTCTTCTTTTGCCACACTCTATGTATTTTAGAGTAGACCTGTTTGATCTGTGAATTGCTTGTGCTGTAGCTAAAGTATTTAGCTTTGAAACTGAATTTGTAGAGAGTGACTGGGGGCATTACTTGTTCCTTTCAGCTCGTCTATTTGCCATCAGGCAGATAAACACTAGACTTAGAAAGAAGTCAGTGGTCAGCAAAGTTTCTCAAAGAGAGAATTACAAAGAAGGATTTTTTGGGGAGGGTTCTTTTGGGGTTTTTTTGGGTGGTTTTGTTGTTTTTTTGTGGGGTTTTTTTGGGTGGTTTTGGGTTTTTTTTGTGTGGTTTATTTTTGTTTGGTTGAGGTGGTTTTTTTGTTTGTTTGTTTGTTTGGTGTTTTTTTTTAAATAAGTGCATTCACTCTTTCCAGTCCTGAGGGAAAACAATCTCACTTCAATCTCACTTCAGGAATGCCATTCAAAGGAACCTGGACAGACTTGAAAAGTGGGCCCATGTCAACTGAATGAGGTTCTACGACTCCAAGTGCAGGGTGCTTCACTTGGGTCGGGGAAATCCCAGGACAGACTGGGAGAAGAACACATCGAGAGCAACCCTGTGGAGAGAGACTTGGGGGTGCTGGCGGACGAAAAGCTTGACATCAGCCGACAGTGTGTGCTTGCAGCCCAGAAGGCCAACCACGTCCTGGGCCGCATCAAAAGAGGCATCACCAGCAGGTCGAGGGAGATGATTGTCCCCCCTCTACTCTGCCCCCATGAGACCCCATCTGGAGTACTGCATCCAGCTCTGGGGCCCACAGCACAAGAAAGATGTAGACCTGTTGGAACAAGTCCAGAGGAGGGCCACGAAGATGATCAGAGGGCTGGAGTACCTCTCCTGTGAAGAAAGGCTGAGAGAGCTGGGGTTGTTCAGCCTGGAGAAGAGAAGACTCTGGCATGACCTCATTGCGGCCTTTCAATACTTAAAGGGGTCTTATAAATAGGATGGAGAGGGACTCTTTACTCAGATAGATAATGATAGGACAAGGGGCAATGGTTTTAAACTAAAAGAGGATAGATTTAGACTAGACATTAGGAAGAAATTCTTCACTGTGAGGGTGGTGAGGCACTGAATCAGGTTGCCCAGAGAAGTTGTGGCTGCCCCATCCCTGGCAGTATTCAAGGCCAAGTTGGTTGGGGCTCTGGCCAACCTCATTCTAGTGGGTGGCATCCCTGCCTATAGGGGGAGGGGAGGGGGAATTGGAACCAGATGACCTTTTAAGGTCCCTTCCAACCCAAGCTATTCTATGGTTCAAAGGAATTTATATAGATCACTGTATATGGAGGTATAGTCTTTTTATAACCCACTCTTTTACAGGATCTAATTTACAGTGCATATATAATGTTTGGTTTTAAAGAAGCTTTTTGGTGCATCCTTTTGACTGTTGTCACAAACCTGTTGAGAAAAAAGGCAAAGAGGTTAAACCAAATGGGCCAACTGATTTTGATGTACCTGCGTACAGGTACAGGGAGCTGAAGATGAGTAACGGCTGTATGGGTGCATGATATCTGTTAGGGAAGAGTGAAAGTTTGTCAAGCAGAGACCTTAAAAGGAGTCAAAAAAGGCATTAAAAATTAGGCTTTTGCCTACAAGTGTGGCTTTAAAGGCTGTTTCTGAAAGGTACGGTTTTGATGTTATGAAAAGCAGCAGCTGCAATATTTTTTCAGGGCAGCTGAATTGCAACTAAAGCTGTATTGTAGCAGGTGTACAAAAGTGACACGAACCATGCCTCCACTGGAAAAACCAGTAACTGGTGCGGAAGTTCAGAGTATAATGTAAAACACCCAAGTTTTATTTCTTTGTCCCTTGTGATAACCTGCTCCATATGCTGGGCAGCAAGAGGCTGGGAGTGGCTGTCATTCACAATAATTGCTGTAGTTATTTGCCTCAACTCAGGAGATTAACATCTTCTTCTACTACAAGCCTCTTTTGGAAGCCTCTTAATGGAAATAAGGGTGGCAAAGGCTAATCCAAAAACTAGGTTTAATCTCAGCTTACTTTACTTGCCTGTGGTATTTCTCCATTCCATATGGACAATATTCCAGTTATCTAAACCTCTCTCCATGGAAAGAGAGAAAGGCACCATTAAAACTGTCTTCTGGAAACCTCTCCAAGCTCCTGGCCTAAATTATGCTGGAAATGCCAGTATGGAGAATACCTGAAGTGCTAGAAAAAGCAAAAACTTATAAAAACAACAAAAAAGAGAGGTTTAAAAATATTAATTATCTCACACTTTCAGTGGGATCTACCAGGAATCAGACAGTATTTGCACAAGTGCAAACACTTAGAGGTCTGTTGAGCAATATGGGGATAAGAAATACAGTGAGAGAGGTCACAGAACAGGCATAATCTTTATTAAATAGAGCAACTCAGGCTGGAGATTTTCAGCCGGAATTGGTTGTATGATCTTTTGAGCACAACTGCAAGTAAGATTGCTGTTTTCCAGAGATTAAATTGCTCACTTAAGAGCTGTTTTCATGTGAAGAGCTGGGAAATTTTGAATGTGTATTTTTTTACCTGAGCCTGTCTCCTGTGCCTTTCTCCTCAGACTCCTGCAGCTCACACTAATATTTCACCTTGCTTTGGAGGACTGAGAAAGGTGATTTCCTGGCAGATTTGCTTGCAAAGATCTGGTAAAACACAGGTAATTTTTTATGATTATTATTACAAACCAAGGAAAAAGAATTGTGAAAATTATTGCATCGACTTTTATTGTCTCCTTGTTCGTTATAGATCTGCTCTTCTTCAGGCCTTCTACAAATTCTGAGTGACTAAATAATTTTACATGTAAGTTGTAATAGAATTTACATTGAAACGTGAAAGAGAAGGCTAAGAGAAGATATCTAACTAAGATTTTCAGCTAATCAGTGGTCATAGAGAAATCAAGGCCAGGCTCTCCTCAGAAACACACACTGAAAGGATGAAAGACAATGGACACAAGCTGCAGCAAAGGTCTTTCCTTTTAGATGTGTGAAAAAAATCCACAGTGACATTGGTCAAGCAGTGGAAGACATTGCAAATAGATCACTCAGAGGTCTCTTTGAGGAATTTAAATGTTTTACACAAGGCCTTGACTAACATCATTTAACTCTGAGGTATGCCTTCCTTTCAGTCAGCACTACACTGGGTGATGTCCAGAGGTCCTTACCAACCTAAATGACTCTAATTCTAAAATTAGCAAATCACGCCTATTAAAGAGAATTGTTGAACTCTTCAATCCAAACACCTGATACACAAACATGGCTCAGTATCTCCTATCATAAAATTGTAGAAGGAGATAAAAAGGAAATACTGAAGATAAGAACATGAAAAACCTAGGGCAATGTCTATTATATCAGAAGTAAGACAAAACTACACTGTTTTAAATTGGAATTGCATGTTTTATTTTCTCTTTACTGTCAGTTACCTCAGACTTTAGTATTCTGAAAAGTAATTATCTTCATCAGTTTATCTGTCCCTGTTGTTTTGCTTCTACTAGACTGTACATTTTAAACCTTTATAAAAAACTTGCTGTCAAAAAAATCTTCCTTGGGAGACTAATTCTCATAGTATTCTGTACACATAAGCTGCATGCACTGTTATATTAACTTCCTGTGTCTTTTTATGTTTTCCAAAATCAGCACAGTGTTTGAGATTTAATATTTTCCCCTCTCTACCCAGAATGGTGTTGCTCTGGCAAATGGGGATTACAGTACAGTAGTATCAGATGTTTTTTGCAGACTCCTGCCTCCATCAGACATGTGTTTTAAATAAAAGTTACCGTAGGTCCCACACCATATCTATTTTCTTTTCCTTAATTCTGTTGTAATAGTTACTCTACCCAAATTTTATCTTCTAGCAATAAATGTAAAACTTAATTTAAGCTATACCAATTAGATCTGGGTTTATGATTTTATCTCCTAGTTATACATTTAATAGTTGATTTAAGCTACACAAATTGCTTTAGATCCTGGAGAAGGAGGGGCTGTGATCCTGATAAATCATACCGGGTTTCAGATGAAGTGCAAATATGCCTGGTTAGGAGTTGCTGTTACCCAGGTTCCCAATGGTTTTCTTTACACTAGTAATTGAGCAAATTACAGGTCCAGTCCTATAAACCCTCAGCACATGGAACTTCTGTTTTCAATACAAGCTCCAGTTGCGAGGGTCTTGCTCCTAATCCTGGGGCCAGCCAAACCCAAGGGTTTGGGAGTGGAAAGGATAGGCAGCACACAGCAGCTCCGTCCCAGGAACAGACTCAAGAGGATGGCCACTCTTCCACAGCTTCTTGACCACCCTTTTCTCCTTGCCTTTGTGAGGGAGCAGAAGGGAGAGTAAATAATTTTACTCCTCCTTACTCTCCTCGTTGTGCTGTTTGTCTTGCTCCTCCAGCTAATATGTGGATAACCTTGACTTGATCTTACCTTTACTGGACTCTGTGTCAGAGGATTAGTAACATTCCCACTCCTGACTGCAATCGCAACATGAACAGGGAAATCCCAAGGGTCTGAAGAAAATAACCACTTAACAGGACTGAGCGTTGTGTTTCTGCAACAGCTCTGAAGAAATCCACTTCGGAAATGAAGATTAGGTGTCTGGCGGGTAGGACAGTACATCAGGTTGTCTGCATTCCTCACTCTTCATACTACCTCGTCGTCTGCTGACAAACCTATTCCTCACACTAAGGCAGCATTTCATGTCAAGTCCGTGAGACACCTCTCTAGACTAGGCTGTAGTTTATCCCTCCATTCACATTTTGGTAGAAACATATCTTTCCACAAATGGATTACCTTGAGCACAGATAGTACAGAGGATTCCAGCTATTCCCACTTAGCCAGTTTGGGATTCTTGTAAATATATAGAGGAAGTCCTAATAATGCAATTTTAAATTGGATGCCAAAAGCGCATGCAAAAAGTGATCTCAAGGCACTTGTATACTCTGATACCAAAACTGGATTAACGACTTGTAAGACATTGGTCATAGGTTTAGCCCTAGCTGGCGGCTAGGTCATAGGTTTAGCCCTAGCTGGCGGCTAAGCATCATGCAGCTGCTTACTCACCCCTTCCCTCCCAACCCCCCAAAGAGGGACAGTGAAGTGAATTGAACGAAAAAGGTAAAGCTCGTGGGTTGGGACAAAGACAATTTAATAGGACAGCAAAGGAATAGGAAAATTACAACAGTACTTGTAAAAGAATATACAAAGCAGGTGATATATAATGCAATTTGCTCACTGCCTGAGGCCCAATGCCCAGCCCCTCCCCAAGCAGCAAACCCTTCTCACCAAACAGCCCCCTTTATATACCAAGCATGATGTCATACGGTATGGAATATCCCTTTGGCTAGTTTGGGTCAGCTGTCCTGGCTGTGTCCCCATCTAGCTTCTTGCGAAAATTAACTCTATCCCAGCCAAAACCCAGGACAATCTCTACAGTGTAGAGCTAGAGGAAGAGCTTGTACTCTGAGAATGCAGCAGCTAGCAGGTACCAGTGATCTGCTAACAGATCTGGTGCAGGGAAAGGTAAGACCTTTTGCAGGAAGGATTCTAAGATAGAAATCAACAAACTGCACCCCAAGGAGAACTCTACTGAGAAAGCTTTCCCAGAATTGGCTCTAGAAGGTCTGAGGACTTCTTTAAGAAGTTAATTGGAAAAGACCCTGGAGACTTCACTGACAAACAGTTCTATTTAAAATGAAATGCTGTTTGGAAAGTAAGTAAGTCTCATAAAAAACCAAGATACATGTATTGAGCCAATTCAGAAAAAAAGAGTATAAAAATTACCAGACTTTCTCTCTGATCAGTTTTTATCTCAAGCTGAAAATCAAACATCTTTAAAAAAAAAACAAACCCAAAACCAAAAAACTGAAAAATCAGGTCCCACAGCCAAATGCAATCAAGGAAAGTGCAAGCTGCATTCTTAAACTTTAACCTGCATGCTCATTTGTAGCTACATATGGAGTGGCTCATATTTTTGTATTTCTCCCTTGAACTTATGCCAGTTAAGATGGGCTCACTTTATATAAAACAGCTCACTGGGTATAGTCCTTGCATATGCACACACTGATTCTCAAGTTTAATGGTACTGTGTGAGGTAGAGGTGACCATTCTCATGTGCTGCAGATGTCCACAAATGTTGACAACCAGTATTTCATAGTTAATTATAGCTAATTGCCTCCTTGCAAATCTTGCATATCTCATTGAATTTTCTTCTGTAAAATCTATATTTAATAGCATCATTTCATTGAATGACATGATAACCAATATCTTTAAAATAATGCAGGGCATTCACAACTGGTTAATAATAAATTTTAAGAAATAGTACAGTTAGATGTAAATGCTAAACTTCTTCAGCACCTACTATCTTTTGCTTACTCCTTCTTCCTAAGTGAATCCATGATACTTATGAACACTGCATATATTATTATATACCTTACAGAGTAGTATTCTTCTGGATTTTCTTTTTCTCTTCCAGGAGGTATGGCATTACAGAAATGACCCACTCTGCTGTTACTCAGAAACCTCTTGCAAGTTCTAGTGCCAAATATGTGAACAAGAATGACAGTGTGAGCTGAGATCTGCAGAGCATGGTACATATTCAGATCACACAGCTAATTTTGAAACTATTTATCCTTTCTCTCTGTAGTTTGCAGATGGCTGAAGATAGATAGACCTGGATTTGCAAGAGTGGATATGCTAATGTCTTTATTTTGCTTTGAAAACATTTTCCCTCAACATTTCTGGTAAAGAAGTAGAAGAGAGTGGGAGAAGAATCACTTTTGTCTATTTTGAGATGTAAAGTTTAGTCTTATGTCATAAATAAATATGAAAACAGATGGCTATTTTGTCACAGGATTATATATACTTTTGTATATACACACACACCAAACACACAAGATTACTAACAAAGTATCTCTAATTTTAAATACTAAACCTGTGAATTCCAAAGAAGCTTAGACCTACTGCAGTAACTGAAAATCCCTATTTATCTGTCAGCTCCCTTTCATCTGGGAACTGGGAAAAGCATGGAACGGAAACACAGGAGAGAGATACGTTGGATCACAGTGTACCAGGGGACATCAGCAGTGAGGAGTTACAGCTTATATTTGCTTTTGTAAGGAGTGTACACTACCATTTTTAAAATAAGGAATGTTTTCCTGTTTCATTCATTTATACAAAATGACATCTGTTCTTGCATCCTTGCAATCAATACAATTTTCCCATCACTGTTACCAAAAACAAAATCCAGCTGCAGTGAATATTCACTGGATATTTATGGATCTGAACCTAGTAGAAACATGATGTACAAAATTCAATTATTCTTTTTCTGCAACTATGCCTACATACAGTAATAGCCTCAGTGAAACAGGTACAAACTGGGCATAAAAATATGCTTCAGAAAGATCATTTCCTATATTCTGCCCAGACTATGAAAGTCTTAAGAACTCAATACCATGCAGATTCTTATTATGACAGCTGCTCTATAAATAGAAACAGAAAATGAAAATTCAGTTCAATAGTTAACTTGGGTATTTTTTATGTATGATGCTGAACAGTCTGATGAATGGGCAGGCCCTGTAGGAGATTAGATACAAGACCAACAAATGCATCCAAGGAAACTAAGCAAGCAAGACAGGGATGAGAAAGGCCAAGAAAGCTAGAAGATTATGTTGGGATATCAGAGTGACATAATGAGAGCATCATAAATAAAAGCAACATAAATAATTGAAAGACATTATGAGAAAGTAAAAATGTTCTTACATAGTTATTGGGTTAAAAAAAAATCATGGCCAATTTTGAATGTATTCAATTACTTAAGAAACTATATAAGAAGTTAAATTATTTTACTTTGGAAAACAGTTCATAACAGCCTAAAACAAAACATGAAATATAGGCTTACTTATTTCCAAATTACAGAAAAAGTTTACTTGTGGTGACTTATGAACTATGACAACTCATGATGTACGAGATAATTTATAAAATTGCATATTTCAGCACAAGACAGAATCCTTTACTAGATTATAATGAACTAAATAAGGAGGTAAATAACTGTGTTTAAGCATTGCAAATTAGGTGGAGGCAAAGGGAAAGGACAGGAAGAAGGCACTCATAAGATTTTATGAAACAAGTTTTTTTTTCACCTATTCTTTCAACTTCATATCCAATCAAAGTTAAAGAAGCCCAATGATTCTGTGTAACCCAATGATGCAATATGACACTTGGTTTGCAGTATGGCATATTTCATTGAGCTTCCTTTTAAAACTTCTTGCAAAGAAGTAAGAGCTTGCTATCATGAAAAGCGTATCTCCTTGTAAGGGAGTGTATCTTGTATTGGTTCTAAGGCTGAAGAAGCCAGTAATTTCAAATAAATATAGGGGCTCCTGACCTGTTACATAGTTTTATCCCAACATTTACTTTCTTTCTGTTAATTAATTTCCATTAGCAGACTCTACTCAATGAATTTTTGGAAGTGCCTTTATACAAGAGACTGTTCAGATAATTGGCACCCCAACAGGCTGCTAACGCTCTCTGCAATAAACGCTGTATAGGAAAATAAGCTGCAAGATTTCATAGCTGCCAGCAGCCAGTGGTTTTACAAATATTCACATGCATAATTAGAAGAAAATAATTACTTACTGAGCTGTCCATTTTATAAATCTATCTACCTGATGACAATTCATTTTTGGATCCATTATTATTATTTGTTTTAATGTGCTTAAATTCCAGAGCAGAACAAAATAAAAAGGTATTTTAAATGAATTGTTGAGTGTAGATTTTTGCCATGTTCCTTTTCAGTTCTAATATCTACTTTTTTAAAGAGAGAACTTTTACATACCTGTACACTGACATGAGACACAAATGGTCTAAGAACCTAATCTTGAACAGATTTTGTTTCACTCTGAATGAGGCAGAACAAAGTCTTGGAAAAAGTACCTCCTGAACTCACTTATGTCTCAGACCTGGCCTTCTATGATTGTGAAGGGATGAAGAGTCCACATTTACACGTCTAACTTTTAGCAGATGGATTCCCTGATTTTCTCTTTTTTCTTCTTCTCGTGAATGCAGACGTGTGAGAATTTATATTATTGTATATTTGCATTCTTAGTAACAGTTTTTATACAGTCAGCCTTAGAGCTTGGGAGATAGGCAAAGAATTACAGAGAGACCAGTCCTATGATTTGTTATGCATTCAGGGACATGAAAGATGAAATTTATGCATAGAAGTATTCTCATAAAGCACCATATTCAACATTAGCCCCATGATGATTTATGCACAAGCTAAAAGAAATTATATATATTACCTATGCTACTTTGTTGGACAAACTGAAACAAGTGATCTCTGACCACTTTTATCGACAATGACCATTACTGAGTATCTTAGAAATTCAGAGAAATATGTGTTTGTCAGTTGTGGGAGGTGAGTAGGAAGAAAGTATAAATATATTCCAAATTTACAAATTACTGTGAGGTTCATCTCCTCTTACATTTTTAAAGGCTTCAGTTTGTAAAGAAAACAGCTATAACACCCTTTAACACCTCTCTCTTGGTGATCCATGATCAAAATTAGAAATAGCTTTGCAAAGTACAAATCATTCCAGACAAATATGAATACTTTGTTTTGATAAAGTGACAAAACCAGTTGACGAGGGGAATGAAGTAAATGTAATGTATCTAGCTTTTATTAAAGCATTTGATATAGTGTCAGATGAAATTCTACTCACAAAATTAATTCAAATTGGCATGGATATGAACACTGTCACACAGAATGAACACTTGCTGAAGGACTGCAAACAGCGCACTGATAAATGGCAATATATTCAGATGAATTTACAGCATGTAAATGAAATTCGGAGATCATACTAAATTCTTTTGGGAGGTGTTATGAAAACCTCCAAGGAAAGAGAAATGGTACAGAAAGAGACTGAGAATTAGTAATATGCACATAAAATATCAAAATGTTTCGCAGTTCCATAAATTTTAAGACCAGAGGGAACTATAATGATCGTATAGTCTGACCTCCAGTGTAACACAGACCATAGAATTTTAACAAGTGATTTCTATATAACTTTAGGATGAGCAAGGCCCTCTATTTGAGAAATAAATCTATTTTCAATTTTAAAACTTCACGTTTTAGAAAATTTATCATGACCCTAGGTACATTGTTTCAATGGCTAATTATCTTTTTCATTAATAAAAAAAATAATTGCACCTTATACGATATTCAGGACAGAGAAGTTGCAACTGAATACAATTGAGAATATATAGCCTATAGTGTTAAATAAAAAGGAAATCTTGCATAACATTAAAATGAAAAAGCCAGTGAAATACTGAACAGCAACTTCAGTCGGAATTTGGCCTTTGCAGTGGCTGCAGTTGCAAGGGCATTTTGGGCCGTAGAGACAATAAGTGACAGACCAAATGTTCAATCTCATTTGTGAAGTATAGCTTTGTTGGAGTCACTGTTTGAAGTCAAATTTAGGTACTTTGGAACTAGCTGCATCTACATCACTGGTTTAGATTGGACAGGAGTGTGCTTTGAAAGTAATATCTCTCTCATTCTCACTTAAGTCTTTTTGGTTTGCACAGTGGAGCAATATTAGAACACATAACTGGGTTCTGTTCACTTAAGCCTGGACAGGAAGACAGATTCAAACTCAAGGGTTTTGCATCTGCATAACCAGAGTAATTCTGAAGTTAAGCTTTGGAAAAAATCCAGTGTGAACCTCAGGTTCTTAGTATCAATGGTTTTGCTGTCCAGGTTAATTCCTGTTGTGCCACTCCACCAGCTAATGCAGACATTGCTCTAGAAATACTGACTCTTGGCCAGAGTTCCAAGAAAAAATAAGTTTAGGGTTTAAGCAGTGATTCATTCACTTGAGTATTATACACATAATTAGCTTTTCAGCTTGTAGAAGAAGTGATATTGCCATGGGAAGCCTTTGGAGGCTACATACACCAACAATAGCACAAGAATTACATCAAGTGGTATCAGTAATATGAGGGGAAGAATGAAAGTTCAGGAGAGATTTTGTTTGAATGTCTGTATAAACTTTCTGACAATGAGGTGTGATTATGTTGTAAAAATGACTGCTAAGAAAAGTGTGGAGGCCAAAGCTTGTAGGAAGCAATATTTCAGTGTCACGGAAACAGAGTGAATTACTAATTAGAAGCGTTCTTTTATATCTATGATTCCCTTGAGTACACAGGTTCACAATTAAATATTCCTCTATTTCAACAATGAGTGGTAGGAAACTGATAAAGGAAAAAAGAAATTAAGAGAAATTTAAGTTATAGTAAAGATAAAGAAGTCTAAAACATCCATTAATGCCTTTTAGCTTTGAATATTCCTAACCCCTTTCACTCTCTGCCTCTATGCTGCTCCTCCCCTCCAAAAAGTTTCTGGGCCAGAATTCAGAGCAGTTGTACTAAATACATCAGTTCTAACCTCATTGCTGCATTGTAGCACTATCCTGTGTATTACTGTCGCTATTATGCAGGATGTCAAAAGATTTTTTCCAGAACAGCAAACAAATCCATCTGAAAATGTGCGCTGGTCAGCTGTGCTGAGTGATCAGCAGTAGGAGCCTAATGTATATAGAATAGAATAGAATAGAATCATTAAGGTTGGAAGTGACCTCAAGGATCATCTAGTCCAACCATCCCCCCACCACCTATTACCCACTAAACCACGTCCCTAAGTACCACATCTAACCTTTCCTTAAACACCCTCAGGGATGGTGACTCCACCACCTCCCTGGGCAACCCGTTCCAATGCCTGACCACCCTTTCCGAGAAGAATTTTCTCCTCATCTCCAACCTGAACCTCCTCTGGCACAACTTGCAGCCATTCCCCCTAGTCCTGTCACTAGTTATCTGCGAGAAAAGGCCGACCCCCAGCTCGCCACAACTTCCTTTCAGGTAGTTGTAGAGGGCAATAAGGTCTGCCCTGAGCCTCCTCTTCTCCAGACTAAACAAGCCCAGTTCCTTCAGCCGCTCCTCATAAGACCTGTGCTCCAGACCCTTCACCAGTTTCGTTGCCCTTCTCTGGACACGCTCCAGGNAAGTAAAGCAGCAAGAAGCATTTAGAAGAGCAGTACCACCAAAGAGCAAAAGCAGAGTTATGCAGTAGTAAAAGAGATCAACACTCCCTGGTACTTAAACGTACAACCAGACTAAAGCAACTAAGCCTGAAAGTGGAGAATTAAGTCAGAAGACAATTTCAGGCAAAATGGGCAGTACTGGAAAGAAAAGGAACACTCTAAAATACAACAGTTTTTCTTGGAAGTCTGACCTCTTACCTGCCAAATTCCTGACAACTGGAGAGCTTGAGAGGGATTCCTTCACAGAGCTTAAATCAAAGCAAAAATGCTAAGCAGAAATATAGAGGAAAATAACAGAGATAACTCAAAATTTGCAACAAGGTCATAACTGTGACAGTTAATACTGTCAATAAAATTTTGACTCGTCCTTACAGACTTGGTCTACCATTGCAAAGAAAATGTATTGAGACATAACTTACTTCCTGATGGTATTATCACATAAATTAGCAGGAGAATATAACATAAAACAGATGTACTTTTTATATGTCACTATCCATAAGAGTTCCAAGGGTTTATGTTTAGAAGGACACAAGAAAAAGGTAAGAAAAAGTCCTGAACTCCACTGAGCTCAGGCACTACTGTTTTTATAATGTGTTACTGAGGATCCCAGATCAAGTTTCTGCCTGAATTATGGAGTGCAAGAATAGGTGCAGACCTCACTGCAGATTATAGTGTAACCCCAGCGGGCAGCTGAGTACCACACAGCCCCTCTGCCTGTACCTACCAATGGGATTGGGGAGTGATAAAGGCAGTTTAATAGGTAAGGTAAAGGTTGTGTGTGTGTAAGCAAAGTAAAATAAGGAATTAATGCACTACTTTCAATTGGTAGGCAGATGTTTAAGCATCTCAAGAAAAGCAGGGTTCCATCACATGTAACAGGTATTTAGGAAGGCAAATACCATCTCTCCAAATTTCCCTCCCTTTTCCCTCTTCTCCCAGTTTTATATGCCGAACATGATGTCATATGTTATGGAATATCTCTTTGGTCAGTTGGGGTCAGCTGTCCCAGCTGTGTCCCCTCTCAGCTTTCTGTGCACCCCCAGCCTACTCGCTGGTGGGGTGGTGTGAGGAGCAGAAAAGGCCTTGGCTCTGTGTAAGCACTGCTCAGCAGAAACTAAATCCATCCCTGTGTTATTAACACTGTTTTCAGCACAAATCCAAAACATAGCCCCGTACTAGCTACTATGGAGAAAATTTAACTCTATCCCAGCCAAAACCAGTACAATGATTCATTTTTTTAGACTATAGACAATAAAACAAGTGAGTGCTCAAACTTAGGAAGAACTTAATACATGTAAACCCATTTTTTACTTCAGTTTTTTTATTGCTCTTCAGCTGTTCCTTAACCTCAATAAATACCTGGATATGTACTAAATTGGATATCTACTAAACTAATTTCTGTAGGATCAGCCAGAAGTTTTCTCGCACATGTCTACAACTGTCCATTATAGGTTCACTACAAGATAATAGAATATCAAATGTGGAAAATAAATGCAAACATTTTGAGTCTTCATTGGAACAAGTGATTTTCTGCTCAATTCTTCCCCTTCTCTGCTTGAGCTGACTGAAAGTCACCTATCAAATATCAGTAAGAAAGGGGAATAAAATGAAATGAAATGCTAAGTTGCTGGTATGAAATAATACATGTGGTATTCAAAGTAGAAGAAAAGAAGCTGGAACTGAATTGAGTGTTAAAAATATACCATTCTTTCTAAAATGCTAAAAAAATAAATAAAAAATATTCTGATGTTTTTCAGCAGCTGATGGAACAATTTCAAACACTAGGAAGTCTGGGTGGGATTCATTTTATCTCATTTTAGATATGTGGTCAACTTAGGCTTCCTTTTCAGACAACAGAAAGAAATATACATTTCCATGTCACGTTTTGTCTAATGCTAAAGCAGAAGTTCAAACCCTGAAGTGAACTGCTTCTTAAAAGTGTCTTTTTATTTCATAGACTGTAAAAAGAATTCAGCTTAGATAGACATGCATCTTGATGAATGAATTTTCCCTTTCATAACAGCTGGATCAATGTAAAAATGTGAAAAACTAGACTTTTTTTTTTCAAATGTTCACTAAATAACTGAAATGTTGGGAGAATTAAATTTCTATTTTATTATTGTTGCTTGGGTTCAAATTTTGGAACAGCTGTGGGAATTCCTACAGCTTTAAGCTAAGAAACAAAGATCGAAGAACAGGAACACTGGTGATGCTTTCTTTGGATAATACTATTTATGTTTCTATTTGATCTAATAAGTATTTATATTCTTGCTGAAACAAGCTATTACCCTTAAAAATGTTGATAAGGCACATAAACAAACATGAACAATTAAGGAAAAATTACGGAGTATATACTTCTATGTTACTATCTGCAATCGCTCTTTTCATTTTCTATAATAATCAGAGATATTAGTGTTAATGTGAAAGCTTTGACTGTATGTCTATATTTCTTAACATTTGAAATACTAATAATTTCCAGGATTTTGCAATGTAAGTTGATAGGGTCTGTTACATGCTTGTTCTAATCAAAAGGTTCCTTACAGAAAAATTTCATCTAAGAAAATATTTAAGTTATTTAATGAAGTTCATGCTTTGTACTGTGGAGAGTGTCTTGTGAGTGCATATTTTATTTCAAATGTGGTATTTCAAAGGTGACATATGGATGAGGCATTTTACAGGCTTGCAATATTTTTACTTTAGTTCTTCATTTCTGAAACTCATAGTCAGAAGTTTTGTAAACTTCAAGAGTTCATCTCAGTTGACATTAATATGAACTACTACCACTTTCTTGGTAGAGCATGCTGAAGGCTGTGTACTGCTTCTTGAAATAGTAAGCAAAAGCGGTGGTGATCCATCCATTCCTTCGCTTTTAAGGCAGTGTCTCAGTATGTTTTCCTATCACACTCTTTAAGAAAATTAGATATGCCTCGGTCATACCGTGTTAGTTTCCTCTACCTGCGTGTTAATGTACAAAAGACACTTTGAAAGGACAATAGCTGCAGTAATGGAATACCTACAGTTTGGGGTTTTTTTCTTGTTTTACCTAAGATAAAACATTTTTAAGATTTCAATCTATTAATTACCTTCATGGCTTTGAAACGAGACAGTTTGGAAGGGGAATGAGAACTGACATAATTTAAAATAATTTGTTAAAATGAAAATTACTCAAGGTAGCAGTGTATACATTAATTAAGAAGCAAGGCATAAGTATTTTATTTGTACCATTCTAGTTTGCAGATATCTATATGTGTACTTTCAAGAGTTTTGATGAAGCTGTAGATCTCTTTCTACTGAACATTAAATTTGTGTCTTTTTACCAAATGAGTTAATAAACTGTTTATAGTAATGGTACTGAAATAGAAAGTTACAATAAGGGAATAAAGAGATGGGTATGCAGTTTTCTATTAGTAGCTGAACTTTGTTCCTCAGATTTGTCATTTTTCATATTTGAAATTTACCATCATACATACGATTCTGCCAGTATTCTCCTACTGGGCAACTCAACTGTTCATTAATACATTAATATAAATTTCTCTTCTTCTTCCTTGTATATTGATGCCTATCATTATTCTGTTAGGTACTACCCATGTTGAATGTCAACAATTTAATGACTTTCATATTATGAACACAATCATCATTGTGACAATGAAACGGTGGTATTCAGGATCCTGTATGTAAGGAGCAGGGCAGTCAGTAGGATTACAACCCTTGACTTCAGAAGAGCTAAATTTGGCCTTTTCAAAGACCTGCTTGCGAGAATCCCGTGGGTTAGGGCTCTAAGAGCTAAGAGGGCCCAAGAGAGCTGGTCAGTCTTGAGTCACCGTTTCCTCTGAACTCATGATCGGTGCATCCTGAAGAACAGGAAATCAAGCAAAGGAGGAAGGAGACCTTCATGGATGAGCAAGGAGCTCCTGGGAAAACTCAAAGGGAAGAAAGAAGTTTACCAAATGTGGAAAAAGAGAGTGGTCACCCTGGAGGAATATAGGGATGTAGTCAGAGAATGCAGAGGTGCAACAAGGAAGGCTAAGGCCACTTGGAATAAAAACTGGCAAGGAATGTCGAGGACAACAAGAAGGGCTTTTTCAAGTACATCCACAGCAAAAGGAAGACTAGGGTACATGTGGACCTGCTGCTGAATGAGGTGAATGCCTTGGTGACAGAGGATACAGAGAAGGCAGAGTTACTGAATGCCTTCTTTGCTTCAGTCTTTGCTGCTAAGGCCAGCTTCCAGGAAACTGAGACCTTGGATGCCAGAGAGAAAGTCTGGAGAAAGAAAGACCTTCTCTTGATTGAGGAGAATTGGGTTACAGAACATCTAGGCAAACTCGAGGTCCACAAATCCATGGGCACCGTGGCCTACTCAGGGAGCTGGCAGATGTTATTGCTAGGCCACTCTCAGTCAGAGGCCAAGGGGATGAGGTTCAGCATGGCTAAGTGCCAGGTCCTGTTCAGTCGATGTTCACCTGGACACAAGCCGGCAGTGTGCCTAGGTGGCCAAGAGGCCCAACAGCATCCTGGCTTGTATCAGGAATAGTGTAGCCAGCAGGAGCAGGGAGGTGATCATNCACAAGTCTTGTGAGGAGCAGCTTAGAGAACTGGGCTTGTTTAGTCTGGACAAGAGGAAGCTGAGAGGAGACCTTATTGCCCTCTGCAACTACCTGAAAGGAAGTTGTGGTGAGCTGGGGGTCGGCCTCTTCTCACAGATAACTAGTGACAGAACAAGGGGGAACGGCTGCAAGTTGTGCCAGGGGAGGTTTAGGTTGGACAATAGGAGAAATTTCTTATTGGAAAGAGTGGTTGGGCATTGGGTTGCCTGGGTTGCCCAAGGAGGTGATGGAGTCACCGTCTCATGGTATGTTTAAGGAAAGGTTAGGTGCAGTACTTAGGGACACGGTTTAGTAGGTAATATAGGAGGTAGGGACGTGGTTGGACTAGATGATCCTTGAGGTCACTTCTAATCTCAGTGATTCTATGATTCTATGATCTTTGAAAGGTCATGGAAAACAGGAGAGGTGCTTGAGGACTGGAAGAAAGCCAATGTCACTCTGTTCTTCAAAAAAGGCAAGAAGGACCCAGGAAACTACAGGCCATTCAGCCTTGCCTCCATCCCTGGAAAGGTGATGGAACAGCTTATTCTGGAGGTTATCAATAAACATGTAGAAGAGAAAATTATCAGGAGTGGTCAACATGGATTCACTAAGGGGAATTCTCAGACTAGAGATTAGGGCAAAGAGGAACCATAAGAAATTCAAAAGGGAAAATGTAGGGTTCTGCACCCAGGGAAGAACAACCCCACCCACCAGTAAAGGTTAGTAGTTGACCTGCTGGGAAGCAGCGTTGCAGAGGAGGACTTGGGAGTCAGGGTTGACAACAAGCTCTCCTTGAGCCAGCAGTGTGCTCTCATGGCCAAGAAGGTTAATGGTATCCTTGGGTGTATGAAGAAGAGTGTGGTCAGCAGGTCAATGGACCTCTACTCTGCCCGGGTGAGGCCACATCTGGAATATTCTGTCCAGTTCTGGGTTCCCCAGTTCAAGAAAAACAGGGAACTACTGGAGAGAGTCCAGCAGAGGGCTACCAAGATGATGAGGGGACAGGAGCATCTCTTGTATGAGGAAAGGCTGAGAGCTGGGTCTGTTTAGCCGGGGGAAGAGAAGACTGAGAGGGGATATTATCAATGCTTATAAATATCTAATGGTGGGTGCCTAGAGGAAGGGACCAGACTCTTCTCAACGGTGCCCAGTGACAGGACAAGGGACAATGGGCACAAACTGGAATACAGGAAATTCCGTTTGAATATGCGGACCAGCTTCTTCACTTTGAGGGTGATGACACACTGGAACAGGCTGCCCAGAGAGGCTGTGGAGTCTCCTTCTCTGGAGATACTCAAAACCTGCCTGGACACAATCCTGTGCAACCTGCTCTGCGTGATCCTGCTCTGGTAGGGTCGTTGGACAACACGATCTCCAGAGGTCCTATCCAACCTGTACCAATCGGTGAATCTGTGAACCTTTAACAAGAAATTTAGTAGGAATTTTGGAAGGAATGCAAGTCTACTAGATTTATTTATACATCTGGCTTTTTATAGAAAAAATAAATTGCTCAAGAGTAACGCTTATTTCTTTCAATTAAGAGAGAAAACAGAAACTACTCTCTGACATATTTTCCTTTTCTGTCTTCTACATTTGATCTCACTTTATACGCAGAAGACCTTCTGTCAGAAGGATGGGTGTCCTAAGAGAAAAATTCCATTTGCCATTAACTGATGTGTCAAAAATTAGATGAAAATTTATAAGAAACATTTTTAACTCCCCAGATTATTTTCTGTATGCTTCACATCTTTAAGGCAAACCGAAGCATGTCTTGGGTCAGCCCTGCTTCCTTTCCTCCCAGAATTCCTCTCTCTTGTCTCCTGAAAAGTTATACTTAGTTTCTACAAGTGCAATTCAACCCACAGCAGCTATTTTCTTTGAAACAATCAGGGACATAAACTTGTTCAGTGAAGTAAAGAATATTATCGTAAGGGTTATAAAAGTTCGCATAACCCTGCTCCTCTTTCTGTTACTATGCTGCATGCTTTCACATTACTCAGTGCTTGCTTTTATGCAGCCAAGTTTATTAGCACAGTCGGGTTAGGTGGAAAGAAACCCAGCGAGGCTGAAGGGGTAGAATGTAGCAGTTATTTAAATGCTGGTCTATTGCTGGGAAATCACAAACTGCAGTGACTGTGAAAGGATTCAGCATGACCCAGACCACAGTGAAAGTGAATTAATCAAAATTAAAATACAGATGCAAGCACACAGGATGTCACTGAGACTCAGCTGATATGCAGTTACTTGTTAAACTACAGAAAATTGACCATGATTCTGACCTTATACACTTGTTAGTAGACTGCCATGATTTTCTTGACAGCAAAAAGTGTTTAGTATCGTATTTTTAATATTTTACAATTGTATAACAAAAAGAAAGGAACAAAAATCTAATTTTAGTCCATTCCTTAATTGTGGAACTTAAACGCTCAAAATAAACTGAGTTTCATGTTCAGATTCTTAATGAAACTCTGTCTTTGATTTTTGTCTCTCTGTTTTTAATGTGGTTATGTTTTTTTCTTAGTAAAGATTGATATGTATATAAGAGTTAAAATAATAATGGGTGAATATTTGATATATAATGTTCAAAAGTTTTTTTGTGTGTAATACATATTATCGATATTTTAAATTCAGTATTTATAGTGTCGATATTTATTCCATGCTGCAAATAGCTACAGAAGTGATAATCCAATGGTTTAGGCCTTAATCTAAATTCTGTTCTGCCAAAGCCACCTTTGACAATTTTTCTAATGCACTTAGGCCAAGGAAACAAAGGCATTTTTGTGCTTAACTAGGAGAGTGCTTAATGGGGAGAGTTTGGCACGTATAAACATTGGTCAGAAGAGGAAGATCAATGTGCATGGGGGATGCATAAGCCTAACAGAAACACAAAATATAAAGACATGTTTAAAATTTCCCTTCTTTTTTTTTTTTTTTAGAGACTAACTGCAGATTGCAATCCTGAGTTAGATAGCCCTGTGAGACTTGGCTCACAGTTATAAACTAAATAACTACTTTGGGTGTAGACATTGAACTTATTCATTCTTTTCAAAACAAGTGTTTCCAGCTATATTTAACAAAACACCACTTTCGGCTGAGAGGGATCAAAGTGATCTTGTCACATACATAGGTATCAGAGGGGAACAAATTCGTCAGAGCTATGATGACTTAGGGGAAGCACCAGTTGCACCAGTATAGAGAAAGGAATGAGATTCATGTATCAAGGAGAGAAGGCAATCAGGTATGTGATTTCATAACTGAGTGTCATGGACTCCCAGACCCCCAAAGCCTGTGTTGAGCTACCATGCAGAAAAACACAGAAACTTTGTTATGAGCAAGAACTGGAAAGCAGAGCTTCTATCATTCACGTGAACTCCTTCATGACATGATATAGAGTCACTTCTTTGCTCACTACTTTTTGTAACCCCCATGAATTTTAGATTCCTTTTGATACAGTGTGACATATCTCCAAAAGTTGGGATGATGGATACTGAACGATGGGGGGATGTTGAATGATGATAACCACCTTCCATGTCTGTTGACCTCAGTGTGAGTTGAGAATGCTCTGGTACTGTCAAGTTTGAGGAACTAAATGATTAGGTTGCTAAAAAGATAGATCCTACTCAATCCTTTGCAAGGACACTGTACACTGAAATTTGGTCATATATCTTTGGAAGCCACTGAAGCGAAGGGCTCTGGAGCGGAGGATTGTGCCGGGGGACCGTGGCTAAACTGTGGCAGTGAAAGCACAGAGTGAGAGAGGGTTCCCAAGCCCCTACCCCAGGGCAGGAAAGAGGGAGCTGCTGATGTGCAGCGGTTCTGACTCAGAGTGGGCGGGGACAAGGGTCATGGTCACCCAAACTCGCACCACATACAAGAGCAACCCACAGGGAGCACTGCGAACAGGGCAGGCAAACAGGATGTAGTGTGTCAGAAGGGCATGGAGCAGCAGTTTGTGCGGCAGTTCAGCCAGGCAGGCCATGCAGGTAGGGCCTAGGCACCCTACGGGCTCAGGAGGAGAGCACCATTGCTGGTCATCACTGCCTCATTGCCTGGGAAGGAGCTCAGAGGGCTTGGAAGGAGAGGACTCCCTTTGCCCAGAGAGGTTGTGGAGTCTCCTTCTCTGGAGACATTCAAAAGCCGACTGGACATGTTCCTGAGTGATGTGCTCTAGGTGGCCCTGCCTTGGCAGGGGGGTGTTGGACTAGATGATCTTTCGAGATCCCTTCCAATCCTTGTGATTCTGTGATTCTGTGACTGGCCATGGTGATGACTCGCCAGAAAGCCACTTCCAGAAGGAACTTGGTGACCCAGACAGAGCCCCTATCAAAACACATAGCTGTCCAGATCTCTGGCTGCAGGGAGTGCACGAGCCTCTCACTTGGAGCAGAGAACAGCAGTGACAACAGCTGCCTCTAGTGCAACCAGGTCGATGACCTTCTCAGCTTGGTGGCTGAACTCAAAGATGAGGTGGAAAGATTGAGGAGCATCAGGGAGTGTGAGAGGGAGATAGATTGGTGGAGTTGCCCCCTGCTGTCCCTGAGGCCGAGTGTGCTGACAGATGCTCAGAGAGGATCCCCTACAATCTTGCCAATGAGTAGAAGCTGCTGAGCAGAAGGGGCACCTCAATGATGGAGATTTGAAACAGGTCCCTGCCCAGGTGAAGAAGCGAATCCTCTTGCGGCCTCCCTCCCCCTCCCAGTTGCTCCTATACAACAGGTATGGGGCTCTGGAACTGGAGGGCCAGGCAAGTGAGGAGGTAGGTGAAGGTCCTCCTAGGC
>VWZZ01008249.1:0-35177 GCA_013399095.1 Psophia crepitans
CTCTCAAGCCTGTCAAGGTCTTTGCTAAGTCATTGGCAGTGCTCAGAACACCTCCAGCATGAGTACCTCCAAGGCATTTCCAGGAGATGGCAGTGAATGTCACTGTGCCTACTCAGAACAGTTCCTCTCTGCAGACAGAGTTAGAAGTTTGCTCCTTAGAATAACGTTTGCAGCTTGCTAAATCAGGAAATCCAGCTGTCAATCAGCTTCCAGGCTTCCAGACTAGCCTTCAGTTTGCAAAACTTTGGCACACAGCCTGCACTTCCCTTTGTATTTGGCCTGCATTTGCCAAAAATTGGTCATAAGACACCAGCAGTGATACAGCCCACTTTCAGACTTTGTTATCCTCTGAGTTTCAACATCAGTAAAGCTGTGGAACTTTGGAGACAAAGCAGAGGGAGTAAGGTAAAACTGTAACCTGTCAGCATAATTATGGTAACAAATTATATTTATAGTATCTAGGCCTAAAAGTGCCAGACCTTGATTAATAATCAATTGTAATTACTGTTTAGTATTAATGGCTTTCCTGAATTGCTGACTTGAAAAATGATCCAGAGGCATTTTCCCACACCTTTCTTAAGGTGCTACTAACTTGATTTTTGAAGAGAATTTAACATTTTGAACATAATCTCATAATCCTTGTGTTATCTTCACTTCTTTTTTGCATTTATTTCATGAAGACCTAAAAATATACAAACACAGCAGTAGCTCAATTCAGTGTGCTGGCCTCTGATTTATTTATAGAAAAAAACTTCCTCCCCCTGAATTTTCAGTACTCTAGATGTTAGTTCATGTTTTAAATGTTTTGTTGTAATTTTTGTTACCAGCCTTTTCAGTACTGTTGACTTAGTTGTTCCCTTGGTCTGTTGCGTTTGATGGGGCTGTAAGGTATTTGTTGCTGACACTAGGTGTCACACTAGGAATGTTTCTGTTTCTTAAAAGAAAAAAAAACCTTTGCCAGTAAAGAGGAATGCACTCTTCCCAGAATGTCCTTCTCTCAGTCCAAAAGTCAGTAGGAGTTTTTCCATTGATTTGGGTGCAGCTGAGTCTGTGCTCTTGGTGCTTACCTTGATTCGCTCCTTGTAGAATTGCAAGACAGGGACACAATCTGCCAGTTTGGCAGCCGCTTGGATTTGATGTCCCCATTCAGTGTATGAGGAGCTAACAAAGGGAAATGGCATTTGCCTCCAAGTGTTGCCCAGACTTTTCCAAAATTTGGATATGGAGTTCATTAGGTTTTCCAATACAGTGTTCTAGTGCCATAAATAAATAAAATACAAAGGAGCCGTTCTCAAAACAACATTCAGGAGGACAGATTCTGTCCAGATTTGCATGCTTTAAAACACAAAGTCAATTAACTGGTTCCTGGACATTGGCTGGACAATACACATTATTCCGTGCTTCATGCCGAGCCCTCACACCTGTGGACCTACAGTCACTGCCTCCTTCCTCTGCGAGGAGCTTCATGGGGACACTTCTATGGCACATCCATGCACTGGAGGGCAGTGAGAGAGGTGGAAGAACTAGCCCAGTGGTAGCAGAAAGGCTTATTGTGCAGTAATTGTGCAAAGTTCAGAGAGTCAAAGCTTCCAAATATTTTGCCAGGATGGCCTTTGTATGCAGCTATTTATATAAGGCCTAATCTAAATCTTGTTGAAGTAGAGAAGCCTGTCCATTGATGGCGGTGTGCTTTGGATTAGGCACTTACGCACACAAAAAGGCAGGTCTGTGTCTGAAGTGTCTGCAGTTATGAACAGAGGATGTAGATGGAAAGATGGATGCAACAGAGAATTTTAAACCTCACTTTTTATTTTCCATTTTAGCTTTTCTCATTTGGGTGAGCAATCTCTTCACCAGTTGTCTTACGCCAGCTCATACTGATAAATGCAAGAACTTTGTTTTGGAAGGTTCTGAAAGCTTTCAGAGATAAAGGCTTTATTCATTCTTCCAGCCTGATGTTCTGAGAAAAGGGTTTAAATCCTAAACACTTGCAATTCTCCAGCAACATGCGATAGACTCAAGTTGAAAGCAATATAAAACTTGTTTACAGGGACTCAGAGAGTGAAAAATTGTTTCATTTAAAATGCCGCAGAGGAAGTAGGATCTGACAGCTCTAGAGCCTGATTATTTTCCTACCTCACAGCAGAGCTAGTGCACCAGCACGGACATTCCTGTCACCTCAGAAAGCCCTTATACCAGCTGTGCTGTTATCTATGGGCCAGGTAACACAAGAGGGATACAAGGCAATGGGCATAGTACTTCCATGCCGTTCACCTGCTTCATCCTGAGTTTCGTGGTTTTAAACATCGCCAAGGAAGGTCTGCTCTAGTTTTTCTCCCATCGCTGTCTGTTCTGATGGTAAGAACGATGGGAAAGACAGGGCTATATACTGTATTCCTCCTCCTAAGGGAAGATAGGTAGCAAAGAGAGGGAGTTGGATCTCATAGGTCTATTTATATTGTGGGGCTCTGATACCTATTTGCTGTGCCTCTGATACACAGAAAAACTGAAAGAGCTGTTGGTGGTGAAAAATGTTTCATGTCAAGTTAAAGACAACTGAAGTTCTTGATGCTTGTCTCACCCTACTGTCAGTTGGCATGAATTTGGTCTGCGAATTGTGTTTGTGCTAGCACAGATTAGATAAATAGACGTGTTCTATGGAGCAAAGCTTTCCCAGTAACAAGTATAACATGGTGGCAGGTCTTAGAATCACAGAATCTCACGAGTTGGAAGGGATCCATAAGGATCATCGAGTCCAGCTCCTGGCTCCACACAGGACCAGCCCAATCAGAGCAGATGACTGAAAGCGTTGTCCAGACGCTTCTTGAACTCAGCCAAGCTCGATGCGGTGACCACTTCCCTGGGGGGCCTGTTCCAGGGCCCCACCACCCTCTCTGTGAAGAACCTTTTCCTGATCTCCAACCTAAATCTCCCCTGATGCAGCTTCATGCTGTTCCCTCCGGTTCTATTGCTGGCCACCAAAGGGAGGAGATCAGCGCCTGCCCCTTTGCTCCCCCTCGTGAGGAAGCTGTAGGCTGCCATGAGGTCTCCCCTCAGTCTCCTCCAGGCTGAACAAGCCAAGGGACTTCAGCCTCTCCTTATGTGTCTTCCCCTCTAGATCCTTCACCACCTTTGTTGGCCCCCTTTGGACACTCTCCAATAGCTTTATGTCCTTTTTGTACTGTGGCACCCAAAACTGCACGCAGTCCTCGAGGTGAGGCCACACCAGTGCAGTGTAGAGTGGGACAATCACGTCCCTAGANCGCCCAAACCCAGGTGCAGAACCCAGCCCTTGGTCTTGTTAAACTTCATGTGGTTGGTGATTGCCCAGTTTTCTAATTTGTCCAACTCTCTCTGCAAGGCCTCACAACCCTCACAACCCTGCCTTGTGTTCTGGGATCGAGGCTCACTGTTACGCCCATTAGAACAAACTTTAGTTGTATGTGTAATAAAAAGATAATGTTGTGCAGAAATGGTCGGGCTACTGTTCTGGAGCCGGGCTCTGCCCACATATATTAGTTATTCTGCCACGTGCTTACACTGAATCAAACCTAGACAGAACATGGGTTTGCAGTGCTCCTCATCCCAAACATTGAAAGATAATGCTTAAGAGTGAAATTCAGTGTCTCATGAATATTAAAACAAAAAGAAAACTTTCACTGTCCAGTTTTGCCCTTCGCCATGCAAGGCACATTATGAATGCATACATCAGGCTTATCTGCGTGCTTGCAAGTAATGCGGATATCGTAAACTGTAGCATGTTCAGCTTATTCTGCTTCAGATCATGTAGGAGAAATGCAGGAGGCTGCGTAAAACCTAACTGCAGCCTGAAGTGAGGAAGGAAAAGATGGTTCTGGGAGAGTCTGACGGCAGCATTAGTACTGACGCTACTGCTTTCACTGGCTGTTGGTGTCACCACATAGGCTTCTCAGTGCCTTTGGGCTGGGGATGAGGGTTGCTTTTTCCTTCTCCCCCAGTGCAGACCCATCAACCGTGAGATGGGAAACAGGAAAAATCGTGTGTTTTTTCTCCTCAGCAGATCACACTACCCTAGGTAAGTGAGGATGACAATTCTGCAGGTGATCTGTATGTTTGAGGCCATGGTTCAGCTGCAGAAAATTGTGACGGAGTTGCCAGGGCAGGACGTGAGGTGGGATATCTGATGCCTGATACCTCTTGTGCCTTATGTTATTTTCTAGTATGGATAAGGAACATAAAAATGAATGTGCACAATAGTGTTGTGCATCTAAGACTGTTTCAGTTTTAGCTCCGCAGTTTCAATAACTCTGCAGACCATAATGTGCTTTAGGATATGCCAGATGTCTTCTCATCTCTACTGTGCCTGTTGTGCTGTACTGGGACTCCGCTGACCATCACAATTATTTGTACCATCCTGAATTTCTAACCCTCTGAAATCCACTGAAGCCCTACTGTAACGGAGTGGAGGTCAGTGTTACACACCTGCTCGTATGCCTTTGGAAGAAGAAGAGCCTCAGTAAAGGAAACAATGATGTTTTGCATCTGTCCAAGATCGAGCTTCCTTTCTGCTGCTTCTTTTGCATGTATAGTGCTGTCATACCCTGCACAGTTGCACAAAATTCATCACAGACCAGTTTCTCCTTGATGATTTTGTTTCCTTCTAGAAGCTATCTAGGGGCAAATGCTTCTCAAACCACTGAGTCTGAACAAAAACTCTGCATTTGGAGCAATTTGGATTCAAAATGTTTGGCTTGGATCCATTTCTGTATTTCACTCCAGAGCCCTTCTTCTTCATTAGTAGTGCATTAGCTGTAATATTTTCCTTGTGCTGCTTCTGGTACCTACTCTTCCCTGTACAAAAGCTCTAAGAAATTTCATGATACTCTGAGCATCATTACCGCAACCAGCGCAGAGTGGAAACCCCAGCTGAGCAGGTCAGCTTCTTTCTGCTGATCCATTCTGACCACTTTTAGAGTGTTTTCCGAGGTGTTAAATTTTCCTTATCATAGAAAAGAGGCAGCAAAATTAAATGTTATCTAAGGAGCAGTGCCTGGGAGAAGCTCTGAGTTCTGAAAACAGTGTTTACCAAGAGTTTACATCAGCAGTGCAGCAGGTGATGAAAGCTAAACACGGAACGCTCTCACGTGGCTCTCAGCAGAGCTGACTCTCAGCTCGGTTTCTCTGTGTGTTTCTTGCTCTACCGGCACAGTTCCAGTGCCAGTTATGCTTTTGGTGGCTGGCGCTGCAGATCCTTACTGCTTCGGTCACTTTGCTCATTTTGGACCTCAACATTTGCATTGTGAAACCAGTCAAACTCATGAATTAAAGTGTCTCCACAGAATGCTCAGGAGCTGTGCAAATCTGCCACGTGGCTCTCGTGTAGGAGATTGAGTCGATCAGGCTTCTGTCCTCTATCACACTTCCAGGCTACTTCCATCACATGAAGAAAAGAGAGTAATCTGATAATAAATCCAACTGTATCACGTCTGTTTCCTTGGGTGGCTGCACAGGACAGACCTATAAATATTGCCTCACATAGCGCTGTATGGCTTCACCGCAGGCTGAGCTGCACTGCCACGTGCGGGACATCCACATTGTCCCACCTGCTCCATATTCTCTGATGTGTCTGCAAAGTCCTGAAGAGCGTGTGGCCGCGTTACATGCTGACACCCAGGTTTCAGGAAGGGGAGGACTCCAAAAGGACATCTGTTTGTACAGGATGCTGGATACTGCTGTGGGAACATAACTCACAGCTTTGTGATGGAAATGAAAGCTAGAGAAAAGAGAGGTAAGGGAACCTTCTCATAACATATTAAATTTTAATTCGTTACTAACTGCAAAACTGACTGTTGTCTCCCTGAGAAAATCTTTGGCTGAGATTCCCCACCCCCCAATGCAGAGCGTAGCAATCAGTTTGTGAAAGACAGACCAGAGACAGTATTCCAAATACATGAAAATTTGATAGTTAGCAGGCTTGCAACCCTGAATTAAAATTAAACATTCAAATAAATTTGGGGTTCAATTTTCTAATTAGAATGCAAGGGCAAAAAGCAGGGCAAAACATCCTTATGTAAACAACTTTTCCCAAAGATCACGTTTTTCCATCTGCAGATACCTTGCAATGCCTTGAGTTTAAAACAACAAAAATTCTCTTTTGCAGATTGCTATTTAATCCTCCCTATCTTTTTTCTTCCCCCTTTTTTTAGCTGTATAACTCTGTTCTTACTACAACTCATCTTTTTTTTTAGCAGAAGTCCCTTTCTGCTGCTTATAGTACCAGTAATTTCCTCACCTAATATCTCCTTCTGTTCTCTGTCCCCCAGAAAATCTTTTTTGCTTCTCATTTAGCTGTGAAGTCAATGCTTTAGTTTGATCAACCGGTTTTGTGGTCCCTGACCTACTGCCTGTTATATTGTAAGCAACATCTTAGAGATGCGTTTCTGTTTTGATCACCTGAGAAATGTTCAGAACTGCGTGTGCTCAGTCTTTAGAAACACTTTGATGTGTGGGTACATGAATATTTTCCCTTCTGGCTTGAAACGTTTCCAGGCTGCCAATTTTTAAAGTGCTCAACAAACCAGTTGGAAGAAACAGATGATCTTTTTTGCCATTAACTTTCTCCTGTGATTTGGCAGAGTTGCCATCAATGAAAAGGAAGTGGAGAAGCAAGAGGACAGATTGCATCCATTTTAGAGTCTCAGGATTGTGGCTTAAGAAGACATCAACTTCAATCTCCTTTTCTTTTTTTATTATTTCTCCTCTCCTACTTAAGTGTGCCTAGAAGAGTGTTCCCATTTTGGCATCTTTCACAATCTTTTTTAATTAGGCACATAAGTGCCCATAAAAACCTTGCAGAAAACCCAAAGCACAGAGCAGCACTTTTATGTAACCCTACTGCCGGATGGCAAGCTTCTGCCTCCCGCCCCCGCTCATCTCCTCTGACTGATCATTTTGGCACTGCCTTACTTTGACATGAGACTTATTTACTTAAAAGGCAACCTTTTGCTTTTTGGAGTTAAATTTTTTCTGATTGTAATTTTTCCACGGATGCTTCCGTTAACTTCGCTTAGGATGTATGCCTAGGATCATGTCTGTACCTGTTACTTACCGGTTGGCATAATGTCATTCCTTTGCTGGCACTGTATGTTGTGTGCTGTTGTTCTCTTGCATTGACCTTGAAGTCTGGCATTTCAGAGGCTACCAGATGCCACTTCTCCACATACTCAGTAGGAATCTGTGGATGCCTCACAACATTTTTGTGTCCGGTTCTGCTCTGGCAAGGCAAACCGATCCTATTGCGTAGATAACAGAGCACAGGCATTTCAAACAAAGGCACGACTTGGTATTATCTGTTGTAATTTTATACTAATGATCTTTCTGACCTAAAGGAGAAAGGTTTTGAAGGTGGCAGAGCTCTAGAATATTTCTTGTGAATGTATCATGCATAGCTGCACCTGCCCTGCCCTGTAAGCACACCTACTTTGCTGTCTTGAGGTCTCCCTTTCCGACCTTTCTACATTATTGATGTATTTGGAATGTCAGAAGAAAAACAGAGGACAACCTGGTCCTTGCAGAAGCCCCAGCTGTGCCCTTTCAGACCCCCTGGATGACCCTGCTTTGGGAGCACCCACAACCCCCCTCGAAGGAAGCACAGCAAAGCCAGCACCAGCCCACGTCTTCCTCCATGGTACGAGTTAGTGTGTCCTGGTTTCAGCTGGGAGAGAGTCAATTTTCTTCACAGCAGCCAGTATGGGGCTGTGGTTTGGGTTTGTGCTGGAAGCAGCGCTGATAGTGCAGAGATGTTTTTGCTGTTGCTGAGCGATGCTCACACAGAGCCAAGGCCTTTGCTGCTTCTCGCACCGCCCCGCCGGCGGGATGGCTGGGGGTGTGCGGGGAGTTGGGAGGGGACAGACAGGGCAGCTGACCCCAACTGACCAAAGGGACATTCCATACCATATGGCGTCATGCTCGGTTTATAAGGGGGCTTGGGAGGGGGGGTGGCGATGGTGTTCAGAGTGATGGCGTTTGTCTCCCCAGGTAACCATTATGCGTGACGGAGCCCTGCTGCCCTGGGGATGGCTGAACCCCTGCCTGCCGTGGGCAGTGGGGAATGAATCCCTTGTTTTGCTTTGCTTGTGCACGTGACTTTTGCTTCACTGATTAAACTCTTGTATCTGAACCCACGAGTTTTCTCACTTTCACTCTTCTGATTCTCTCCCCCTCCCTATGGGGGGGACTGAGCGAGCGGCTGCGTGGGGCTCAGCTGCCGGCTGGGGTAAAACCACAACAGAGCGCATAGCTTCTGCTAGGTGGGGTTTGCTGTGCAGCCACACCAAAACAGTGGGCCAGGCAGAAGGTGTTTTCCCTGTCCCACAGAACAATTCTACCTGAAACTCTTGCTAAAGAGTATCTCCTTTGTAGGGAAGCACTGAATCAAAGTGTCTCCAGACCCCTGGCTTTCTAAAGCAATATAAGCCCCTTTCTCTACCCATTCCTGTATCTCCATCCTTGTTCTCCTTTACACTTTCAAAGTAATTCCGAGATACTCCACTTCAGAGGTGGTGCATACACATGTATGAGTTTAGTCTGAACTCCGAAATTCTGGGTTTATTCGGCTAATGGGTGCAACACAAACATATTCTTATAGTTGATGAAACGCTCCACAGCTGGAGGGACCATCTCCAGTTCACTCACAGCGTCTTTGCAATTGCCTGCTAACAGATTGGCACAGTGCAGTTTTCTTTTCTCAGCTGCTTAATTAGGTATAGTTCTGTGTCTACTACAGGAGCAAGGGATGCTGTCACAGGTGAAGCACAACTGAATGCACATCCAGCTCTTAGCCAGCTGTCCGAGTACGTATGTTTGCATGCAATACAACTTATTTGTTTTCACTTTGAATGGTCCTGGATTCTTAAATTTCCAATGAAAGCCGTTCTTCCCACTTACACTGAAATTGTGGACCTGTTTTTTCTAATGCAATTAGAGAATGACTGTGACTCTAATTCCAGTTTTCATGCTTTTGAATACCTACATATTCTCCAATGACTTTGGCTTAAATTAGTTGTATTGATTCAAGGTTATAGTTTTGCACTAACACAGAACGGTGTTAGACGCAACTCCAAAACTAAGACTGCCTTATCGAAACTGCATTAGTTTCAATGTGGATTTCAACAGGTAGATTCCTATGCTATCAGTTTATATGCACGGGTCAATGCAGTGAATTTATATATGGCTTGAGCTAATGGTAAATGAAGTTTCTATTTTCTTTTCAGGCATCCAGACTATGAATCCGATGAACACTGTATTCATTGGCTTTGCACTGGTAACTGGTAATGCATTGGTTGTGGATCTGATCTCCCAGACTCCAAAATGGATCATGGCCACTTTTCCACAGAATCACAGACTCATAGAATAGAATCATAGAATCATTAAGGTTGGAAGAGATCTCAAGGTTCATCTAGTCCAACCATCCCCCCACCACCTATTAACCACTAAACCATGTCCCTAAGTACCACATCCAACCTTTCCTTAAACACCTGCAGGGACGGTGACTCCACCTCCTCCCTGGGCAACCCATTCCAATGCCTGATGGTTTGGCTTGGAAGGGACTGCAAAGACCATCTAGTTCCAACCCCCTGCCATGGGCAGAGACACCCTCCACTAGACCAGGTTGCCCAAAGCCCCATCCAACCTGGCCTTGAACTCTTCCAGGGATGGGGCCTCCACAGCTTCTCCAGGCAACCTGTTCCATTGCCTCACCACCCTCACAGTAAAGAATTGCTTCCTAACATCTAATCTAAATCTCCCCTCATTTTGTTTAAACCCATTCCCCCTTGTCCTGTCACTGCACTTCCTGGTAAACAGCCCCTCTCCACCTTTCCTGTAGGCCCCTTTAGGTACTGGAAGGCTGCAATTAGGTCTCCCTGGAGCCTTCTCTTCCCTAGGCTGAACAAGCTCAGCTCCCTCAGCCTGTCCTCATAGGAGAGGTGCTCCAGCCCTCTGATCACCGTTGTGGCCCTCCTCAGGACTCACTCCAACAGGTCCATGTCTTTCCTGTACTGGGGACCCTGGAGTTGGATGCAGTACTCCCAGTGGGGTCTCACAAGAGCGGAGTAGAGGGGCAGAATCCCCTCCCTCGACCTGCTGGCCACGCTGTTTTTGATGCAGCCCGGGACACAGTTGGCTTTCTGGGCTGCTACTGCCCATTGCTGGCTCATGTTGAGCTTTCCCTCAACAAGTACCCCCCAAGTCTTTTTCTGAGGCTGCTCTCAATCCATTCTCTGCCCAGCCTGTAGCTCTCGGAATTGTGCCAACCCATGTGCAGGACCTTGCACTTGGCCTTGTTGAACTTCATGTGATTTGCACGGGTCCACCTCTGAAGCCTGTCAAGGTTCCTTCTAGATGGCATCCCTTCCCTCCAGTGTGTCAACCATTCCAGTTCTGCTATGCTCTCTCTGGGTCTGAGATTACTGCTGACCATATTAACACATCATTACATGTTTTTGTTTTCTTTCCTTTTTTTTTTCCAAAGTGTTGGTCATTTTTGCTTGGTTTTTTTTTCACTGTGAGGCACTGACTTGACATTTTTATAGAACTATTTACTATAACTCTGAGATTCTGTTCCTGAGTGGTAATAGCTAGCTGAGAGCTTCTCGTTCACTTTATAAAGTTAGAATTGTTCATTTTTTTCCTTGGCATGACTTCACATTTGTCTTTATTGAATTTCATTTGGCATTTTATTGCACAGTATTGTGAATTCTTTCTGCAACTCCTCTTAGCCTTCATTTTTACTTCTGTGAGTGATTTAAACTTTGTCACTTTGATATTCATGATCATTTATGAATATGCCAAACCGTATAAGCTTGAGTATATGTCTCCTCTGGGGACTCCATTGGTGACTCTTCTCTTTTGTGAAAATCAACCATTTGCTCTTCCCTTTAGCCAGTCATTCAGCTAGATGAAGACCTTTCCTCATATCCCAAGGCAGCTTATTTCACTTGGAGCTCTTCAAAAGGATCTTTATGAATGTCTTCTGGAGATCTAAGTAGTTACATCCATCAAATTCACATACCTGTCCTTGACTCCATCACAGAACTGGTAGAACTTTGAAGCATTGCTTCCCTTCATGAAAGTCGTATCAGCTCTTCACAAACATGTCATAGTATCGACTCTTGACTGTATGCAGGGGACCAGGTCCTGAGTACCAAAAGCACTCCAAAGAAAACGAGTTGAAAGTAATGGAATGATAATATCATGGTATTATATAAACAATGACACATTTTTAACCTTAACAGATGGGAAGAAATTTTAATATTAATTTTTTAACATGTTTTAAAATTTTAAGAAACCCTAACTTGGTGAGGGCTAAATATTACTCAAGAATCAGAGGTAAGTTGCAAAGAAATGAGGCTGTCACATCTACAGATAAGCACCTCCATATGAGTCAGGGTCAGAGGAATGCTGCCTGGGGCATCACATCACCCATGTAAGACTATATTAATACAAATAAGGCAAACAGCTGCAATGTTGTGTAGTTAGCTCCTTTTCTTGCCAATGCCTGTACCTTTCGATTCTTCTTCCCTTGGCATTTCTGGTTTTGCCTGTGTATGTTAAACACTTAGAATCATGGAATGGTTTGGCTTGGAAGGGACCTCAAAGATCATCTAGTTCCAACCCCCTGCCATGGGCAGGGACACCCTCCACTAGACCAGGTTGCCCAAAGCCCCATCCAACCTGGCCTTGAACTCTTCCAGGGATGGGGCCTCCACAGCTTCTCTGGGCAGCCTGTTCCAGTGCCTCACCACCCTCACAGTAAAGAATTGCTTCCTAACATCTAATGTAAATCTTCCCTCATTTAATTTAAACCCATTCCCCCTTGTCCTATCACTCCCTGTCCTTGTAAACAGCCCCTCTCCAGCTTTCCTGTAGGCCCCTTTAGGTACTGGAAGGCCATGATTAGGTCTCCCCGGAGCCTTCTCTTCTCCAGGCTGAACAAGCCCAACTCCCTCAGCCTGTCCTCATAGGAGAGGTGCTCCAGCCCTTTGATCAGCTTTGTGGTCCTCCTCTGGACTTGCTCCAGCAGCTCCAGGTCTTTCCTGTATTGGGGACCCCGGAGCTGGATGCAGTACTCCAGGTGGGGTCTCACAAGAGTGGAGTAGAGGGGCAGAATCACCTCCCTCGACCTGCTGGCCACACTGTTTCTGATGCAACTCAGGACACTGTTGGCTTTCTGGGCTGCCAGCACACTCTGCCGGCTCATGTTCAGCTTTTCATCAGTCATCACCCCCAAGTCCTGAGGCTGCTCTCGTTCCATTCTCCACTCAGCCTGTAATTTCGCTTGGGTTAAGTTAAGCTATGGCTTATACAGGCATTCAGAAATCCAACTGAAAGGTCTACAAAAGTCTGTCTGTGTTACTGGATCTCCTTTAGCAGTCTTTGTGTACTTCTCCTGCTTGTTGTTTGGGGCAGAAGCAATCTGCTCTGTGCTTTTGCAGTACGTGGCATAATGCAGTCATGATCTTTGAGCAGGGTTCCTAGGTACTACTGCAAGTTTTTCAGGGTTTATCCAGATGCCCACTAATCCACTGCTACAACATTTTGCACAGTATGGTATTAGTCTTCTAATGTTCCCTGGATACCTCCTGGAAGCACATCACATTTGCTGGCATGACGCAATTTTAAGTGAGATGTTACACCCTGAAATCCTTCTCTCAACTGTTTCATAACTGAGTTCCTTTACCACTGGTCCTGGAATTTTCTTACTATCCATTACGTCACTCTGACCAAAAACTTTTTCTGCTCACACTTCAATTTGAGCCAGTACTGTGGTGCGTCTGCTACTCTGTTTCGGTACAGGGCTCTGCTTGAGCTTCTGTATTTTCAAGAGACGCACATGCCAGAGATGGATGTGTAATCTTCATTTAACTTTTCTCCGTGGCCTTGTCTTTTGTGCCCTGTTATGCCATCATTACCTATTAGCCTTACATACTATCTGGTCAGCTTCCTCTTCCTTATGTATTTGAACAAGATTTATTATTAGTTTTAAAGCTTTTTGAGAACTGTTCCTCAGACTTTTAGACCTGCCTTATAGGATTTCTACATTTAACCTGTCAAAGTTTGTTATTTTCTATTTTCCTTGTTTGAAAATTATGCCAACTATTTTAAAGAAATCCACCTTAATCTAACAGGTTTCCTTAGTGAAATATTTAATCCTACTAGTCTTCCCTGGGTCAGGGGAGGAGGAAGGAAGGCTTTAGTAGATGCTGAAGGGGGATTTACGGTATCTCTTCATACTAACAGATTTAAGAATGCAGAACTGGCTTTGTGGCATCATTAAGCAATATTTTGAATACAGATTCTTATTAAAGAGGAAAAAAATTAATACTGGACTTTCTGAGCATGTATTTAGGTTTTAGCCCTCATCCTCATCAATGAATATTATGTAGCTAGTGCCATTTAAGGTCTTCAGTTTAGGATCCAACAGACTAGAAGACATCAGGAAATCCCCAGGATGACTTCTGGATATGAAAGGAAAAGACAAAAAGTTCCCTTCAGACAGCCAGTACAATGTCTTGTTTTCACTACGGCAGTGCTGTCCTGCAGTGTTGTGACAATCTGCCAAGCAGCACCAGATGTCTGAGCTGCTTCTTCAGTTTCCCAGCGAAGACAGAACCCGTGATGCAAATGTGCAGTTATTTATGTGCCTACTTCACAACTGAAAGCTGGCCAAATGACACGAAAGCCAATTCCTCTTTCTAGACACTGCTCAAAATGAGTATCTGGTTTGCAGGAAGCAATTTGGCAATGAGCATTTGCTATTTTACCTGGGGTGCAAAGACAGTGGGAGAGGGATTTACTTTGGCTCTGTGCACGTACAGCAGCCAGCGTAGTAGGGTCCTGATGGGCGGCCGATACTGTTAGGTACTTCTGTAGGCTAAAGAATGACACAAATAATTTATTGCAGCAGCAGGGGCATTCACAACGGCAGGTATAATTTCCCCCACTTGTAACCATGTACAACTCCAAAGAACATTGAGATTGAAGGCTCACTTGCAGGTTAAGGGTAGTCAGTGAGAGTACTCTGTACTCCCTCATGGCAGCTGCTTTGCCACCGGCTCTGACATTTCTCTCTCTCCCCCTCTTCCATTTTTCTTCACTCATCTTTCAATTCACGGTGAAAGGTACCGAGGATTATGTACGGCGAATTCTGCTAGCTCTCTAAATTGGCAGTGGTGATACTAATAACAGCACTGCTGCTACCAGCAACAGAAGTCCATGTTCTGGTCTCCTGAAGTCTTCTACATTCCCACAACACTACTGCACACCGAGGGATAGCCTGACTTGGTTTTTCTTCTCTGCACCTGCTTGTTTTCTTGATAGGTAGCAGGGGACCGGAGTGAGAAATGATCCTCCTTACTCTTTGAGAAGAGAGTCCCCTGTCAACAGAATTTTTTGCTGCTTAAATACTGGTACACTTACCTAAATGGGAAGAATTTTCCCATCAGTTGCCAGTTTCGGAGCCTATACGTACTGAAATTCTACCATCAAACGTGAAACAATAACTATCACACAGTTACTGCAGCTTGTCATGATTTTCATTGCTCCCATAATCTATAGAAGGGTTTTGTTACCTGCCCAAGAGAAAACGGTGAGTCATTACTCAAGATGCTGCATGTGCAAAAGGGAAAGGAAATTGAATAAGTAAATAACTGGCTTTTAAGGAAGCTGTTGAAAACAGGAAAATAAAGAACGGAGAATACTGTATGGAAAATCACTTTCCTGAAATTAAAAATGGTTTGCAGTGTGGAGAACATAAGAAACTAATTATGCAAAGATTAAATTTGTTAATTTGATAATAAACTATATGGACATGATTTTTCAGGGATCAGACAAAAACGGTTTGAATTTTTAAATTCATGTGACTTAGATCACTGTATTAATTTAACAAATATAGACTTGTTTTCCTATTTTGTGTTGAGGAACCACCTATTTTTTTCAGGAAATGGTTTTTAGTTCTCAGTTGCACCCTCACGCTGACTCAGTTTCTACGGGAATGTGGCTGGGCAAATTTGAACAGCTTTGAGTGCAAGAATTCCCCCTTGTTTGTCCATACAAGTCTTGACAACTTTTAATTAAATGTGTTTGTGTATCAGCTCTCATAATGGGCCTCTGATACATGACTGGAGCCCCTTGGTACCGCCAGAATAAATGCAGGCGTATTTGATAGGGTTTAATGTTTTCAGGAGATACTGTATAGCACTTGCTGGAGCACACCGTGGCCAGCCCCCTGCCGTGCCCATGATCAGCATTCCTGGGCTTGAAAATCGGGGCTGTACGGCTCTGTACAGGGCTGCTGTACAGGGCACAGCAGAGGGGATTTTCAGTGACTCCCAGTGCAATCTGCAGGAGATCAGGATGCTGCAATGTGGACCGGTTCAGACAAACCTTTTGGGAAGGATGCACCCATTGAGGCAGAAGGTGTGCCCACCTTTCCCTGGTGGAACTGGGTGGGTGGGGAGCTCCAGGGCCCGTTTCACAGAAAGCATCCCCCAGCTGTCCCAGTACAGCCAGTTGTGAGCAGTCTGGGGCGCTCCCACGGTGCCCCTGGCTCTGCAAGGGGGGACTGTGACTCGCTGGGGTTCTGCTGCCCTTGTAAATACCAAACAGCCAATTTACCATCTTCTGCTGACGAGGCAACTGAGTACTGGCTGCAGACGTTGCAGTGTGATGTAAGTCCTCTGGGGTTTTTTATTAAAAATGAAACTCCAGGTACAGCTTGAACCAGGTGGAGGTTCAAGTCTGGCTGTGGCCAGCTGTTCGAATCCTCACTGAACAGGAAAAGAAAAGAACACTTTCATACAATTTTTACACTTGGAGTTTTATCTTGCACAATTCACTTAGGTGGGAAGCAACCCTTTTCAGAACAGAGTGGTCACTGATCCCTGTCCTCAGTGTTGCTGTCCCATGGCTCCAGGCTCGCACGCGGCTGTTTCCAGGTGTAGTGGCCAGAGACAAACCTCTGAATACAGATACCCCTGGTAACGGTACCGGGGGAAGCACTGGGACGAACAGCAACCGTAGAGCTACATATATTTACTTGTATTTAAGAGGAGAAAGTAGGACCAAGCTCACTGAAGTATGTCAAGCAGAGAGTACTTGCAAAGGTATAGGGAATATAAAAACTCCCTTTCTAATTGAAATACCTCATTTTCATTGCTATAAAATCTGATACTACCATTATTATTCATCACATCCATCTCTAAAACAGGACCAGAATCATACCACATTATAAGGGACCAAAATGATGGACACTTTAGAGGCTCGTGAGTATGTACGTTAGGAGGTAAAGATGGAAATATGTAAAACCAGACAATGTTAATTCATTTAATCATTAAAACCGGAAACATATGGTTAGAAATTACGGCCTAGGTGCACTTTACAGCCCTTTTTTGCTGTTGCTTGTCTGGTTTGCGTTACCACTCACCATATTATTAAGCTACTACACGATGTTTCTGGTTATGACTTATTTGGTCTTAAAGAGAGAAGCAGAGAGATGGAGTTGCTATAGAGCCAATGCCTTGCCCTTTGAAATCAGCTTATGTCTGTGGGCTTTTCTGGAATATTCCCTGTTCTCATATGGTACTCTGCTGTATTGAGAAGTAGTTTTAAGAGACATGAACCACTTGTTAGGTTTGGGTTTCTTTTTCTTCATTTCAAAATGCATTCCCAGAAAACGCTTGTACCTCTGTTATAACCATAATGTAGTTGTCATCTGGTTTTAGCGAGACAATGTTCAGCTCTGAAGCTCGGCGTAATTTGTCATCCTCGCCTTGAAACAAATTAATAACCTGATGGAGTCACTACAATTCCTTCCCCAGACCCTTCACTGTTCTCTGTGTGCCCTCTGTTGTATATTGCTTTGTTTTAAAGTCAGTCTCCTGTTTCTTGCTGCAGCATTATCTTTTGCCTCTTTCACATATACCTCTCTTCCTTCTGTCAAACCTGTTTCTTCTATGAATTATTCCTGCCTTGCTCTTCTCAGCTGTCATCTCTCTTCATCCAGCTGCATTAGATCCAGTCTGTGTCTTGCGCGGGGAGTTACGCATCTTGGATTTTGAGCCATTTAGGGATAGAAGAGGTCACTTAGTTTAAAGTTAGTTAAGCTCCCTCAGTTAAGGTCCCTCTCACGAAAGCAATTCCATATAAACAAGTAATAATATGTCATTATTGACCATGTAGTAAACCCACAAACACAGTAAAGAGATAAACTTGATGACCAATAGATCTTTTCTATCTCTAACTTTTATTAATGAGCTCTAAAAAAAGGCACTGCTCATTAAGTCTTAATGCTCAATCACGCTAGTGTCACTAAATAGAAAAAATGTATATGCTCCATCTGGATTATTACAGAATGCAAGAGAAAGGCAAAACAAATTCTACATTTAATTCACTCTTTCCTTTAGCACAATAAAGTAAATTAAAATCAATGATTGATTGTCTTTGGGAACATTATCATCAGGGCTGAATACATAAACAATGCACCAAATGAAAAGCTATTTAATCACATTCTTTCCTCTGTGTGTCTCAGTCAGTATATCACGAGCCAATAAATGCCATTTATTTTATTCAAAAGAGGAAAAGGAACACATTTATTCAGTCTGACTGTTTCTCCCACTTCAGAAACTCTTGATTTTCTTTGAAGTTTCTTTAGTTAAGAAAATGTATAAAAATATTTTAAAATGCTTAAAAGCATCTGGCACTGTATATAACTTTTAGCAGTGTCTTAACTAGGCTTAGTGCAGTGCAAGGCATCTGTCTTCACACAATAAAGCGTGCAGAGTCCCAGGGAGTTTGAAGTGCTCTTCCTCAATGCCCAAGAGCGTACGACTAGTTACTCCTTCCCCCAGATGCCTGGGCCTGTTTTGTCTTCTCTTTGGTTGGAATAGGAATTTCTTTTGATTGTTATTTAAAAATAGTCTTTGTCTTCTTTTTTTTTAATGTTGTGTGTTAGTGCCTTTTCATTAGCTATGTGGAGACCCTCTGGTCATGTGTCTTACACTATTCTTCAATAAACTGTCCTCCGCTTCCACAGTTGTACATGTCTGTACAAGGCTGCTGGTAATGCAGAACTTGGAGGGGGAATTTCTGATGGGAAATGCTATTCCATGGGTGGTTTTTAGGAAATTTGATATATTGATTTTTGTGTGTGCATTTCATACAGTAATTTAAATAAAAATGAGATCTGCATTACAAAAATGCACAGAAAAGACATGATTTATTATCCTGAAATAGACTGATTTTAAAATGGAGAAATAAATTTCACAGGGGTCAACATGGTTGTGTGGATTTTAACTTGTTGATTTAGGAAAAGCACTTTTAATCAAGCAGGCATTTACTGGCATGCAGGTCAGAGGTTTGAGCTTTTCTCCTCAGCCAACTAGCACTGAATCCCTTACGAAGTTTGACAGTAGGATGCATCCATCAAGGTTCAAATTACTTCTTTTCATATCTAGGAGTAGAAAGGTAATTGTATGTCAACCCTGAATAGTATGGGAAAGAGACTCCAAGAGCTCGTAATGGGGCTCGTAAAGCTGGTAACACCTGATCATTCATCTTTATTGTCTCTCCCAAGACAAACAAAGAGGATGTGGAATCTCTGAAATTTATATTTTGTGCATTTGGAATTTAACCGACCAAATACTTCTTTCCCCGTTTGATCACATTGCTTCTCATCTGTGTGAGGAAGCGGTGGGAGTCTGCTCTCATTAAAACCCATTAGGCCATTTTGTTATTTGCTGTTAGAGACACCTTAAGGGTAATTTTTTTTATGATGCCTCCAGAAAACTGGCATCTGGTAACAGGTAAGTGAGGTAAGTTTACAGATATTAGTGTGTTTGTAAAATAGAAAAATTTTTGAATTTTAGACATATGTGTGATCACTACTTAGGACACTGGGTCTTGAAACTGTGTAGGAGCTTTGTGACTCTAATGCAAATAAAAAATAACAGTTTTTTCCAACATCTCTTAAATGGGACACAGACGACATGGCCAGGTCAGGGTACACATCCAGCTGCGGGTTTGCTCCATTGTGGCTGCAGCTACAGGAAATCTGCTTTCCAGAAAGAAACTTCCCTCCTCCCCCCAGCTTTTATCATCCACCACTTTATGCGATATCCATTTTGCTTCTTGTGGTTCTTTTTTCCCCATGCTTCTTAGCAGACTACAGTCTCCTACAGAGACCACAAATCCACAGTACTGTCTGTTACTAACGAGTTCTCTAAGAGCTAGTTATTAGTTTCTGAGAGTTATTAGTTTGTAGTCGGTCACGCCATCAGATCAGTAAGGTAGAAAACTTTGGCGGCTGGAAGGTACAGAGACCAAAGCCTTGACTTCTTCTGAAGTACGTATGGCTGAGGATTGCCCCTCCCGCCTTGCATGAATATGGACCATGTCAGAAGAAGGGGAACTGACTGGTGGGTGTCCTGGCACACAGTGACTTGAAAAGACTAGAAACTAAATGTCTTTGAGTACAAAGTGATCATAGGAGAAAAATAATCAGAAAGACAATGGGGAAGAGGGAACACAGACTATGAACTCAAGGCCAACCAGAGTTTACATCTGACGGCGTGTTTGGGCCTCTATGTAGTGAACTCTCTTTGCTTTTGTCAGTTGCTTGATACCCCTTTTGGCAGTTTAAAGGACGTGCTCTGATGTGATTTCTGAGGCTGATCTGGACCTGCAGCTGTCACTAGTGATGCTGGAGGTCCTGGCTGATTCTTCGCAGTTGGAATATATTGTGGCAAATGGTTATGGAATAGGCCATAGGTAAGGGAAGGAAGGGTAGAAAAGGGGATGGAGTCAGCCCTTTGGACCAGTCGAAGTTCAGCCGATAGCTAGTGTTTTAGCTAGGTTTTGGCTGTTGCATCTTTGAGATGTGCTGGTTTTGTAGAAATTCAATATCCTATATTGCACCTTCTGTTTCAGAATCCTGAAACATTTTCCACTGTGAAGTTATGTGCACACCGTTATCCTCCACAGTCCTGCCGTGTAGCGCGCTTCATTTCTTTGCGCTTTCTGGAAAGTATCGCAAAGTTGATTTTCCAGCCTCCTACAAGAAATGAGCTCTAAGAAGGGTGAGGACTTAGAGGCCACAGCTCAACTGTGGTCCCCTTGTGCCACCGCAATCGTTAAAATTCAATGCAAGTGAGAGCGATCTGAAATGTTCTCATCTGCTCTGCAGTCAACTCTGGGTTCAGCGTTCTCAGGCGAGTGGCGGGAAGGCAGCAGAGAAGCGGATGAGAACTGCTCCTCCTTTCCTCTTAACTGTTCATCACGCAGCTGACAGTACATTTCCGAGCATGCTGCCTCCTAGTCCTGTGCATATAAAGTTGGGTTCCTGGGATTTCAAACATCCGTAATTATGCACTTAAAATGTATTGTTTCCAGATGGTAATGCAACCAGTTATTTCAAACAATGAAAAAATCCAGTGATTTAATTGTTTGTGACAGATGAGTAGGAAAGCTGAAGGACTAGAAACATGTAAAAAGAATGCTATATAAAGGCATTGGTAAATTTTAAGTATAAAGAGTTTTGGTAGAAATGTGGGTCCGTACCCTTAAAAAAGCCCTTTCTGCAAATACAGATGTGAGGAAATCAAGAGGTAGAAGTTTGGAATAATTTCAAACACTTCTCACACGCACAGATGTGATTAAAAGTTGTACGAACAAAGGAAACTGCACATTTTTCTTCCTGAGTGCAGAATTTGGTTCTAAGGCTGGAACAGGGGATGAGCAGAATTTTTTAAGTGTCATTGTTCCCTGCAGCACGTTGATTACAGCAAGAGCACCTTGAACTTTCTACGTATTTCATGAACCCAGAATCACCATCAGTATAAGCAAACACACAGAGAACACATCTCTTTATCAGATCTCGTCAGTAAATCCTTTTGGCCAAATGTGACGGTTCAATAATATGATTTTTACAAGTGTAAAGAATGCTGCTCAGCTCTGTGGATTGATATCACACTGCATCCTTACGTTCTACGGGTCACAGTGTTTATCTGCCTCCAAGAAATATCCTCTTAATGTCATGCAATGGTAATTAAGATAATAAGGTGATCCGGTATTATGAATTCTGACTTTTCCCTAGCACTGGTCACCCACAGAAGCAGTGAGAACAGTTCACCCGTCTCTTCCCTCATGCCACCACAGCAGCGTTATTCTCACCAGTGTGGTGGGGTTCCTGCCAGGGCACCAGCTCAGCTGGACACACTTCTCATCCCATCACTGACCACAGAAGGAACCATCAATCATGCAATTCCTGTACTCTTGACTGAAAAAGCATCTGTCACATAACGGGGGTGACTTCTGGATCATGTGAAAGATACTTCATGTTCATGGAAAAAGATGGGGTAATTATGTGCTTTAAATGCCTCCATGACAAGCTATGTGGCTTGTCCTGCCCAGAGAGCCCTAGGAAGTGAACTTTCTATCTGTAATGTTATCAGATAGCTATCAAGTGCTTAGTGTATTCCAGATCACGGAATCATAGAATATCCCGAGTTGGAAGGGACCCATAAAGATCACCAAGTCCAACTCCTGGTTCCACACAGGACCAGCCCAATCAGAGCAGATGACTGACAGCGTTGTCCAGATGCTTCTTGAACTCAGTTAAGCTACATGTGTATCCTGGCTCTGGCCAGGCTGGGGTTAATGCTCAGAGCCAGGCCAGATGAGCTGGGCCAGCCGCTATTCCATACCATGTGCCATCACGCCCCTATAGAAGGGGCTGGCTGGAGGGAACGGCCTGGTGCTGCTCTGGGATGGGCTGGCTGGGGGCTGTGTGTCTGGTCCGTCAGGTCAGTCGGGGATGGTAAAGTGCTCCGTTTGTTATCGCCTTTGTTTACATCCCGGTATAACTACTGCGGCCCTATTGTTGTTTCCCTCTCCCTTTGTCGGCCCATAAACGATCGTTATCTCAACTCAAGGCCATTTTGCCCTTTGTTGCCTCATTCTGCCCCGTGTTTTGCTGAAGGGGCAGTGAGTGAGCGGCTGCGTGGGGCTCGGCTGCCGGCTGGGGCTGAACCATGACAGTGTGGTGACCACTTCCCTGGGGACCTTGTTCCAGCACCTGACCACCCTCTCTGTGAAGAACCTTTTCGTGATCTCCAACCTAATTCTCCCCTGTCGCAGCTTCATGCCATTCCCTTGGGTTCTGTCGCTGGTCACCACAGGGAGGAGATCAGCGCCTGCCCCTTCACTCCCCCTCGTGAGGAAGCTGTAGGCCATGATGAAGTCTCCCCTCAGCCTTCTCTTCTCTAGACTGAACAACTCAAGGCACTTCAGCCTCTCCTCACACATCTTTCCCTCTAGACCCTTCACCACCTTTGTTGCCCTCCTCTGGACACTCTCCAACAGCTTTATGTCCTTTTTGTACCGTGGCACCCAAAACTGCACACAGTGCTCAGGGTGAGGCCGCATCAGTGCAGTGTAGAGTGGGACAACCGTATCCCTAGACCAGCTAGTAATGCCGTGCTTGATGCACCCCAGGACACTGTTGGCCTTCCTGGCAGCCTGGGCACACTGCTGGCTCATGTTCAACTTGCTGTTGACCAAGATCCGAAAGTCCCTCTCAGCATGGCTGCTTTCCAGCGTCTCATCCCCCAGTCTGTGTGTACAGCCAGGGCTGCCCCTTCCCAGGGGCAGAATCCGGCAGAAATCACAAGCGTTTTTCATGTCCATCGAATACATGTTTTAAGCTATGACTTAACAAGCGTTCCAGTATACATAAACAATACAGAGAATAATTTTCTTTTCCTGAAAAGTATTTATTTCCTTATTTTTCTTTGTTAGTGGGCATATTTGTGAAACAAGAAAAGTCATGCAGACAAAGAGCGCACAGCTCGCTCAGAGCAGAAGCTGCCTGGAGGTGTATGCCTTCACTCCTGTTCTGTTCTTATGGCAATTTTAAATGAGATACGGAGACTCAGAATTGTACCAAGAAATAAGGGCCCCTGGGACAGTTAAGACAGTCACAGATCAGGGATGATCTGACTACACTCCCTTTCCAGGCAGACAAGTACCAGCTGCCAGGAGAGCAATGGCATAAGACGTGCTATGCCAGTTCTCTGCACTAATTGCCTACCCCAGCTTCAGAGCTGCTTTGTGTCGCAGCACAGTGCTAACCAGCTGCAGCGCAGATCTGGATTTGGTCTCCACACCTCTTTACAAAAGCTGCACTACTGATTGCACCACTACTGGCTTTTAAACTCTCTATTTACTGCTGGAGACCTCATTACCAGTGAACACACCAGCCACTATAACAGTGCCGGTTTTGATTGCCTTGTCCAAGCCTCCTACTCAGAGTGGCTTGATCTGCTTTGGTTCTGTTAGCATAAGCAGAAATAACCTAACACAGTTGGGATGGGATGCTCTAACACCGTGATTCTGCAACCAGTATAGCATCGCTGCCAAGAACAGCCCTGCCCTTCTCCCTGTTCTTAAATGCCTGTTCTTGTCCCTCTGTTGCTCTCTGCCTGCTGCCAGTGTAAGTATCTGCATCACCAAGCAATGAACTAAATGGGGGAATGGGTCCACTTCAAAGTTAATGTGAAAGAAAACAATAGTAATGATTAATTTTAATCCAGATTAATTCAAACTGGGTCGCTGTTCAGCAATGCGAATGCCTCTGTCAGCCTAGAGAAGAGGGCAACTGGGAGGGCGGCAGTTTGTATTCAGAGGCAGTTGAAGGGCAAGGCTGCTATTCTTGGCTTACACTTTTCATAGAGATGTGGTATAAATGTGATCCTGTTCTCAAACACCCTCAAAATGACACTATTGTTCTGTTCTCGTTGCTCCTCATCTCTGAATCCTCACTTGAGGTCTTTTTAAAAGCATTCATTAAAGTGTTTTTCTTGGCCCTTGCCACCTTAAGTTTAACCTGGAGTACGAAGCTGTACTCTTCCTGGTCTGATCGTATCAAGGTTCAACAACTGAAACATGTTTATCAACAATACGTAACACAGACAACGTGCTTTTCATAGGACTGTCTCTTCAGAGGAATAAACACAGGGTAAGCTCCTTTTACATACGAACAGAACATTTTTTGCTCACGCAGTGATAATGGTTTCCTGGTAAGTGCCTACTTACCAAAATGCAAGGACCACTCCTTTTTTTGGCTCCCAAAGATGCACTTCATCAAAAAGAGGATCTGCACATTTCCTGATGCTGCAATCCGGAGGAAAGTGGATGTACAGACAGGAAAAAAAAGCTGCACAATTCTACCACCCAGATTTCAGGTACTTTGCTTCAAATCCTATTCCAGAAGAAAGACTAATGAGCATAATCCCTCACCCAGAGGAGCAGAACTTGTTGAATGGAAAGATGCCATCTTTTACACAGCTGCTTCTCTCTTACCACTTCCTTAGTAATTCTTCTTTTTCTGCTAGAAAAGAACTGTTCAAACCTGGTAACATGTTTACATAAGAGCAAACATTTCACCTTAAATTATAGATTTATTTCAGATTTCAATATTTACTGTAACATTTGAACCACAAGGGTTCCCTCCCAGCCAAAAAAAACCCCAGCAGAGCTGCGTGTGATGAGTCCCCGTGTGCCCCCAGCCTGGCTGAAATTACCTTTCTGTTCCTTGGGGCTAACAAAACTCTTCGCAGGCATGAAGAATAAACCACAGGTAGGTCAAATTCATATCCAGAAGTTCACTGCAGTTTCATTATGATATTGTTAAGTTCCATGTTCCTGCTGAAAAGATGGCATTTTCTATTGAATAGTGACATTTGAAAAATATAAAACGAACATATTACATTTCTTCTGAAATATTTGATTCGGCAAACAAGTGACAGACACAGATATTTCTGGTTTCATTGGCTTTTGCAGAAACATTATACAAATTGTTATTTGCTCCGGAGTTTTAACCCATTTTTTTTCTTTTACGTAGGGAAGCGGATAAAAAAACCAGAATTCTGAGCTGTTTAGGACAACAGCACAAAAACTTTTCTGAAGGTTAGTTTTTTATATTTACCATGGAAGCATTCTTTGAGGCATTAATTAACAGCCAAACAGGGATTAGTTAGCAGAACAGTCTCTGCCTTGAAGTTTGATATGAATACATCAAGACCCAGCAGAAAACTTTCTTGAGGATAAATAGCAGACTCTGATACTAGACACGCAAATGCAAACACGGCCCTCATTTCAGATTACCAGTTTTAAAACACTATGTGAAAATCCACCACAAAAGGCAATCTCGGACAAAAGCACTTAAACATTTTAACATCTACAGCAATCACTGCATCTGTATACAGCTTTGTTAACTATGGTATTAAAAATGAACTGGGACTCCAGTTAACGGTCACGGCACAGTAAATTTGTTGTGGTGCATTAGAGAATCTGGCCCAGTGTGTGTCACAGTTGTTTAATTCATCTAAGGTTGGCAGGGTTTCTTTTTTACTTAAATGTATTCACACCCATGCAAGCTGTCAAATTGCAATTACACTTAAGGGCTTAGACGGAGCTGCAGCTGCAGCAGCGATGGGGGCAGGGGGAGGGGGGCTTGCACCACTCCCCCTCCTGCTGCCTGGGACTAAAGAGGATACCCCCTTATCAACACTCCTCCCCGAGTGTTGATTCAAGGTCTGCTTGACCTGGCTGGTTTTTTGGACTTTACATTTCATGTAAGCTTAAGTGACTTAGGGATACCATTTTCATTTAGCAACGGGGAAAAATCAGGTATTGAAAAGAACATCTCTGCAGCTTTAAACGACCAACTTTTCATCTATCATCACAGCCCTATTCTGTCTGCTGCTAGCACAAACTGTCTTCATTAGAGCTGGGAAAATTATTTGCAGTAAAGCATTTATTCAGAGAATGTAGCCTTTTATTTTTTGCTTTTTTCCGACTGAAATTTATCTGCAAACAGTCTGGTTTTTATGCGCTGGCCTATTACTCAGAGTTATTCACTGAGTTCTTTATGCAGCTGTATCAGAGTTTATGCACTGCTCCTGAATTGCTCACTCTGGCCATTTTTCTCAAGTATGAGCCAGTCATAATTTGCTATTTGCTCAGGAGAACATTCCAATAAGTTTCCTAGTGTTGCTTTGATTTGCTTCTGAGCATCCTGGAGCACTGCCTCACTTAGGACTTAGGACGGGATCTGTTGCCTAGAGGCATCCATGCTGTCCATAGTCTTTGTAAAAGTATCCTGGGTGACACAATGGCTTTCCGTCTCTGACACATCTCCTTCCCCTCTCTCCTCGTACTGTCTTGGTGTTAGAATTTTTGACAGCTCTCTATAACTCAAAGGGACTTCCTGGTATCCTATAGGGTTCCGGTATTGCAAGTGTCTATGTGTCATCCATTTCCCTTCATTAATTTGTCAACTCCATCTCAAAATTAATTGGCTTAATTTGTTTCTCCCAATAGCCTTGGGAAAGGTGTTCTAGAATCTTGTTCCTTTGTTGGCTGGAGTCCTCCTAATTCCCAGCATAAAGCCATCATCTGAACACTGCCTGCTACCTTCATCTCTGAATCCTGGGACTGAGGGGTTTTGTCTTTAAGAGCCCTTGTAAAGCAAGTGCAGAGCTTGATGCAGTAGTGAAAATTTCCAACACCACATCTAACTTTAACGCAGCGCTTAACTGTCAGGAATGTCGAATGGGTGCAAAACTTTATGACTACATTATCTATGTTAAAATAATTAACTAGTAGCCAGCTTTTCAGACGGTACTGCCTCATCCAAGCTGAAAATTCATCAGTACTACCTTCTTGATCAGGATATAGCATGCATGATTATGTTTAACAGTCAGAGCGTGGAAGGGAACGGAATCTGGAACGGATTCAGCTTCCATTCAGGGGATGTATTACTGTTATCCCTACACACTGAAGAGCTCTACTTGGTCGTGGAAAAGATTTGATGTATTTTTCTTTACGCAAACCAAGTTTCCTGGGTAATCACTTGACTCCTGGAGTTCGTCTTATAGAACCTACAAATATTAGAAAACATGAAATCATCATACTGGGTCACGTGTGTTGCCAGTATGTACGGGCGCTGAGCAGCGTGCTTACCTACCGGCAATTCAAAGTCTACAACAGAATTAGCGGGTTACAGAATGACACCTACCATGTGTAGGAAACTGAGAGAGAAAAGAGAGGAGTGTATTTACCCCACTATGCACAGATCGTTATCATGCTTTTGAGACTGTCCCTCACAACATCCTTGTCTCGAAACTGGAGAGACATGGATTTGACGGATAGCCCACTCACTGGATAAGGAGCTGGTTGGGTGGCCGCACTCAGAGAGTTGTGGTCAATGGCTCCATGTCCAAGTGGACATCAGTGACAAGTGGCGTCCCTCAGGGGTTGGTGCTGGGACCAGCACTGCTTAACACCTTTGTTGGTGACGTGGACAGTGGGATTGAGTGCACCCTCAGCAAGTTTGCTGACGACACCAAGCTGCATGGTGCGGTCGACACGCTGGAGGGAAGGGATGGCATCCAGAGGGACCTTGACAGGCTTGAGAGGTGGGCCTGTGCGAACTGCATGAAGTTCAACAAGGCCAAGTGCAAGGTCCTACAAGTGGGTTGGCACAATCCCAAGCACAGCTACAGGCTGGGCAGAGAATGGATCGAGAGCAGCCCTGAGGAGAAGGACTTGGGGGTGCTGGTTGATGAAAAACTCCACATGAGCTGGCAGTGTGCGCTGGCAGCCCAGAAAGCCAACCGTGTCCTGGGCTGCATCAAAAATAGTGTGGCCAGCAGGTCGAGGGAGGGGATTCTCCCCCTCTACGGTGCTATTGTGAGACCGCACCTGGCGTACTGCATCCAGCTCTGTGGTCCCCAGTACAGGAAAGACCTGGAGCTGTTGGAGTGAGTCCAGAGGAGGGTCACAAAGTTGATCAGAGGGCTGGAGCAGCTCTCCTATGAGGACAGGCTGAGGGAGTTGGGATTGTTCAGCCTGAGGAAGAGAAGGCTCCCGGGAGACCTAATTGCGGCCTTCCAGTACCTAAAGGGGCCTACAGGAAAGCTGGAGAGGGGCTGTTTGCCAGGAAGTGCAGTGACAGGACAAGGGGGAATGGGTTTAAACTAAAAGAGAGGGGATTTAGATTAGATGTTAGGAAGCAATTCTTTACTGTGAGGGTGGTGAGACACTGAAACAGGTTGCCCAGAGAAATTCTGGAGGCCCCATCCCTGGAAGAGTTCAAGGCCAGGTTGGATGGGGCTTTGGGCAACCTGGTGTAGTGGAGGGTGTCCCTGCCCATGGCAGGGCGGTTGGAACTAGATGATCTTTGCAGCCCCTTCCAACCCAAACCATCCTGTGGTTCTATGATTCTATGCAAACTCATGAACACGGAACTTTCCATGAAGAATTGTTAAAACCTCTAAGAATCATGACATAGGCTGGTGTCACACAGAGAGTCTGAAAAAGAGGTTCACTTTTAAGGTTGGGGGGATACTTGTGTTGGACACTTGAGGTTATTACAAGCATCATATTTCAGTACAATTTAGAGAACCAAGGGTAGGAGCCGAAGTCCTCCACATTGGAAACAGTAGAACTCTAGACAGGAAAAAGCCTCTCTAGTTGTTTAATAACTAGAGCGGAGAATCCCCCTCTCCTTCCTCCTCTCCCCCAGCTCCTACAGAAGGATCATTTCAATGTTATCAAGGTTCACTCGCTCCACAGGTAACCCAGTAAGTATAACAAAGGAGACCCTGTCTGTAAATTCCATGTAAATACATATGCAACAGTGGAATACTGTAATTTTATTATTAATTCAGATATTCAGAAGCTAAATTATGTTCCAATGAACTCAGTTATGAAAATTGAAAACTGAAAATGTATTTATTTCAGAGCGACACATAATTATATACTTCTGGTTTGCCCTATTTTAAATTACTTTATGCAAATCTCATTTTCAAGGATTATGTATAGAGTAGAATTAGATGAGCCCTTAAATAGCTAATATAATATAATTGTGGAATTATTGTGTGTGTGCATAGCGTGCACATAAGATCCAGATGTTAACTAGTAAATCAGGTTGATTTAGCAAACAGAAATTTGTTCTGATGAAAAAGTGAAAGGAGAGACAATTCCTAGAAAGTTATTGTTTGTACTATGAGCTCACTGAAAGGAAAAAATTAACATGGCAAGATATATTTTTATAAAAAAAAAAGAAAACACCAATTAAGTCATATAAGTAGGAATTCATAGCTCCCAGAATCTAGTCTGATGGCTTTGTACAAAAAACATGATATGTTTACCATGCGTATGGATTGTGTAATGGTAAGGCAGCTTTATGTAGTCAAAAATTGTACTTGTGTATAACGGAGTTAGGGTCGTTTGCATCAGGTGCAGAACTAGGTGCTCCTTAACCCTTCTTTTGAGGGAGACAGCTGCCTCCAGAGGGTTAAAAATTCAGTCAGACAGTGCAGTTTCCCCAAACCAAAATTGCCCTAGTGCATCTCCTGGGATGGATGCCATTCACAGGCTTTATCCAAATGGCAGCCTTGCACGCTGTGGAAAAAGAAAACTTGAGTTAAAATATTTTGGCTGTGTAGACATAACAAAAGAAGGTTTTTTAAAATTACAAATATAATAACCGTAATTTAGGTCAATTTTGTTATTTGGCATCAAGCGGACAAGTCAGTTTTGCCTTTCTTATGAAAAGCTGACATTTAATGCCTGAAAATAGCTAGAAAATGAGTGTGAATTACACAGAGAAAAATATTGCCCCTATTAAAGCCAACAACAGAAACTTTAAAACAATTGCGTGGAACAACCTGTCATCTCAGCCTACAAGCCCTATTCAGGCCGTAGCAATGCGTGCACTGCTTTGCAAACCCCCACTGATTTCAGAGGGAATTCTGAATGTACCCACAATAGGAGATACTGCCCACATTTCCTACTGTGGTGAAACCTGTGCCATGGTGACCTGTGATGGTTTATCAGTAATGTCCAGATCCAAAATCTCATTCACCAGGTCACAAAAGCTGAGCAGAACATGAGTGCAGCAAGCATCATGAGAATGCTTCAGACCATCCTAGCATCCAAAACCCTTTGGCTCTGAGTAACACAGCAGGTATCGGTACCATCTTTTAAAAAGCAAGAGCTCCAGCCAGCAAAGGAAAACAATCCATTTTATGCTCCATTTCAGATTATATAAATTCAGCTTTGCATTTTGAAGGACTTCTCTATATAAACATGTACACGGTGAGAAAGCTGAAACATTTTTAAACAGTGATGAATGGATCCTTGAAAATGCTTGTCATTGTACATCTGCAGCTGGACACCTTATAAGCTATTCATGGTTTCAGTGGGAAAAAAATGCGCCCTCTCCTTTGCGTTGATTCTCATCAGGGAGACGTTAGTAAAAATACTCACAGTATACCTCCATCCATCTAAAGAAATGCTTCACCAAAAAGTATCTTTTATTACCCAGAAATACTCTGAGGCTAAAAAGAGGTTGGTTTATTGTGTAAACACCCTTTATCTATCTTTCGACAGTTGTTTACAACAACCTCCACTCAAGTTTTTCCATGCTGAAATTGAGGATTGTAGCCATGTTTATTTACACTGAACAGTTCAAAACAAGTCCCTTACTGACCTGCAAACAAAAAGAAAGCCTTATTATTTGTCAGCTTTTTGTTCCTGTAGTTAATATGAGAGACAGTTGCAAAGATCTTGCACTTTATTCTCCTCTGGCTGTTCCTGGCTATAGTGACACAGTAGCATGCATTGTACAGGAAAAAAAAAAAAAAAGAGAAAGAATAGAAGAGGTAAGGAAAAGAAACACCAAACCCAAGGCTTAGCTGGTCTACTGCTGACAAACCAGAATGAGTTAGGAGGAGTCAGTCTGTGTACTTAAGACACTCATGTTTTCAAAACTGCTTTCATATTGTCAGGGCCCTGACAGTACCACTAGCCCCATCTGTCCCTGCCCATGCCCCGGGCTCTCCCCACCCTGCCCACGGCCCAGGACCCTATCTCAGCCCCCAGAGGCCATCAGTCCCAACCCCAGTGATGCCTCAGCAGGGCTGGTCTCAAGCTCCCCACAGCCCACGGGCTGATGGCCTGTCCTGGCACCGATCCATCCCTGTCCCCATGGGCCTGCCCAGCCATCAAGGGGCTGCGCCTGACCCTGGTTCTCCACACGGGACATGATCATTAAAAAAGCTATTTTTAAAACAAAAAACACCATTCACAATGAACATGTATTTCCATTCCATAAAGTACTTACATTTTAATGAAGACTAGAGTTTCCTAGCAGCAGGTGTTAAAAATGAAATGAAAAATTAGATCATTATATTGTGTACCTGCCTTCAGAAGGATAAATTGAAAATAGGATTTACTAAAAACACTGATAATATCTTGAAATCCTCATTTGTCTTTAAAGGTATATTAAATTTCATGGGGTTTTTAGTTTGCTCGAGGTATTTCAAGACTGCTTGGGGAATACACAGTGGAATGTTTTTATAAGCTGTTAACAACTGCCTGTCTGCCTGAAGTGTGACCTGTGATAGCTACATGGAGGTGTATTTTGATCCCGGTAGTCTCTCTCATTCTGGGAAAGCTTAAAAAGTAATTAAAAAGCTTCTGATTCCCCGTCTTTCTGCATTAAATGCCACAAGTAAAGGTGAAATCTGAGTCCACAGGAACCTGTTCTCAAGCTCTGATTCTATAGAGCCTGAATGTACTTACCTAATCTCTGCATGATACCTAGGGCTACTCTTGGTGTTTGAAATTAAGTAAACACACAAATCTGTTCAGGATTAGGGTCATCCTCTGACACTCTTACTCATTTTTATCAGTAATTTTCTCTGAATAATATTCTTGATCAAAGATGGCAAAGTCAGGCTATGAAGGAAGGGTTTCTCCTATCATCTGTGATTATTACTGTAGGCCAATGGGCACCATTAAACAAAATGCACCCCCTTAAGCCCAGGTCAGTGACCAGGTAAGTTTGACGCAGGTTGAGGAAAATGCCTGCTCAGGCAGACAAGTAAACGGCTTACCGGATGAATGGTATACACGGTTAAAGCGCTATAAGGACAGACAAATATTATGAATTTTATTTTGTCCTCTTGATAGTTTACTGATGGCTTTAGTTCTTAAAAATTAAAATTTTCATACCTTTGATTCTGAAGAATATAACCCACCAAGGAATAAGCCTATAGGAAACAAAAAGTCTCTACTACATAGTTGGAATACCTCTTATAGATACTTGTGACGCTATTTTTCTATAAATTGAACAGCCTTGGTTTTCTGCTTTGAATGCAGTGAGATTAAAAGCACAGGCTCGGCAGGCCTACAATTACCGCTTTGGCGTACGGAGTCATACAATTATGTCAGGCTATGGCCATGTCTACACGAACGTAGCGTAAAGCTTTTGAGTACGAGCGTTCTTTTCAAGCGCACTAAATTTGCATCCATACAGCGCATCTTGATAGGCATTAAGCTAGTCCACAGGGCTTTATAGTGCTTACACCACTTTTTTACCTACTTGACATGCACAGTGCTATATTAGGGCTGGCTTCATTATGAAGCTGGAAATGAGTTTCTACGGTTATTTGACTATCAGCTTCTCCACCCAATTCATGGATAGAGAAATCTATAAAACACAGTCCTCACTCTTTGCTTTGTACATTGTATTCTTCTTATATTGCACTCTCTGATACATTCTAGAAATCCTATGCCTTCTCATAACCATACCTCATTTTTAACCTCCTCCTGACCCAGGATCTCTCTCCTGTGCCCAGTGCTTTCAGCTGTACGGCAACTGCATCCTAATAGCTTAGCTTCTTGTGCTCCTGAGGATGACATGTTCTACGGAATTCTCTTGTTAATTAACATTTTTTTACTGCTTCCCTGGCCAGGTAACAGGTTTTTTTGTTTGTGGAACCTTACACTCAGGAATAAATTTGCTTTACACAACTGTCCTTTTCATTTTGGGATCAGTTTTGGCTAGCTAGACTGAAATTGCAAAATACTTTAGGAACATGATAAAGCAAATAGCAAAATGTTAAAGATTCGTAGAGCTCTATGAAGCTTCTCTTACTGAAGGTGGGAATTTCCATCACTTATAAGGATAGGCAGGGATGCAAGTGGTTTGCAAAAGGGTGGGATTTTTGCTTTTTAAATGTAATTTCTGAGACTTACTTTAATATGCTCTGAAAGATATCGGCTCTGGAATTCAAGTTCAGTAACACCACAGATTAGAAATTGTGAAGGTGAGCGAGTTAAATTGTCTCTACAGAAATAACCACTATTGGCTTTCTCTTTTTTTCTGTTTGTTGGCTAGTTGTTTTTTGGGTTTGTTTTTATTTTTAAGGAATTTTCTGCCGATTACAGTCTGGAATACAGCTTGAACACTGCTTGTCTCTGAAACAGCAATACCCACCTGGTTCTGCAGGTTGCTGAAACAGTAGCTTGGAGCAGTGAAAAGTGCCTTCTATATTTTATCCAGGTCTTCAGACAGTTCTGCCTTAAAGAACACAGGTTAATGTCAGCTACTGTCCTAGTACCGGAAGGTATCTGCTTTCCTGTGAGAAGGAAAGGAAAGGATTTAGCTACTTCTTAGAAGAGCACTACCCTGGGGAGAGATAGAGCGGGAAGAGATACGGACCTCATCCCAGTGACGCACAAGCAGGGGTGACTATGGCAAGTACAAGTAAAATCTCTTCAGCACTAACCCTTGTCATTTGGTTTAGCTGCATCCCTACCCACCCTGCAATTCTTATTACTAATCTCCGCATTATTGGGTTTAACTAAAAAGATCTGGTAGTGTACTAAATACTCCAGTGAAGTCCACAGAGATGATGCCTGCTCTAAGCCCTTGGTATAGAAAACCAATTATCCATAAAATTTACTAGTACAGACTGGCACAATGGATCTTTGGCAACTATCACCTTTTCAATTTACTTCTGTATCTTTAAGTATTCATCCTTCAAAATAAACATGTTCTTAGAACATGTAACTTTAGTAAAGTTTAGCCCCAGGAATAAATTTATCTTAAAAGCCTCACACAGAAATATAAATCTCAGGCTGTTTTATTGAAGTATTGCATAGTGGGTTATATTTTGCACTCCTCAGACACATATCTAGTCAAATACATATCCTGGATGGGCAGAATCTGGTTCTTTCTTGTCTTTCTTTTGTTCCTTTGGTTTGGTATATAAAACTATCTTAATGCTTTCCTACTTAAAATGGAAGTGGCAGAAAAAAAAAGCCACTTTCAAAATCTGTTATGACACAATACTGTTTTGCAGTAGTTTTGTAATTATTTGACTACTCTACCATTTAATGCATAAATTAAAAGTTGTATGTAGTTTGGGGATACGATACGGTGTATCTCATAGAAACATCGATCGGATATCTTGCTAAAATACTTCACAGAAGGCAGGGTGTGGTTTTTTTTTTGTCAGGGCAGGCATCAGCGTTCTTTGGCAGAAGTCTGCGTATCACAGAGCAGCAGCTGGTAACAGGCTGTAGGAAAGCACTGTCTGGTGCGCGGAACATGGCTCTTTTGCCTTAATGTCTGTAAAAAACAATCTGATTTATCCATATGTTGTTGGAGAGGAAAAATCCCAAAACAGGTAGTCGACATTTCATCCACGTATAAAAGCATTTTTAAGAGTGTGCATATTTGTACCTATTTTTCCTCCCTAAAACAGGACTTGTCTACGACCAAGTGCATATATAGACGTAGGGACCGCAACATCCTCTTTCTCTCAGCTGCCCACGGAGAGGCCCCTGGAGAGCCGCGGTTATTCATCCGCCTCCTTGCAGGGAGGAATTATTCTCTCCAACTCTCGGAGCTCATTTACCTTTGCCAAGAGAGGCGACTGCCGGGGCCAAGCCCCTCTCCCCGGAGGCCCTTCCCCAGTTCACACCAGCGAGGGACAGCAGGGGCCGGCGGGCTCTCCCGGCACAATGGCGTTGCCAGGGAGGGAACCCCCCTCCCCCAGCGCGGCCTGTCAGCGGCCGAGGAGGGGATTAAACAGCCCGAGCGCCAGTCCCGGACACCCAGGCCCCTCACCGCCCGCGGAGAAGCCAGCTCGCCCTGCCGCGTAGGGGGGAGAGGGAGGGAAACGGGCTCCCTGAGGTACCTCGTCACCCGCTTGCCGCCCTCCCTAGGAGCGGGCATCCAGCCTCTGCGTGAGGGACTCCCTGAGGAATAGGGGCCTGGAGGC
>VWZZ01008249.1:36553-55424 GCA_013399095.1 Psophia crepitans
GGCCGGGCGCTGCTGGGCGCTGTCGCCGCGGGCCGCCCGCCTCCCGTGGCAGCGCGGTGGGGAGGGGTGCGGGAAATACACCGTCATCGCCGCCTCTTTCTTTTTTTTTTCCCCCCCTATTTTTCTTAACCTTTGTAAAAGCGGAATCTGCCGTCCCTCTCCTGTGACTTTTCTTGGGATTCCTTTCCTCTGATTAAATATTCCTCTGTGCAGCTGGAACAGCGGAACGGTGCATCTTCTTCTCTTTGTTTACTGAAGTTGGCATATTTGTTTCAGAGAAAAGAGTTGTCGCGACAAAACACGCCAAACAATAATAGTCCTTTCTCTGGCTCATTAGCCAGATGATAAAATAATGCTCTTCCTTTAACAGTAGTCCCTGTTCCCAAGAGTGTTTTAAAAGATTCTTCTTTCTCCTAGTGACTCAGAGTCATCATTTTGACACATGATCTTTCTTAAGATGAGTGCTGTTCCTTCTCTGTGTGTGTGTCAGTATAAAGAAGAAAAGTGGGATGCATTTACTGTTTGGGTTTTTTTTTTGGTGGGATTTTTTTTTTCCTAATCCTTTGCTAATCTTTCCAGTTTTCTGTTGCAGCACTTTGAAATCGCTTCTGTTTCAGAGATAATGCACTTAAATGCAATAGGTACAATTACTTCATCTGAAGATCCTCACTCATTTTTCAGGGCTTTATGCCAGATTCCCAGCCTGTGTAAACTGGTGTACCCCCATTGTTTCCAGTGCAACTCTGGACCTTGTTCAGATACGTGTTAGTGTGGTGGAGCTAAGTGTGGTATAAGTACTTCAATGGTACAACCTTGCCAAAAAGCAAAGAGGATGCACCATTTGTGCCTCTAGTGTGAGGAAAGCTTTGTTTGTACATTTCTGGCCCTTTTTTTTTTTTCCTTGTTTTGCATCAGTTTTGCAGATACTGTCCTATTGACTGCAGCAAAATCACTCTTGATTTACTTCAGTGCATGTGGGAGGGGAAACAAACCCTTTTACTTCAAATATATCTCTCCGCTGGTTATGAAGGTTATAATAACTGTATTTACTATTCTGTAGAATTACTTGGAGGCTATAAAAATTGAAGTAAAGTGTGAATAGCCACCATAATCTGCAGAGAAATGCATATAAAGTCTTTCAGAAAAAGATTCGTATTTTATAAAAGACCTATCAGATGATATAACAACTTTAAAAAATGGCTTTAACATGTAGTTTTTTTCTACTGTGCTTACCTGTTTTATAATAATGTTCCACTGTCATATCCACATCTTTCAGGTGCTGATAAATGTCTGTAGGTAAAATGCTTTCATTTTAAATTATTTTCATTTAAAAATAAAAGTGTTTAAGATCCAAGAAGTAATCTAGTAGACATGAACTTAAAGCTGAGTTACTTTTTGTGATCTCAGTGGTGGTAGTGTTCAGTTTATGTCTGTAGAAGTTGTCACCACAGGCAGTTTTAGATCTTTTCCTAACATCTCAGAGGTCATGAGCATAAAGCACACAAACAAAAACTGTATCCCTGGACATTACTGTCATTAAGCAAGACTTATTTCACTTTATGGAGAGGTGAAAAAGGTATTACTGACTGTGGACAACGTTTAGATTAAATATTACAGAACTCAAAGCACTTGTAGTGCTGATCTGTAGCGTTTCAAAAGTACAGATTATTTATATGTCAGGAAAAACTTTAGAAAAGGAGACAGATGGGCCCGTATTTTAAAAAATCCGTTCACCTTAGTCATATCCTGGTCATGTCAGCAAAGGGTGTGGGAACAATTCATCTTTAGATACACCTGAGAAGATGTCTCACAAAACACAGTTGGCAATGCCTTTTATAGCATACATGTACTATGTAGATTCTCTTTGGCATAGGATGATGTGAAGTAGAAAAGCCAAATTCCTGGAAACATGTTCATACTAAAGATTTGGTTCTTGTTCTAAAGAAAGATGCAGTGTTTAGTGGCCTCAAAGCACAGTTTCTTGACTCCTTAAAACTGTCATCTTCTCTAACTTTTGCCTAGTCTGCATGTTTATATGATGCTGGGATAAAGAATTACAAGGTGAAGAGAAAAACAGTTATTGCATGACAGTTGATAAAATACCCTTTCTCTAATGATAACGCATTAAGTGTATTAACTTCAAGAAGATTTGTTTGTAATTTTGAGTGCTGTTTATCAGTTGAAGGATTTTGACATAAAAATGACAATAATACCAGTTTTCGGTTATGTTTTGATACATGAAAACGTTTATTTCTGGCTGACAGCTTTTACATTTTATAATAAACACATTTTGATGTTGAATTCAGTAATCCCAAGGACAGTCTGTGGTTAGTCTTCTATCGTTTACTGATAACCTCATTCTTTAATGTGAATCCATATCATTATGTGTAATAAAGGATTCTGAAAATAATCACCGAGACAGGAGGCTAGGTGGGACCGGTTCAGGAAATGCTGAGAGCTGCATGGTTTTCTTGAACCTCTGAAGGTAGATTCTGCTTTTGAAAGCCAAGGGAATTTTGCATAAGGAGAACAGCATCATGCCCTTCCCCCAAAAACAACCCCTGTGATCTTTCACTGTTCTGCTCTTCCTGACTGAAGCGCTGTCACCTGCCTTTTCCAAAGCTGTCAAGCTGAGAACTCAGAAGTGTGTATGTATCTTTTTGTGTATTAATCTGTCATTAAGACTGTTAGGAACTACGTATACATCAGGAAAATATATCATAAGGTTATATGAATCCTTTGGATTACAGCCATAATTCTTGCTGGTGCCACTGGAAGTCTTAGATGTTGGCCTTGTCTGTACTACAAAATTAAAGCAGCTACCAGAGGTGGTACCAGTGCTAGTGTAGCTACCATGCCATAAAACAGTGCAACATGAGAAAGTATGGAAAATAAAACAGATTCAAAAAATATTAAATTCTGGAAGGGGTAAATTGACAACGAATTGCACAGAGATTTAGCTGTGTGAATCCAATTGATGTTAATATGTGTCACACGGTGAAAACCTTCATGCTGCTTTGAAAATGTGTTTCTGAGAAACTGCCATTGCAGGATAATTTGGTTTCAACATTTACAATAAATGGAAGTTTTTGGTAACTGGAAGGGTAGAGATACACAAACACGAGGAACTCTAAATAGCGGAGATAGCGAACGAGATTTTCAAAGTGGTGAAGGGAAGATTAATGGAAAGCACATGGCTAAGTCCCCTTCATTGCTTTGACAGTCTCATTTCATGTGTTTATCCTTAGACTTTCCTGCAGTGTGTTCATTGTATAGGTCTTGCTTTAGAGGTGTATGTTTTATCCAGTATAATTAGTGTAAAATAGGCTGTTCCCTATTTAAACTGTTACTTTCCAAATAATTTGAGTGTGAGCAGCCCACACTGGGAAATTATTCCAGTGGAAATACAGCTTCTGCCTATTAATGTTTTGACTAGCAATTGTTTGGGGAGTGCAATTGGTCATTTTAACAGACTCTCAATATTCAGAAGATTTATGTTTGTGATTGCCATTAACATTAATTATACTGATGTATGTAAATCCTGACACTTGGAGATGAGACTATATCCATTAGACTGAACGATAACATTTCATCATTTGTTACTGGACATGGTGGAATTTCAGCAGTTGTGTGGGGAAGTGATACATGCCATGCATAGATTTTCATCTCATTTTAAAATGCTTTATAAAGCTGGAAACTCTAACTTACGATTTTGGCGCTCTGTGCTTGTATGTTAGAACTGACAGATAACAGTTATTCAGTTAATAGCTCAGGGATTCAAGGGATTTGATAAATTTGAGAAAGTAAAATCTTTGAACCGGTAAATTGCTGCATCTTTTTATGTTGGTTAAAGAATCACTGGCCCATTGATCTGGAGATGAAGCATCTGTCCACTGATAAAGGAGGAGGAAGTATGAGGGGGTGCCTATTGTACCAGCAGGGGTGGAGGAGGCTTGGGATTTTAGCCCTGAACAATGCGCTGGTTGCAGGATGTTTCCCATTCTGTTAAGGCAGCTGATGTGGGAATGGTGATTTGCTTTGATATCTCAAACGACATCCCCAAAACATGTAACCGTTGCTGGTGGCTGTGCCTAAGAGGCTAATACACTTGTTGTACGGGTGTATAATTGCATTTAACATTAAGACTGGAAGTAATACACTGCATCCAGTAGAACTTCTGGAGTTAAATCTTTGCAATCCAAAGAATGTATGAGAGTGTTGTTTTTAGGTTCTCTCTCATCAGGGACAAAAGAGTAACAACTAACAGTAAGTGTTTTTCATTTTGTGTTTTTGGTTTATTTTACAAAATTGTTGGGAGATACCTGTTAGTAGAACACACATTCCCAGTGCATCAGTACTGTAGTGTTTAACCACTCCACGCATCAGAAATTCAGCCTCAATAGTGAAATCCCCTCCTGTCAAAGCTGCACGTAGTACTTCTTTCAGTTCAATGATCCAAGGTTGGGAATTCACAACTTGAGGAACCTTGACTTTCAGAGTTCTTGGAAACTGGGTAAATTTCTTAAAAAAGCCATGCAGCTTTTGCTTAGTTTTAGGGTTCATTCACCACAGCAAGCTATTTTTCTACAATTCCGTGCTGCTTAAGGAATTGTCATATAAACATTTAATGAATATTTTTACAGTGATGAAGTGAAAGAGTTAAGATTTCTATGATAAAAATGGCAATTCAGTCACTGAAAATTTGGAATTACATACCTTTTCTTCCTATCTATAAGATCAGTCAGTCTTAAAAACAATTGTTTTAAGAATCTTGGAATATGCTGTTGATCTGCTTCTATTTCAAGATCTGCTACATTCTGCCAAGACACAGTTCTTAGGACTAGGAAACAACGGCTGCGTTTTTGGAAATCATTTGAATTCAGGAGTATAGTATTGTTGGATCCAAAGGGAATTTGGGTAGGACTTGCAGAACTTGAACACATAATAGGTTTGTTTAGCGATCGTATGGGATTGACTGCACTTGCAGTTGATGAGGTGGCATTTAAATCATGCTAATTTTGTGAGGTTTGAATCTGAAATAAAAACTTGTAAGATTAGGTCATTTTAGGTCATGTTTTCAATCTGTATGTATCTTACATGCATCTTACAGCTATAAAGTGGATCTTTTTAGTTTTGGGACCAATCCGGTAAGTCAACAATGAAGTAATAAAATCACAATTCTTTAATTTTTCAGGTAAAAGTGTTCCATTTTGGGTCCTGTATGATACCCAAATTACTTTTCAACACAAATAAATGAATTTGATTAGGTGAGCAGAGAGAGAATCAAACCAGTCACACAGATCATTTGCCCTGATATTGCACAAGAAAGGTGAGTGGAGGTTTTGTACATCACTTGAATAGGACTGGAATCAATTCACGTGTTCATTACAGATGTTGGTAAGACGGTCTCCTCTTGGATGTTCTCAGTGAAAAGAGGAGAGGCAGTGGACCCAGGATGCAACAAGGAAGAAATTCTGATTTAATATTAGGAAAAATTCCACGGTGAGAGCAGTCATACATTGGATCATGTTTTCCCGAGAAGTTGTGGAAATTCCATCCTTGAATAAATTCAAAACTCAACTGAACATAGGTCTGAAAAACCTGGTCTAACCGAAGCGTAACTGATGTTGAATTTGGCCCTGCCTTCAGTAAAGGTTGACCAGATGACCTCCTTCCAACTTAGGTTATCCTGTGATTATACGATCTTACCAGAGCATAAGGAATAAGGGCCTTCAGTTCTTTATGAGGAGGGTATTTAAAATACACAGTAACATGGGTTGTTTTGAAATAAGTAGTTGCTTAATTTGTTGTGGGCGTACTGCTTCGGGAATAGGCTTGAAATGGCAATAACAGTCCTAGTGTTCAGTTGCGTTTCCTGGTATTGTGTTTCAGTGTTAAATTAAATGAGAAGTACCTGTGATGGCCTTGTCATTTATTATTTCACAAATAATAATTCAGTGATACAATGTAGTAGGTCAGATCTTTTGAACTCACTAGTGTTGAAGCAAAATATATTTTATTCATTCAGTCCTGTAATTAATTGCTAAGCAGTCATTTTGGGGCAAAGAGACGGTTAGCTCTATCTGTATGGGGAAATGAACTGCACTTTTTTAGTTCTAGATGAGTAATACAAAGTAGCAGTAATAAGTGACTGCGTGGTTCAAGAGATAATATGATGCAGTTTCTCACCTCTTGGTCACATTTTGAAATTCACTGCAAGTTAGATGAGGGCAAATGTCATTATGGTTTATACGAAATGTTAGCGGACTTGATACAGCGTCAATATAAAAATATCATCTCCATATTAGTCGTAATTTCCACCTTTCATGCTACACTAGGAGGGTCAAGGTTGGTGGCCATGGTACTGTGAAGACCAAAGCGATCTTTTTGCCAATATCTTTTCAGTAACGCTAGCAGGACAGCGCTGCCTTTGCGCATACTGGGCATGATATCTCTGCTAGGGATGTCAGCATAGGGAGGCGTTTGTAAGCTTTATCAGTCACATTAAATCAAAATGAAAAATAATGTTAATTACATTGATTTTGTGTAAGTGTCATCTTTTTTATTGGTCAGAAAGAAGAACATTTCTTCCTTCTTTTTACTTAGTACATTTTGCCTTGAAAATAGAATTCGGGCAATAGCAAATGGAAAATATGTCACTTTGAATCTTGAAGCCGCTCAGATTTGTCTAAGATGAAACAGTTTTCTCTTCATCTATCAAGAGCAGTTAATGCATACCTTCCTAAAGGGTATGCCAGTAGGTTTCGGATCATACACGGCTACGCTTTAGCGAGACCTGCAGTTCCTTGACAGAGCAGTGCCAGCAGTACTGTGACAGGTTTTGGTTGGATTTTTTTTTCCATGTGTGACCAGTGAAATCTTTGTAATCTCACTACAGATCTGTGCCTTTGGCAGGTCTGTAAAAGACACTGGTAAGCTGGATTTAATCACTGTTCCCTGATCTCAGGAACATACAGAGTGCTTAAGACCCTGGTAATAAAAAGGTAGTAAAAGATTTTATTTTAGTCCTTTTACTTTCTGCTATACTTCCTTATCATCTTGTCTTTCTTCAAACACAGCCATACCTTGCATGTAATCTCAGCTCAGATGGATTTTTTAATGCTGTGGTGATTTGGGACTTGTTCTTACGAGTTGCTGAATGCCCTCCAGCTCTCATTAAAGTTGCTGAAAGTCATTCTTTTACATATAGGCTCTTCATAATGATAGGTTGAAGCAAAAGCAGCAGTGAACCCCTTTCACCTAGTGAATGCCGGCATTACAGTAAAAGGAAAGGGAAAAAAGGTTTTCTACTTAATACAACAACCAGTTTCTGCCAGACAGATATCCCTTACAGAAATTAACATCACAAAGTAGTAGAATTGAAAATTCTATTAAATAAGAAGGAAGATAATTGTAAAAGTTATTTACATTGAGAGTGACTCTCTTGAATAATCACAGTTGGTTCTTCCACAGATCTCTCCAAAGGGGGTTGAAGGAAAGAGTTTTTTTATTTCATCAGTACAGAAGTTTTGGCTGAGAGTAAGTATAAATATATATAAAGAGCATATGTTTGACAATGAGCCAAATGAAACTTCCCTAAGGAGGGTTTTGACACACACCAAAGAAGCTACAGATAAAGCAAAGCAAGAATAATAATTAGGAGATGAACCGTGAGCAGAAAGATCCTGAAATGCTTTTATAGTGAGGGAGATTATGTGGGAGTATGGGATGAAAAGTGTAGAAAGGTGCATTTAGATGAGTGCAAAGAAAGTGAGACATGGAAGCCCTCTTCAGCAGAGAGATGAAAGTTAGCTCTCTGTGTGGGAGGAATTCCTCTCCAAGGTTTCACTGAAAACAAGATCTTAAGGAAAAAAAATAATTATCTATCTTTTCTAACACACCACTGCTGATAAGCCAGTTTCTCATTGTTCTATTGCAAAGTTACTGTGTCAGTGTCAGACCTTTTGAATAAAAAGAGCCAAGGAAGCAAAACCATATTGTGATAATTTTTAGGGAAACTGGGATGAATGACAGTCTTTCTCATCCAGCTTTAGTTTTTACCTTTGGTTGAGCCTTGAATACTCTGTGCTGTTCTGGGAGTGCCGTAGCTGCACTGCCTTGTCAGCAGTTCCCAGAACCTCGTGTGAGCAAAGTGCTTCTGGAGCTTATGAGCCTGTAGCTCAAGCTCAGCACAAGCCACGTTGGAAATGACTAGACACGAAAATTCTTATGCAGCCTTGTGCATCCCTACAAAAGGAAAAAACCCACAATTAAATCGCAGATTTCAGATGGATTGAAAAGAGATCATAATATGTCTAAATGCAGTTTGGAAACAGGATTCTGTTAAAATGGAGTGCACAGAGAAAAATCTTTTCAGGTGTTTAGTCTCCACAATCAAAGAATAAAAAAATGAAGAATTCTAAAGCTGGAAAGTGTAGTGCATTATGAGGCAATAATAATATCACAAACATATATAGTTCTGTCTTTGCTTGTGAGCTATTTATTTTTTCCTGCTGAAAGCTTGCTATATATTTGTACTGCATAGTGAGTAATGTGTCATTTCTCTAACATATATTCTTTCATTAATTAAGTAGACATCATCAAGGTAAGTGTGTTTAGATTTTAACTGGAACAGAAACCTTGCTGCTCCTACAGATTGCATGATTTACATCATAGAAACCTCAAAAGCCTCTCTACCCTCTAATGTAGATGGAGCTACTCAGAAAACTGAAGAGAGATGGTCTCCTTATGGAGATCCCCTGAGCTGCTCAAGATTCTTTAATCAGTCTGTAGTCAGCCAGCTGTACATTTGTAAGGTGCCTGTTTTAATGTACCCACTAACGTGCATTCAGGAAGCCTTAAAAATGCCAGAATTTAGAAGATATTTTCACCAGTTCCCACTATTTCCAGTTAATTCTTATGTTGGTGAAAGTCACAGACTGGTGCTGAGCCTCATCCTTCTTTTGATAAACCATCTCTGTTCTCAGTGACAGGAAACTCTTGGCTCCAATGCCAAGCTGTGAAATCGTACATTATTTCCATTCTCCCTTTCCTTTTTTTTCTTGGGCCAGATACTTAATCCCAACTTTCCTCCCAACTATTTCAGAACAAGTTCCAAGTTCTGATCTTCATCTGTTTTATCAAAGTAGGATTCAGATCCTGTTCCCCCCAACCCCAAACCAGTCAAGAGTGTTAAAATTTACTTGTGGCTGTAAATGAACATCAGGTTTAAGGTTCTCCCCATCCTAAAAATATCCTTCACTTCTGTGGTTAAGTTCTCCCATAACCTGTGGCTAAAAATACTGGATCATTCTAGAGGACTGCAAGAAAGGGCAATGTGTTTGCAGTCGCAAATGACAGACAGAATTCCTCAGTTGAAATAGAGTAATTAATGCTGTTTAGCAGCGCACTTTCAAAACCAAGGATGAATCTCCAGGCTTAAGGCTCTACATGTATATATCTAACTTCTTTTCCAGCGTTATTAAGAAAAAGCAAAGGCATGCAGAAATGTATTTATGGTACTGCGGTCTCTTCACGTGTAGGAAAATAAAGTGCCTGGTTGTTATCTGATTGTAATCTATACAAAGTAAGATTTTGTCTAAGCCACAGTTACTTCTGGTTCTTCACATCATTTTGGTTACACAGCACTATAAAAAGGTCTGGTTCGTTTGTAAAAGAAGGCAATGTGAACAAGTGATACCTGATAAATGAACTAGTAGGTGATTTACTGTAATGCTGTTGTGAGAGGACTTGCAGCAGGAGTGTTGGAATAGAATGGAAGAAGTACTTCCAAGTCTGAATTTACAATGACAAATTATACGTATGAATGACAGTAGCCTAAATCCAAACTTCATTCAAATGTCACAAATGAGTTTAAGTATACTGAAGTAGATTAGATGCCATGAGTGGCTTTAAGTTATATTACTAACGTATAATTTAATCATAGTGGTTTATTGAAAGCCAAGGCTCTCTGAGTTGTGCCAGAAGTAACCACAAAGTGCCAGACTTTATTTAACTTGGGTTAAGTGATGCAGCCCTTCATTTCTCTAATATGTATTTTTTTCATGATTTAAGTAGACATCATGAAGATAAGTGTGCTCAGATTTTAATTGTGACCAGTTACATCTGTTAATCTGTACAACAATCTGTAATCAGTTGTGTGCACTGATGACTTTTAAAATGTAGCCTGTGGATCCGAGGTGTGGTGTACCACCTTGCAGAGCAGTAATGCGGGATGCCAGAAGCCTTGTCGTTAGCTGCAGTGTGAAGCAACTGCATCAGGATGTTCCTGAGTCCCACCACACAGGTACATGCACCCGGTTGCTTGTTGCGTTGCGGGACAGGTACTAAACCTGTATCCACTCTGAAATTTTCTACTCACCCTACCTTCAGAAAAGAAGTGTATTGCACGATGGCAACCTCTCTTGGTCACATTTAACAAGCCTGGATCATTTAGAAAGAGTGTGGGAGAAACTGATGTCAAAAGGTTTCGTTGTGTCTTTGTATCCATGAAGGGTTCCAGGTTTTAGAGTTCAGCCAGCATGTGACAACTTACTTGCACTGAAAGCTGAAGAACTGTTTCTGGAGAGCCTTGTGGACAAAAGAGTATCAAGGTAAATCTGAGATCTCACTGAGCAACACAGATTCTGGACTTTTCCTTGTACAGGTAATAATTGAATTATTTGTTATTTAGCTTTCTTAGGTATTTGGTTCTCTTGGCCTATCTGACTTGTGAAATTCTTGGCCACATGAATCTCTTAGGTTTTTTGTGAGATTTCTAGGCTGTAGTTAGATGTCTAAGCTGAACTGTAGTTAGTGCACATGCCAGACATGCTGGAATGCTCCAATACTGCTGGGGCTTCACTCTGCTTATTCATCTGTTGAGAAGGCGAAGTAATTAATGCCCCAACCCCATTGCTGGGATTGCACTTTTAAAGAGCATTTGAAGCACATTGCAGCTGAGTTTGGCTCTGGACTAGGTTGTGTATCTGAGATACACCTTCCCTCAGGTGCTTACAAACCAAAACAGGTAATGGAGTCAGTAAAGGAAGCATGCAAGTGTTTTGCTTTAGGCCTTACAGAAAGTCTCTGGAGCCCTAGTTCAGGCTGTTTTTCTACTTGGTGCTTCTTCATGTTACAGTTACCATAATTCCTTTTTTACATTGGCCACAAGTGACTATGGGCATATTAGCATTTTGATAGGCAAGTGCTCTGGATTTGTGTGGGCTCGTAATTTGCGGAACACGTTTCTTTTTAATTGTGTACTGTTTGCAAAGTGGTTTAGAGGTGCTAAAATTCATTGCAAAGACAAAAAATCTGTTTGAGGAGGAATGTAGTAGCTATGGATTCTCTTTTGGAAAGATTATTTTCAGGTGTTGACAGATTTGAGTTCATCCTGACATGATTAGCTCTCCTGCAGAATGAGACTTGCAAATACCTGCACCTGCACTGACTGCATGCTTAGTTGGGGATTCCCCCTTGTGTCACCTCTGGACACAGGGCCTTGGACAAGACAGGAGTCAGTCTCTTAAGGGTGTTCTGCAGAACAGGAAAATAAACAAGTGTCCCCAAAATGCTGGAACTGACCATCTTTGTACAGGGAAGGGTCAATTTTCAGTCAGGGAAGGGTTATGTCTTCCTTCTGCTGGTAGATAGAAGCACTGCTTAATTTACACTAAAATAACTGTGAGTTCATTGTTTTCTTCATATGTTACCTTTGACAACCCATTTGTTCAGTTTTCGGTAACTGAAATTGGCTAAGAAGTTACAGCACATTCACTGCAACAGGAAGAAGTCCTCATCTCTTGGGAGGTAAACCTTCATTTTTGCAAGTACCTTTTTCTCTGAATGACAGAAGCACATCTGACAGTGAATCCCAACTATCTAGGCAGAAGAGTAATTTCCAAGGCAGCCCATTCACATTCAATTCTCTTCCTCTAAAAACAGACCAATAAATTATGCCGGTGTTTAAGAGGTAATCTCCATGGCTTTAAAGAACGTAAACTATCAGAGGCATACCAGTCTGACTGTGCTAAGTGTTGAGCACCTCCTCTACAGTAGTGAGTAACCTCATTTCCCACCGAGAACAGCAGGAGGTGCAGATACTCGTGTCCTTCCACTCAGGCGTCACTACCCGGAGGGATCGAGCTGTAACCAAGGCAGCTGTGCCACTGACTGGGCTCGGTAAGTGCAGGCACTATTAGAGGGTGCCATTAGATGAAGTCATTGAACCATTAGGAAGCCTGCAAAAATGAGTGCCCTCTTCTAATCTGAAAAGTGGTGGTGTTGAGAATATACCCATTGGACAGCCTCAAGGGAAGATTTCTTTCACACATACTGACTCTGTCAGTGTTACCAGCCGGCATTTCACTAGCACGGGACTTAGCTTTGTAACGTTTCATGGATCCCTACATCGTGCTGAGTAGTGCTGGTCATCTATTATTAATATGCTCGCGCTTTTTGCTAGACTAAAAGTATCTTATTATCCATTTTCTTATTAAATCTTCCATTACTTTAAGATGCTTTCAAGGTCTGTTCTGCTCTCATTTTATTAGTCGGGAATAAAGGCTTTTCAAATGTCAAAAGCTAATATATGCTGATTTCTGGATAAGCAAGAAAATACCTCAGATTTTGAGGCCATTTTATTGTATAATGACGTCTTTAAGCCTCATACACAGTTTTTATAAAATATTTCCCTTTTTCCTATTTCAGTGTGTATCTGTATGCAATTACAGTTTTGCATTAGAAATACTAGCTGTATGGCAAGGTGAGACTTTCTCCTGTTATCATAACCAGTTATTCTTTGGCACCTATACAGAATTCAGAGAACTCTTAAGTTAGAGAGGTAACATTGTGCTTGCTTCCACAGGTTGATGGAGAGAGTTGCATGTTTGTTCTGCTTTGAGATGGCCAGAGGCAAGCCAGTTTGCATCTGGGAACTGTGGAGTTAGCGTGGTGTGGCGCCTTGGTGAAGGAGCCTGCGGAGAATGTTGTAGCTCAGGCAGTACAGTGCTAATGCATCCACAAGGCCTCTGGGCAGAAGCTGGCCTGTATCTGGACAGGTTGGAGTATAGGCAAAGCTGTCAGACCCACTCTGGAAAAGATACACACCTCAGTAAGATTAATACTGTTGGATAGATGCTTATTCTCTAAAGAGATGTTGTTATCTGAGTTTCTCAGTTACTGACATCAAAGTTTTTCATGTTAATTCTGATCGAGGGATTGCTACCAGGGAGCTGAAGGTGTTGAGATGATGTTGTCATGGAACAACCTTAAAGAAAATTTGGACTCCAGTGATTTCCATCTGTTATATTACCTGTCAGGACAGTTAAACCAACCAAATCAGAGACTGGAAAGTTATTGGTAAGCATACAGAAGAGGAAAGAAAAATAAAGAGCGAGAGAAAAAAAAGGGTAAGAAAGAAATTCTAAGTATGTTGAAACTGGATGATTACACCAGATATATTTATTTGAACATGCTGTAAACTTCCTGTGAGCAAAGAAACCTGACTGAGTTTTCTCAGACAAAGTCAAAACGAAGGTCAGATTCTGTAGGGTAGGCTGGGGTCACGGCCACCCGTTGACCAGCTCAGAGATGAGGCTGGTGTACATGCACCGTAGGTCCCTTTTTGGTCTGCATGCTTCATTCCATTCTTGTGGGGGAAGGTGACAGGGCATATGTGTGTGAGTATGGGGTATAATCAGGATATTCACCTGAACATGGGAGCTAGGTCAGTGACCTGTCAACCAGCCTCAGTTAGATTTTTGCAGTGATCAAAATAATAATAGTTACGTACCCTGTCTGAGGAAAACTGGCATAGAAAGAGGAGAGTTAGCAAAATGTGAGTATACACATTCTGTGACATGCTCAGGATGTGAGGCAGCTATTGCAAAGATACATTGGGAGAACAGATTGGATTCCAGTTGATTGCTCTGATGAGAACCTGATTTGTTCATCCCAGTCAGGTTTTCTCTCTCATGTTGGTTATTCTTGGCAGCAGAATGGAACGGGCCATCTTAATCCATAATGCTGTTGTAGTGTGATTTTAGGGTAAGGTGAAAGGTAGGAATGAAGAGGAATATCATGACAGAGGAGAAGCACCCCAGCAGAATCTGAGGCGTGCTGCATTAATTAACCTGCTGCAAATGGCTGGGTTTATCTGGAGTAGTTTAGCCTTTGTTCCCCTGTGGCTGAAGCTCAGCAGAGAGGGACAGATTCTTGGAACGAAGTCAGAAATTTCATCATGCTATCCAAAGTTCCCCTGCAAATCTCATGCTATCTTGATTTCTGGAGTTTTAAAACTCTACATAGGAGCTGTTGGTGGAATAACCCTTACCTGATCTAGTGGGTGGCATCTCTGCCTGTGGCAGGGGGGCTGGAACCAGATGATCTTTAAGGTCCTTTCCAACCCAAGGCATTCTATGATTCTATGATATTATTTAGATGATGTAGGCCTAATTTTAAGTGCACCACTTTTGCTCTGTTCATTTCTAGATTCGTTCTTACCTTACCAGTCATAAGCCTAACACAGACATTGAATTTTACCGATAACCCTTCCTGCTTAGTTGATTTGTTTTTTCTGTCCTCTTTGCAGGTTATTTTTAATGTTTTGTGAACTCTGAACTATTTCCCACAGCTATGCTCAAAAGTGGATGTGTAGCCTTTTACTGCCGTGGCTGCCAGTAGACCTTTCTTGACATCATAGGGAAGTCGGGACAAAGCCAGGAAAAAAACCCCAAACTCATGACTCCCAGGCTCTTGTCTTAAGCACAAGATCACCATTCGTCTTTTATAAGCCTTTCTTGTCTGATGCTTTCAGATTCTTAGGAAAGTTGGCCTTGAGGTTGAAATGTTCATGCTTTTTTCATAGTACAAAGATAGATTTTTTTCCCTTGGGAAAGTTAGGTCATGTCACGCTTGTCTGTTTATGAGTGACAAGGTCTGTGATGATGATACAACTGAGATAATTATCACTTGCTTTTACTATTATTAGATCATTCAAAACTCACTTTCTCTGACTCTCTAACCTCTGTAAATCCATTAACATCAATGGATTTCTAGTCATTTATTCTTGCTGAATATCAGTTTTAAGAGGTGACAGCTGAATACTTGATGGTGAGCATCCTTCACGTATTTGAAAAATATCATTTTGACAATGAATTTATGTTTTTAAATATTTTGTACCTCTGGATTTTAATAAAATGCTTAATAGATTTTGAGACTATAATAATTTGAAATATGTATATTTTAGTAATTTCTCATACCACTACTTCCATTAGGGAGTTTAGCTCTCTATCGACTCTGCCTCCTTCATCCTTGTCCTATTTTCCAAGGTGTAAAGATCCTGAATGCAGCAGGACCCTCACAGTTTTTAGCAGAAGGCTGTTACAGAGAAGAGTCAAAGCAGTTGTGTAACTTCTGACTTTTCCAGAACATAGTTTTAAGTCTCCTTTAGAGGAGCTATGGTGGATGATGGTAAGGGAGTTGAAGGTATGGCCAGCAGAAACAGACATGTTCACCATCATTTCCCTTTGTTTGTGTGTGAGAAGTGGCTATGTTTAATGATTTTGCTTGTGAACAATCCGTTGTTTAGATGACCATTGCACATCTTTCAAGGCAATGCCCTGTGATGGGTCTTGGCTGTTACATAGAATCAAGAGGCATGGGATGGACTTGAGACGAGAGTAACTCAGTTACCCAGTACTTTTGAACAGAGTTGTCTTTGTATACTATTAAAGATTTATGTTCTGTTGGGAGCAAGGTGTGTTTGAATATGATTAGCCAAGATTAGGGACAAGCTGCAACAGTGATTTTATCAAGAGTACAAGTCTGCAATTATGGATGTCACCACTTTGGCCTTTCTATTGTAATTTTTGTCTTTATTACGTGTTTTTTTATTATGGGAAAAATGAAGAAACTGCGAAAGATGTGACAGTTACAACTTTATAAACATCTAACCTATTGCTGGCATACACAGAGACGTGATTTAGCTATTTATCAGTTCTTCCTGTCATTTCAATGTATTCTTTTTGCACCCCAGGACAAGTCAAAGAGATCTCAGAAGCCTCAGAGTTTGTTACAGTCCCCCTTGATTCATATTCAGAATTTGCACTCTCTGAGTCAAGAATCTGTAGCAGAACTGTGGATTCATAATGGGAACCTATAGGGGAGTGGGAGGGAGAAACTACCATTTCCTCATATTTCAGTGTTTTGCTTTGAATATTAGTATTGAAGGAAAACAACACTTCAAAAAAAGTAACCCAAACCCGCTGGAAATCAGTAGAACAGATCTCACTGATTTCAGATTTTGGAGTCAGCCCTGCACACAGTTTTCTGGAATGCTTCTTGTGTTTTCCTTTTGTGTTTTCTTTTTTTACAGGCACTTAAATGTACTTTCTTAGAAATGCTGCGAGAGGCAAAGTTTAGGCTTCCCTGACTGCGGTTTGTGGAAAATCTCAACCATAACATTGCATTAACAAAATTCTTTGCATTTAGCACTCTTGGCAGGGTAGAAACTTACTTGTGTCTGGTACTGTTGTCTAAAGACCTTTCCAGAGGTGTCAGGAGAGGGACATTATTTATACATTCTTCACTTTTCAGGAGAAGGGAAGAGATGTGAGCCAAGCCTGCAACTCAGGGCTGGAACCAATGCATTCCGCAGTATTGTGCTAAAAGAATGGTAGAGAGTGAGAAACCATAATAAACGGGCACTTTTCTTAAAATGTAAGATGAGGTTTTGTAGATACACCTCATTTCTTATCTCAAGGAGTGGTAAGAACTGGGGCAATGGGAAAATCAAAAGGAAAGGCAAAACCTGGACAATTTTAATGGTGTTTTCAGATGCAGATGCATTTTTCTACTTAGAATGCTTTGGCTTTGTTGCCCTCCTTTTAAAAAATAGGGGAATATCCTCACTGAATTTTCATGGTTACGATTCTGGTTTGGATGGTGCACATTTTCCGCTGTCTTGCCTCATTTGGAAACTATTTTTGCTTACAAAGTATGTATATTATATGGGTTAATCACTGCTCCATCTTTACTTTTTCAAGAAAACAATACATTTCACAGGGATTAGGAGTTCTGCTACAGGGATGTTTGATCAAGAATGCATCATTTGTACAGTTGATTCTGTCTTGCGGCAGATGATCTTTTGTGGCTGCTTCTAATCCTGATTTCAGAAATGGGCAAAAGGAAAGGTGCACAAGCTTCAGGAAAACTCATAAGGACTAACAACATTAGCTTGGATATAAAGATCATTTAATAAAGATCCTGGAACAGTCAGATATTGTACTGATATATATGGCTTAGTTTTTTGTCTGAATTAGCAGTACTGTCATAGCTTCATTACAAGAGCCTTTTGGTGTAGATGTGACATATGCCAACAGGATTTTCTTTCTTTTTCTGCAGGCTGTTATACCATCTCTTTAAATGTGTAAGTTTAGCTAAGATAGCTCTTTCCTACTGATGCAACCACGTCCGTCTCAAGAGCTTTGTCATCCTAGAGCAGTTAGCTGTGACGCTGAAAGTTTCAGGTGAGCTAATAGAAGTACAGGGCAGTTATGGCACAACCTTGTGATGTAAACTGAATAGTATCTGCCTATGCAAAAGTGAACAACGTATTCAACTGCTATTAATTCTAACAGATTAATATGAAAGCTGTCTGTGCTACTCCTTTTCCATGCAAAGTTGTGAGGCAACTCTTCCCTTTTAAAATAATGAATGAAATGTTACCTTTTTGAAGAGTGAGAATCTCATTAATGGCAGGCAGAAAACTCTGCACACTATTTGAACACTGCTAATCAGGAGGGCCTTTTGTTAGTTATGAAATAGGTCAAATGTTTGTTTTATGCATGTATTATGTTGCTTTAAGAAGTAATTATCAAGGGTTCTACTAATGACAGAAAATAAACAGCTGGAAGGATGGGAGAGAGGGCAACGGGAAGAGAAGAGAATACAGATCTGCTGTTGCATGTGAGGGTCTTGTTAATGTTGCTCTATCATTCCAGCCTTACTCTTTTAAAGTATCACCTGACCTCTGAAAGACATATTGATTCCAGAGGCACTCCTCGTTGCTCAGATTCTAAATAAAACAAGTAAGTCTGCTGGAGTCAGCTTCTCTGCTTCTGTGTCTTAGTCCGGAGACTAAGTTGGAGTGTCTCACAAACTTAATAAAAGTCTCATTTTTGCTGAATGCCTGTCTACAACTTAGAAAACTATTTTCGCAGTCTTCCATATACATGTTGTTCTGCTGCTATTTACTGAATGTGCTAGACTACCCAAAGCCATTTACTGAGTGGATATTTTTCATATTGAGTCATATTTCATATTGAATCAGTCCAATCAACATGGGTTTATGAAAGGCAGGTCCTGCTTGACTAACCTGGTCTCCTTCTATGACAAGGTGACCTGCTTAGTGGATGAAAGAAAGGCTGTGTAATATCTTTATCAACAATCTGGACAAGGGGATTGAGTGCCCCCTCAGTAAGTTCACAGATGACACCAAGTTGTGTGGGAGTGTTGATCCGCTGGAGGGTAGGATGGCTCTACAGAAGGATCTGGACAGGCTGGATTGATGGGCTGAGGCCAATTGTATGAGGTTCAGCAAGGCTCAGTGCACGTGGGTCACAATAACCCCATGCAACACTACAGGCTTGGGGCAGAGTGGCTGGAAAACTGCCTGGAGGAAAAGGACCTGGGACTGTTGGTCGACAGCCAGCTGAACATGAGCCGGCAGTGTGCCCAGGTGACCAAGAGGGCCAACAGCATCCTGGCTTGTATCAGGAATAGTGTGGCCAGCAGGAGCAGGGAGGTGATCGTCCCCCTGTACAATCTGGTGAGTCTGCACCTTGAGTACTGTGTTCAGTTTTGGGCC
>VWZZ01008249.1:55656-116657 GCA_013399095.1 Psophia crepitans
GTTATAGCCAGGTAGGTGTTGGTCTCTTCTCCCAAGTAACAAATGATAGTATGAGAGGAAACAGCCTCAAGTTGCCATCTAAACCAAGGGGAGGTCATGAAGTTCAACAACGCCAAGTGCAAGGTCCTGCACATGGTTTGGGACAATCCGAAGCATGACTACAGGCTGGGTGGAGAATGGATTCAGAGCAGCCCTGAGGAGAAGGACTTGGGGGTGTTGGTGAATGAGAAGCATAACATGAGCTGACAATGCATGTTTGCAGCCCAGAGAGCCAATCACGTCCTGAGTGGCATTAAAAGAGGCGTGATCAGCAGGTTGAGGGAGGTGATTCTGCCCTTCTAATCCGCTCTCGTGAGACCCTGCCTGGAGTACTGCGTCCAGCTCTGGGGTCCCCAGTACAGGAAAGACATGGAGCTGTTAGAGCAAGTCCAGAGGAGGGCCATGAAGATGATCAGAGGACTGGAGCACCTCTGCCGTGAGGACAGGCAGCGAGAATTGGGGTTGTTCAGCCTTGAGAAGAGAAGGCTCCGGGGAAACCTAAGTGTGGCCTTCCCGTACCTAAAGGGGCCTACAGGAAAGCTGGATAGTGACTGTTTACAAAGGCATGTAGTAATATGACAAGGGGTAATGGCCTTAAGCTGAAGAAGGGTAGGTTTAGATTAGATATTAGGAAGAAATTTTTTACTGTGAGGTCCCTTCCAACCCAAACCATTCAATGGTTCTATGGTTAGGAAAATTTTTTTCACTGAAAGGGTTATCAAGCGTTGGAATAGGCTGCCCAGGGAAGTGGTTGAGTCACCAACCCTGGAGATATTTAAAAGATGTGGTGATGTGGTGTTTAGGGACATGGTTTATCGGTGGAGCTGACAGTGTTAGGTTTACAGCTGGATTTGATGATCTTAAAGCTCTTCTTCAACCTTAAATATGCTATGATTCTATAAAAACTCAAGTTAGAGGGACTGTTGAGACTCAAGTAAGCCATTACTGGGGCCTCAGGGTAGTATCAGCCTATTTTCATCTAACATATTCATAAAAAACATCTAGTTTTGAAAGTCTTGTCATTCTACTGCTTAAATTTCTTTATAACTAGAAAATGTGTCCTACTGCCTTGCCCAGACAGAGATTTACTTGGGAAAGGTAGGGCAAGTGTCCCTTTTACAGTTTAGAAGTGTCTGAATGTGTGGCATGGCTGTGCTGCTCATTCACACTGCTGTTAGTTCCAGTCCTGATGCACGTTAAATCTCTTTTGCTGAAATTTAAGACAGTTATTTCCACTTCTTTTCCCTATTGATACACAACTTTCTTATCTACAATAGACAGTTTTGGTTATTATAAATATCTCTTTCCAAAGATTTCTTCAGACTGAATAGGTCAAATTCCTCTTTGGTTTTGCTTACTTGTTCCTGATTGCTTCTGTTGCTCTTCTCTGGATTTTTATGAATTGGTCCACACTGTTCTTGAAATATGGTTCCCAAATCTGAAGTCAGGCCTTCAGCTGAGGCTTTTTCATTTATTAGAGTTATGGTTGACAGATATTTTACAATTGTAGTCTCTTGTTTTTTGGGTTTGTTTGAAGTAGTGCAACACTGATGACTCACTTGGTTTATCTACTATAAACCATGGTCCTTTTCTTCAGAGCAGCTATCTAGCTTGCATTTCCAGTCTGGTATTTATGCATACACTGTTTTACAGTGTGTTCATACCTACTTACCATACTGAATTTCATGCTTCATCTTAGATCATTTCCCCGTTTCATCAAAATTATTTTAAATGCTATCTTCCCCTCTAACATTACATAACAATTACTCCTGCCTTCATGTTATCCATAAACTTAGCAAGTATATGTTTTATTCTGGCAGCCAAGTCATTAATGAATCTGTAAAATAATCTGCTCTCTGGAACCAGGAAAAACCCTCCAGCAAGCCCTGTTAATCCATCTGTCAGTGACCACAGGTCAAAATTCTGCTGTTATTACAGAAATGCCTTTGGCTTTTACAACTTCTTTGAGGAACCATTCTGCTGATGATCTGAGAAAGCATAGCAAGACCGTCTTTGCTAACCTAGCAAGGGAGGCCTCAGATTATGTTCCCTGCAGCTCCTGGTCAGTGTCTGGAGCAGAGTTTGTATGGGGGCGCAGAAAGTGCCTGAGGACAGCAGCACTTCCTCTGTGAAAGCAGCAGGACTGGGAGCCCATTTCAGGTGCCAGTACATGATGGCAGCCTTTGCACCAGTCGCCATGATACTGTAGAGTTTAAAATCCTGAGAGAAGTGAACAAGAAGATTTGCAGAATTATAATCCTAGCCTTCAGTACAGCAGATTTTGACTTAATCTTGAATCTGCTTGGGAGGATCCTATGAAGATGTACTGAAGAGCTAATGGGGACCAGGAGAGCTGGTTTATCTTCAAGCATGGTGGGATGGGGAAAACAGGCTGTTTAGAGGGACAATGGTATCTCCACCCTTGCAGATTTTCAGAACTGGATATTATAAATAGATTTTAGGAAAGAAGTTCTTCAGCAGCTCTGCCTCAGCAGCCCGCCAGTAATTTGGTATATAAGGAAGCTGAAAGGTTTTAGAAGAACAATGAAGTGGTTAATGCAGATATTGTTAGTTGAAAAGCCCACGTATTTGGAGAAAAAAAATTTAATCAAGTGGCATTTTAGATTTTAATTAATCTTCAGTGTCATGCATTCATTTTCTTTGTCCTCATCTTAGGCTGCTAAATAAATATTTTGAAACCTCACAATTAATAATGAATGTCTTCTCTTGGCTTTGTGAATGTCTGCTAAAGAAATCCTGACAGAGGGACATGCTAAAGTAATTTTCAGAAGAGATCTTCCCCTTGCTTGGAATTTAGCCAGGAACATTGCTGATAAGATACCATTGTAATATGGGGAGCAAACTTGATAAGACTTACAGATCTACTCTAAGTTCCCAGGGGAAAATCTTGTCACTACTGGACTTAACATTTTCATAGGTGGTTTTTTCCCTAACTCCTCATCCTAGTTTTTGAGAAATTGAGTCATACAGGTTATTCAGTTTGAAAATTATATTGTATCTGCAGCATGGCAATCTTCAGGGGCCTCTAGGATTTATTTTTTTTTCTGCATATTGAGCATAGCATTTTGATACTGCTTCCTACTGGTTGTGGTTCTTTGAAGGTTAAAACATTGGTGTTTCAAAATACATTTCTAATAAGGGCTTATTTTTAATTATCATCATTATTTATTTATTTTCAGGATGTGCTCTGTTCTCTACAAACAAATAAAAAAGACCAGGATCTTGTTAATGACTTTAAGGTCAGCATGTCACCCAGATCTGCTCTCTGTGGACCTACAAAACAAACAGTAATGTTGTTTCAAGGACCGTCACAAGCACCAGGTTAAATACACTTGGAACTACGGGTTCTTTGGGATCAAAGGTTCATACGTGATCCTATTGCTTTCCTGGCTGCTGAAAAAATAACCATAAGGAGAAGTGGTCAAAGGAATAAAAGACTACATGTGCTCCTTTTTATTATCCCAGTAAGTTAGATCATTCTGCTCAGTTAGTGGAAGTCAAAGAGCCCCGTTTCAGATAACTGACAATTTACTACTTAAATCTTAATCTCTTAGTTTGTACAGCATCTGTCACCATGGGGCTGGAACACTGAGGCCCATCCATAATAAAATCCATGGTATTTTCTGCCTTGTGTAGATTAGAGCCTATGAACTGTATAAAAGTATAAGGTATGCAATATAATGGTGTGTTCTGTATGAGCAAAGTTAAGATGTAAAGATCAAACTTTATACGTTAACTTGTGGAGTGTCTCCATTAATACATTGGTTTAAGAAGACACTACACTAGTGGTCACCTATTTCTAACACTCAGTAAAACCTGTTCCCTGTGGGAGCGCTTCCGTATTAATGATAGCGCGTTGTTCAGCCAGGTGTTTTAACAGCTAGAAAAACAGTAGGATGTTGGTAACTGCTAATAACAGATCTGTCAGTATTTTTCTTTTTAATCTTATTTTTAATGCAAACTATAAAACTCTTGGTGCTGTTGCTGTACAGAGTGAAATATTACATATTACTCTACTATATGATGTATTGTTTTACTTGAAAAAAAAGAACTAATAAACAAAAGAAAAAGCTTTTTTATAAGCAAAAATACCTTTGGTAAGACATTTTTGGCAGAGAACATTACCTTTATTCAGAAATTCTACTGTGATGCTTCTCTAAATTGAGACCTCTTTACGTACCTTCAGTCTTCTCTGTGGATATCTAGATGACTTCTGCTTTGCTTAAAGTGACATACTTTCCTCTGAAATCTTCACAACAGATACAGTACAGGTGAAGAGCACCTAGAATAAAGAAGGCAAAGTTGCACAAAAATTGCCAAGAAGCATTTAAAAGAGCTGTCAAATTCAGTTTGTTTGAATTTTATGCAGAATATTTTAAACTGAAAATTCAAATTTTCACCTAAGTTAAAAATTTTAATTTATTCAAACATCTGTTTGTGGTCTAACGGTTATTACAGAGAAACTTCAGCTATCTCTGCAAAAAATAGGAGCACATACATATGTGGAACAGGAAAATAGAAATATTTTAGAAGAATGTCACTAAAGCTCAGTAAGTTACCACGTGTCTCTGTGTGTTTGTATGTAAACATGGTTTTTGGTTGCTTTCTGCTGCCTACCTCCCCATGTGGTTGACTCTTTGGAAGGAATTGCTCCGTGTAGAATTGTTCAGTCAATCCAGAAAAGCAACAGCATGAGGAATTGGGCGGTCTGGGTTTGTAGAAAGCCCATCTGTTTTGTTTCTGATAGGATTTTAACAGTCAATGGTTATTCATGGAATTGTTTTATTACTGTTGAATCAATATTTTTGAATAAAAAGTCTTCCACTGTAAGATTTTTTTGATCAGTTTATTTTTCATGAGCAGCATTTAGGCTGCGTTACTGCAACTCTCTCCAATAGTTCCTTAACAATCAGCGTGTATTTAAGCACAAGCCAGTGAGAAGCATCTTTGATAATAATGAATGCGAAGTTCAAACATGAATTTTAGCTGTCAGTGGATAGGCTGCTATTAATTCTGGGTAGGTTCAGCATCTGAAATAAATCTATAGGGTAAAGAGTCCCGTAGCAAAAACCAAACTAGTATTTGTCTTTTTGTGTAGATTGACAGGCACAAAATTCAATAGATACACGTAGCTGAAGTTAAATGGATGCATGAGTGTATCTAAGACTGGGCCTTAAGCTATGAATAGTTGTGCCTTAGCAGTTTTATCGGGCCTTTTTTTTTTAGTATAAAACTGTATTTTCCCTGAATGGGATTGATAAGCAAATTGTGGATTTGACATCAGTGCTAAATAGTGAAACCACTTCATACTTAATATATCAATCTTATCATAAATTGTCTGGATACTCTGGTGTCTGCAAGGAAAATTACAGTAAGCACCAAAAAAGCTGGCAACTGCATTTTCAGATTTATAGATGGAAATAAAAAGTAAATAATTGTTGGAATTCTATAATGTGTAATATATGCTCGCCTGGTCTTCCTTTTCTTTTTGCAAAGGGATTAATTTATAAGTATATGAAAAAAGACATTTTTTTGTGTGTTTGAGCTCATAAACAATTTTTCATACACCTCTTATTTCTTAATGTTTTATTTAGGACTTGCAAATATTTATTTTTAAGAGGTTTCATAGATTATTCTCTCCTATATGTGGCTCTCATTCTTTCTGTCTCCTATTAAATGTAATGTGGAAGGTCAGACTCTCAGGTTGCAGCAATAGTAAGGGGATGTATTTCAGTCAGTGTTGGATGTAGTTTCTTTTTGATGCAAATGTGATTTACTAGATTTTGTATATTCCATAAAATAGCTCATGACAGCTACATGCTAAAATAGATGGCTTTTCTTCCTTCCATAAACCTTTGACTTGGCTGTTCTTTCCACCGCCTTTCACTAAATACAAAATTTGTGCTAAATCTTGCTCAATAGATGTTCAGAAAGTATGATTTAAATGTGGCAGAAACCTGTGAAAATGTTTTCAGGGTTGGCTCCAGGTGGCGTTCATTCTGACTGAGATAGAGATGATTCATCTGAAGTTTTGTCCCTTCTGGGGGCAGGACCAGTAGTTATTTCAGTATGGGAGAAATGTCTGTACTTCGGTGCTGGTTTGAGAGATGTGTTAACAGTGGCTTCCCCCTTCTTCCCTTAAAATCCACCTTCTCTAGCCTTTTTTTCCCATTGCCTTGACAGGTAGTTCGGTGTTTCCCCCCTTTTTTTAAATCAAAGGTCTCTATATCCTTTCCGAAGAGGCTGGAAGGTGTAGAGTGTTACCACAATTCTCATGATTCAAAACCATGCTGAATGCATCTTCTTGAAAAAAGTAATAATCTTTTCCCTACTTTTGCTTGTTTGTGTGCTTATTTCTAGAGGATCACGTGTATATAATTAAAAAACTATTCCTAATTACTTTGTAAACAATTTTCTGATTCTTTTTGAACCACCAGCTCTGCAACAATTCTCTGGACTGCTGACAGTTCTAACAGAGCAAAATATTCACACTGGGAAAAATGGTGAACTCTATTGACAATAGCAAAGTTATAACAGAGTTTATTTTAGCTATACACTACATTTTAGTGAAGTTTCCACAGTGGCCAGGTGTGAGGGAAACACAATAGTAGAAGACTGTAAACTAGGAGCTATGAATAAGCTTAAAACAAAGCCAGGAAACAGTATGCTGAGTACATTTTTGAAGCTGAAACTACTCAGAAAATCACAGGTGAATTGAGTTCCCCTTGCTTTATGTGGGGTGGATTCCCAGCATGAATTTTCATTTGTGGAAATTATGGAAGCCTAAGGAATAGAAATGCACCATATACCCTCTTTAGTGAGAGAAAATTTGAATGAACCATACATGAATTGGTCAAATATAAGGACAAAGTGGAGACAAAATGTACGGGTTTGCACAACAGACCTGACTTCTTTGTAACTAGTCGGTGCAAAATCAGCCTCCAAAACTCATTGGTTTATACATTGCTTTCTTATGGTTTAGTTCAGGACATCAAAACTACTTTTCAGAACTGTTGTTCATGTAGTGATAGGACAAGGGGAATGGGTTTAAACTAAAAGAGGGGAGATTTAGAAGGAAATTCTTTACTGAGGGTGGTGAGGCACTGGAACAGGTTGCCCAGAGAAGCTGTGGAGGCCCCCTCCCTGAAAGAGTTCAAGGCCAGGTTGGATGGAGCTTTGGGCAACCTGGTGTAGTGGAGGGTGTCCCTGGCCATGGCAGGGGGGCTGGAACTAGATGATCTTTGAGGTCCCTTCCACCCCTACCATTCTGTGATTCCATAAACTATTTCAGGGAGCATTTATGATAGGTGTAAAACTGCAGATATTTCCAGTAAAGATCTTTTTTTTTCAGTAAAACAGGTTTATTCATGACTACTCTGGTAGTTCAGGTATTTCTTGTTTAATACCTTCTTACTGAAGACCAGAGGACAAGTTACATGGGCAGTAGAAAGGAGAAAGCAGGTGTTACATGTTGAACTTTGATAATCAGCTTCACTGTAGTAGAGCCGGAAGGATTCAGAAATACAGTAATTAGATGTAACAGGAATAGATTCACTGTAATGGTTGAACATTGGAACATGTTTAAGAAGAGCTGGAGGTTGTAATCAGGTCTTGTAATGTTTTTCAGTGTGTGAATTCAGTCTTCACTAGTGTTACATCCCATCTACAGCTGTGTCAAGGGACCATTGCTGCATCTGTGTGTGTGAAGATCCAACCGTGGCCAAATTCTGCTAACCTGCAAAATAATTTAAATGTGGTGTCACTTTCTGGTGACAAGTGTTTTGGATTGGGGTTTTGGAGAGAATGTATTTTGGTTTGGTTTCGATACTGTATCTGTTCCCTGAAATTCTGGCACTGAGGTTCTCTGCAATGGCTATCAAGGTCAAAGATCCGGGGCCTAAGTGACAACTTTTTTTTTTTTTTTAAAGTGCATGTGAGCGGTTTTTAGGTTTTTTTATTTGCATGATAAATGCCACATTCCCTTGCTTTCTGTCTTGAGACATACCTACATTTTTCCATGAAGTGGTGATGGGTCTGCAAGATTTAAAATGATTGGAAAGTGAGGCAAATATTCTGAACTAGTAATAGTCACACAGTTACTCTCTTGTATGACAAGCTTTACTGACCCACTATGGTTTTCACATGCCAAGTATTCGTGGGATATACTTCCCTAAGGAGGGGTTAAATTTTAACTTCCTTACCATGAAGTGATGGATATTGGAAGACTTGAGTGCAGTGGATGGAGATATTAATGAAGTATATCATGAGTATAGCCCCTTGTTGTTCTGCACAGATTCCTGCGTTGAAGAGTCTCTGCACAATTGGTCTCATCCTGTTGTGCTAGTGGAGAACTGGCCACTTCTCTTGAGCTGGTCTCTTCCCTGAAACCAAGTAAGATAGGTGGATATGGATATGAGGATGCCAAGTGAGCATATGGCATATACGTCCTTCACATTGGTCTACTGGAAAACTTTTGAAAATTCAATATATTAATGGATTGTAGACTGGCAGACCAACCTTTAGGCTCTGGAACAGTTATGAGTATTGCTGGGCTCACAGGTTGCTGAAGTTAGAAATGTTTTAGGGAGAATGTTCAATCATTGACTAAAACCACAGAAATATGCTTTCACAGTCAAGAGGATGTCCGAAATATGGAAAAGATGGACGGGAGAAATGTCTCCATGGATGACAACTGTTATTTTTCAGGCTAGTGTATGTTTACATGCCCTGAATATTCTGTAGTTCTCCAATTACAGGTTTTTATTGCTTCTTAGCAGCTTAGTATGACTTAGAGAGAAAGTAGTTGATGATGCATGAGAGAAAATGGTATCCACTAGGGTGTGTTTTTTTTCCTCTTCATTTTAATGCACTGCATATGGATATCTTCAGTGTCCCATTTTATGTATTTTTACTATCAGGGCAGAGAAGTGGAACAAATGTGAGCGAGAACGGATTTCATTTGCTATTCCACTGCCATTATCCTGTTAGTACTTTATTACTTACTGAAAATCTATCTTGAAGTAATGGTATGTTGCTGCTTAAGAGCAAAGTTGTGATTAATGGCAAGGTTTTGATCTTTTTTCTGTTGTAATGGGGGACTGCTAACCTAAAGCAGAAGTTATGTCATTTACTGGGAGATTAACGTAAGCAGGGAGAGGCTTGCTGTTTGCAGTAGAGCTGATGACATTACTCATTAGACATATTTTCTTCCCATGGATGAAGGCAAATTCTGCATATGGAGATCTCAGTTTTTACGTATCTCTGCATTTTTCAGGATAAATGATTAAAAAATTTATGTGAATGTATTTCAGGCTCTTGACTGTTTGGAAACCACTTGCAGTTGTTCTGGGTATCAGAGCTACATGATCAGTTGCCTAAATCACACAGGATTATCTCTGTTTCCCGACTGGATGATCAAACCTTACTCGGCATGCAACAGTGACAAAGCAACGTGCTAAGGATAGCATTGTCCTTTCCTTTTCCTGTCAGCCACTGTTTGACCTTTCCCATTTCTTGAGGCAGTGGATGGCCATGGCTAGGGCAGCATTGCCAGAAGCTCTCTGGGGAGGTGGTTCTTGCACCTGCTGAAGAGGTCACTTTGCGCTAAGGCATTCCCTGTGCTGGAGAGATACCAAGAGTTGCATGAAAATACCTTCTCCTGTCACTTGTGAATGAGGCTGTTAACACTGGAAAGGGCTCTGGGTGTGTTTTCAGGGCTGCTTATACATTTCAGTAATTGCCCAAAATATAGCAATCAGTCTGGAGAAGAGCCTGAACTGCAAGTGGTCCGATAAGCTCTGGAATACGGATTTATGTTCTCTGTCCCCAGCAAACTGAATGAAACCAATACGCCTGCTTTCCTGTCCTCTTCTAATCTGTCTTTTCTTCTCTGTTCACACAAACACTCACTGTCAGAGTCAGACTAGATGACTAGTCAGACTAGTGCTTAAAGTCATGAGTTTGATTTTTCAGATGCTGAAGAAGGAATTGAGCTTGTCTCCTGTAACCTAGGCAAGTGCGCTCACTGCTCTGGAGAGGAAGCAGGAAACTCCCCAGGTTGTTTTTAAAAAAGGTAGTGATGATGCTGCTCTGAAAATCTGGCTCTAAAAAGTGTGAGAACGCCAGTGTGAACATCCAGTTGTAAAGTTCCCAAATTAGGATATTTCAGAACGCCTTAGTTTCTGGATTCAGATTGATTTAGGCATGAACTAGATGTCAAACACTTCCTACCTCTTTAAGAAAATCTGGCATAAAGCAGAAAATTATGTTTTAAAGTGCCAAGGGAGATCTTAAGGAAGCGTCCATGTCTGACACTGAGGTTGGGAATAGTTAATGACTGTGTGGAGTTTATCAGATTCAGGCTTAGGCATCAAAAATGCCACAGCACTTTTAGTCTCTAGTCTTAGAATTGCTGATTCAGCTGGTTTTGTATTCCTAAGATGTATCCTTTGAAAGCAGTGGATCTTTAGGAGATCATAGGATCATAGGTCCTGTATCAGGATTAACACTCAGTTCATGAAATTAGTTTACTGAAATCACTTTTGCTGTTAAAATTTCTACAGTGCTCATGGAGGAAAACCTTTAGCAACAGAAATGTTGCAGAAGCAATGAAAAGGCAGTGCAAGGCTGTCTGAAAGGAAATGTAGTTCAGAATTTGAGGGGAGAACTTTGGGTAATTTTGCTTCTCTGTCTGTCCAAACTAATCTTGGGACCCTCTCGTAGAATCATAGAATCATAGAATTCTTAAGGTTGGAAAGGACCTCCGAGATCATCAAGTCCAACCATCAACCTAACACCATACTTAAGTACTTTGAACTTCTGCCTCTGCTATCTTTGTGCTTTTTCCCCACATGCTTCTCCTGTCATTTCTGGAATGCTGTTTTGTAACATCCAACATCCTTGTATCGTCCCGCCAATAATTCACCTTGGCTTAAAAAAACTCAATATAAACCCTAACTTACTGCCCACCAGGATGTATATATGCCTGGTGTAAGGAGCTGAGGAATAGTGTTTCTCTTCCTGTCTTAGCCATACTTGTACAACACACCCACTGCCTAGTTCTTGATCTTTAAAATCCCATGTAAACTGCTTTACTGAAGTCCACGGAATACTTATTTATACAATTACTTATATGCTTTATATACAAAAGTGAATTCCATGTCAAGTTCCTTGCATACCAGAGTGGTGTCAGAAAGGAAGGCCAAGATTTCTTTGCTCATTTCCAGCTATGTTTCCTGTCATAAGCTTAAAACAATTATGGGTTTGATAAGATAAGGCATAAAAATCAAAGCAGATTTACGTCAAAGCAGAATTAAGTAGTCCAAGGGCTGCAGCACAAAACTGGGCTATCTTCTTCATCATTCGTGGCAGCTCTGTAGTCCATGCTTGCCATCAAGTAAGAATGTACATCTGGGCTAGGTGTAAGAGATTTTCTTCTTCTTTGCTACATGTTTTAACATGTTTACATGTGGAATCCATATATTTTAGATAATGTGAGAAAAACTGAAAGAAATTAAATATTTTTTCATGCTTTTTAAAGAACTAATGTGTGGACTTGAGCCCTCCCAACATGTATTATTGTCTGGCTTAATTCCTGGGGTTTTCTGAAGTATATTAGTGATGTTTTTCAGGACAAAGGTTTATTGATTATTATCGTGCTCTCAGGGAATCATTACTGTCTTTCTAGCACAGGTGCCTGTAACCTTTTGAGAACTGACTTCTATTTAGATGAATTGTCATCTGTTTGATCTCCGAAGAGCCATGAGAGGATTAGTGATGACATGAATGTTATAGTTTTTTTGATGAACAGCTTTTCATTGAGCTGAAATCCATGTTTCTGTGCTTTTAATTATTCAAGATACACTTAAAAAATGCAAAAGCAAGAAGAGAAGAAGGAAATCTGAAGAAGCTATTAATGACCTCAAAACAAGAGTAAAACCAGAGGATATAAAGGAGAAGAAACAGTCTCCTGTTAAGTAGTTCTAAGAAAGACAGCACAGTTAAACAAGCCCTGTAAGTTGTAGCTATTATTATTTTTTTTTTCTCAGAGAGATTTAGGAAGTCACCAAGACACGAACCCAAATCCTGATACTGGCTGCTGAATCCTAGTCTGATAGAGTATACTTAAACAATTTGTAAGGCAATTTATTTGCCCAATGACATGGGTTATAAAAGTGATGCTATTTAGATTTTAGGATGCATTTTAAATCTTTGCAGCAGTTTATAAACATTAATGAATTAATTCTTGCAGCCTGAATCAGGTATATGTATTTTTAAGCATAGAAAGGCTATGTGTGTTTTTGGTCAAATTCACAGAGTAGTTTAATCTGAATTAAATACAGAAATGCAAAAAATAAAATAGGTCATGTAGAATTTAATAAATAAAACATGGTAAGTTTTTAGTGACTGAAGAACTGTACATCAATGTTAGTGGCCCATGAAGACTACAGCATAATGATAAAAGGTATAGTAGGGCACCTTTTGAAAAGGCTGTGTATGAAAGCTCCATCTCTGACCAAGTGAACTTTTCTAGGCAATTTTTCCGCAGGGTCATTTAGTGTCCTAATTATTAAGCTAGAGTACAGGAGATGTGTTGTGGTTTAACCCCAGCTGGCAGCTAAACACCACACAGCTGCTCGCTCACTTCTCCCCAGCAGGGTTGGGGAGAGAATCAGAAGAGTGAACGTGAGAAAATTCATGGGTTGAGATAAAAGCAGTTTAATAGATAAAGCAGAAGCCACGCACACAAGCAAAGCAAACCAAGGAATTCATTCCCTAGTCCCCATGGGCAGGCAGATGTTCAGCTGTCCCCAGGAAAGCAGGGCTCCATCACAGGTAACAGTTACTTGGGAAGACAAACGCCATCATGCTCAACATCCCCCCTTCCTTCTTCCCCCAGCTGTATATGCTGAGCGTGCCGCCATATCGTATGGGATATCCCTTTGGTCAGTTGGGGTCAGCTGTCCCAGCTCTGTCCCCTCACACTCCTTGTACACACCCCCAGCCTGCTCGCTGGTGGGGTTGGTGTGAGGAGCAGCAAAGGCCTTGGCTCTGTGTCAGCCCTGCTCAGCAGTAACGACAACATCCCTGTGTTATCAACGCTGTTGCCAGCACAAATCCAAAACACAGCCCCTTACTAGCTGCTATGAGGAAAGCTCTATCGCAGCCAAAACCAGCACAGATGTTATTAACTGATGTCCTCTGTGAACGGTATGTAAAGCCACTTAATCCAGCTCTGTGTTTCCTAATTGTCTTTCCTTTTAAAAACATGATTAAAAATGATTAAAGAGGAAACTTTTTTTTGTTTCCCCCATTCCCTAAAATACTGGAGCAAATTGGGTTTTATATCAATCTGCAATAATAATCCATGTATGTATTTATTGGAACTGTCAGCAAGGCAAAGAAATATTTTTGCCCATTCGTCATCACAATTCCTTTCTGAATGACAATCAGAATAATAACTTCGGAAATAGGGGTGTGGAGAGAAGTAAATTTATTAAGGATGAAGTTTGTATTATGAATCTGAATTTCTAAAAGTTCGATTATTAACAGTTTCATGTTAATTTTGGTGAGGGCGTACGTTACTGAAAGCTTTGGTAGTATTTATCTATGTTATGCAAAAGTAACAAAATAAAATAATAGCAGATGCTTTTGGTTTTCTGCCCATAAAACACTTTGGATTTTTTTTTTAAGCACAGTGGATATAAAGACTTCAATTTTAAACCCGGGAAATATCTAACAAGTTCTGCAATAAAGGCATTATTGTCTCTTGTTTTAAAGTCCACCATTATCAGATGTTAAGTTCCTTCTTGAAATCTACAGTAAAGAACTCTTTACTGTAATTATCTTGAAAACATGAAAGGTGATAATAGTAACACATGAGCAGCTTTGGGACACAGCTTAAGAGCTTTGTTTTCCATCTCTGTGTCTTGATCTCTGGATTTGAAATGTATAGAGAGTAAATCTACGTAGTATTGTAAGAACAAACCCTGTCACAAAATGTGTTTGTCCCCTTGGGAGACAGAAGTGAGGTTAGAAAGAGTCCATCTGATTTTCTTAGTTTGCCAAAAAGTGTGCTTCTTCCAGGTACAAGCATAAATTGATTGTTCGGAATATGTGAGAAGCCTGTAAAGAAAAGAGTTTGACTCTTCCCATTTTCATTTTGCAGTTTTGAAACTATTAGCTTTGTAGAAAGCTAATAGGCATTTTATGTCCTGAACATTATCTATGAATAGGCATCTGATCTTGAATTCACAGCAAATAATGTGTGTCAGGTTTTAAAATACGTGAAGAGAATTAGTGCTTCATGTTGGAAGAATGTATTCTGTACATAGGATGTCCGTGTAAACTGTAGAAAAGACACTATTTCAGTTTTCTGAGGCAGAAAGAAACTATCTAGACGTTTATTGCATATTGCAAACCCTGGTTGAAATAAGTCAGAATTTGAAGGTAAAAGATATACAGAGCAATTTTATATTGTTTGAAGTATATGGAATATATATATATGTATAAGCACTCCAGTCAAATAGCGTAAATTCAGTTAAGCTGGGGCAGAGGCAAAGCTGGTGTTACTGAATGCACATGATTTGTGTGACGTGGAGGATGTTTTCCACGGTTATGAGCAGGCTGTTCATTTTTTACAGTACTTTAAACTAAAACAAATTTCATCCAGGAACAATATTGCGTCCTTGGGGCTCACTTTGGTTCAGCTGCCATTTTCTGACATTAAAAAGCGATACGGGCGCGTATCTTTTGAAAAGATGACCATGGAGACTTTCAGAAGCCTGGGCTGAATTGTAGCTCAAAACGAAAAATGTTTCGTTTTCTTACAAAATCTCTTGACAATCAAGAGAGTCCCTGTTCTTGGTACTGTATTTAGAGTGTCCAATTAACACAGTGGTATCACCGAAAGCATCCCACTTTGGAGAATCGTTACAGCTGAAGGCACGTAAGTGTGAGCACGATCTGACTCAGTTTGAGTCAGCTGTTGGGTGCTCAACACTTCAGAAAAACCGTTTCCAGGTAGCTAAGGATCTAGGAAACTAGATCAGTCACATGTTTGTGAAGACTGTCAGTGTGATACAGCATCTAAATAATAACAAAGCTATGAATCAACCAAAAAAAAAATCAGCAATGCTGAAGCATACTGCCTACATGCAATTCAATCAAATTAAGATTGCTTCGGTGACCACAAAACTCATGTTTCCTAATGTTTCAGGGCAGTATTCAGCAGCTAAAATTAAATGTATTTGAGCATTACATTACATTAAATTTTAAACTCTTTTAAGTCGGTTAAATTTATTTCTCATTTTATTTCCATTTGCCATTTTAAGAAAAATAGAAAAGGAAGTTCAATACTACCTATTGTAAATACTTAATTCAACAAGTAAGTTGGAGAATATTCCTCTTAATATGTAACTGAATGAAGAGAATACACATTTGTACTGTTAAATATGTGGTCAGGTGAATTAAAAATATTGTTTCTACAGGTACAGTGGAAATCCTCATTTCAGGTGACCACTCAGGGTATTAAAACCTGATCTTACAAATATTTGTAGAAAATGTACACAAGAGGGTTGGAGCATCACATAAAGAGTTGTTGTATAAAACTGAGGAAACATTTCCAGGATATTTCTTACTCTTTTTACTTCCCTTGCTGTGAATTCTCTTAAATTCAAACTTACCCTCCCTTAATTTATATGAAAGCAAATTAAGCATAGCCCTGGTTAATATTTCAAAATATATTACAGCATTTAAGTGGGGTCTAGCGATAATTAATCTTTAACATTTACATACATTATCTTTTCAAAATAAGCTCAAAGTGTATTTTGTATTTAATACTTTATAAAATAACATCTTAATGTAGCCCCAGGTTGGTGGGGTTTTTTTTTGCAATATACAAGAAAAAGCATTTAATGTCTAAGTAGAATTAAACACAAACTGTTTGGAGTTTTGAAGCCGAGTGCCAGGCTTGTTTCCTAAATGATCTAGAAGCGCAATTACCTTTTACAAACAAAAATGTTGGCAATTGCTGCGGTAAGTGGCTGTTGGGAAGGCCTGTGCGAGCACTGTTGCCTTCTTTGGAACATATTTAATTTCTTTATTTAGAGCCAGTAGAGAATTGTTAGGAGAAAAAAAACCACTCGCATTTCAGTTCTTAGCAGCCATCTCCCTTAATCGACTGGGTATTTCTGTCAAGCGAAGGTTTTTAGTGCGGTGGGGCGACGAGGCTGAGGAGCTGTCAAACACGCTGTTTCACAGCAAATGGGTTCCCGATGGATTAGCGCCGGGCCCAGATGTCACGAGCTGAGGTCCTCTGCCACCATGCAAACAGGTCAGCGTCCCAGGGAGACCGATTGGGATGCCATCGATGTACAGTCCTCTCCAAGGCATGAATTCAGATCTGGAAACCTAATATCCTGGGTAATTGTCCTTTCCAATATACTTCAAGACTAATGAACTTTATTTTATCATTAATCTTCACAAATAAGGTTGCCTTGACCTCAGAACTTTGTTTCCTCTCTAGGCAGATACTGGTATTTCTCTGAACTTGCTTACTGCTGGCAAGTTTTAATATCCCAGTCATATTGCTGTCTGTCTTCTGATAAGTCTGCATCTTTTATGCAGGAGAGCTCTTTGATGCTGCTAATTTGTGGTACATTAACTGTGGGCTCTTTTATTGTAATGGTACTCAGAAGGACAATAACCTCGCAGCATTTTACTGGAACCCAATATCATGTGTTGGAGTGATTTAATTGCAAAGCTCATGGTTTTTTTCGTATGATTTCGTCTTTGTTTATGTCTAAATATGTATAAATGATAAAACAGTTTATCAGCAATACATGTTATAAATGAAGTAACAGAACCACATCGTCTCCTGTATGGATGCTGTTCAGTGAAGATGAACACATTATAACTACTGTGGGCTCGATGTTAGCATGTCATATACATAGAAACTCTTGTTTTCCTGCTCTGTTTTGTTTTCTATGTGGCATCCTCAGTGAAGTGCCTCACAGTGAAGTCTTTCAGTCTCTTATCTCAGCCTTTTTAGTATCATCCTTTCCTATCACCTATCAGGTCCTTTCTGCATGGAAGGGGAAGCAGCTTCATTTCTAAGCAGACCCTTCATCAATCCTTTTATTATCATAAAAAAAGGTATTGTTACTGCTTTCAAAGTTTGACTGTCTAGATAGAATTCTCCGTAAGTTTCCACTGCTTAAATAGAGGAGGATGTCCCTTCAAGACAGCAGTTATTTTATCATTCATGGCTCCATGCTGGCCCGTCCCAAGGAAGATGCCCACTCCCAGTTGCCAGATGCCTTGGTATGATGTGAAGGTCTTCCTCTATGTAAATCCACAATGCTCAAACATTTGATTTGTTTTGCTTCTTTCACAAGTTGTATGTAGAAAAATACCTCCACAGGTTTTGAAACCTGTCAGTTAAACTTACCTCACCAAGGTCCAAAGGAAAAGCATCCGTGAACACTTGCATGCCAGAGCTGACGACCCGGCAAGGAGATCTAAGTGAACTGGTTACTTTCTTGGGAGGAGGAACTAGTTCAGGGGGGAAAAAAGCCTTCCAGTGTTACCTGTAAGACCTTGTCCTCTGTTGTACAAAGAGACTTCCGCCATGGTCCAGATTTTGCGTCCCTCGAAGTCTTCCTTGGAGGATATTAGGAGATTTTGACTGCCTCTTTGTCGTGGACATTTTTTTCTTTGCTGTGTGTTATGTTCGTACTTTTCTACAAGATATTTACATTGATAGGACTTTGATTTTTATTTTTTGCCTTCATCTGGGATTATTAAAATATATCATGCCTTAGATGCCCTTTTTTGTGCAATAGCATTAAAATCAGTTAGGGGGAAATACTTACTAATAATAAAGTTTGTCTCATCTACAAGATTTAGGATGTAAAGAATTGCTGTGTGGCATCCTGTGTGGAGGAATTTCTTCTCGGAAAGGGTGGTCGGGCATTGGAACAGGTTGTCCAGGAAGGTGGTGGAGTCACTGTCCCTGCGGTGTTTAAAGAAAGGTTGGATGTGGTACTGAAGGACGTGGTTTAGTGGGTAATAGGTGGTGGGGGGACGGTTGGGCTGGATGATCCTTGAGGTCTCTTCCAACCTTAATGATTCTATGATCTGAAAGACATTTGTTACAACCAAATGATAATGAGATTCCTCCTTTGGATGAGATGCTGCTAAAACTTTTGCCAGCAGACTGGTAGAACGGAGAGGCTGGCAATCATCAGCACATTTGCAAATAGCAAATCATTTAGGCTTCTTCATTCAGGTTTGGGGAAGAATGAACGGAACTCAGTGTCGTGAGAGCCTGAGAGATTCATTATAAATACATGCAAAGCAATTCACAGTGGAAGGAATAATTTGGGATGCCTTGGATCCAAATTCTTTGTGTCCACACAATTAGATAGTTCTAACAACCTGGCTTGCTGCCTTTTTTTTTTCCTCTTGCCCTTTTTTTTTTTTTTGTGTGTGTCTCAAGGAGACTGTGTCACTTTGGTTTCTAGAACAAGTACTCTCACGGTGCTTAGCGGTAATTATTAAGGGTACTAGTACCCTTGTGGTTTCTTACTAATGATGTAGCTTCTCTAATGCCAGCTTCTCTCAAAGGAGACACTTTATTGGCAGGATTGTTTGGGAGGTCAAATTGGAGGCACGGCCCTTCAGGAAGCGTTTTGGAGCCTGCGGTTCTTGCACAGCACACCGCGTGTGCAATCAGCAGCAGTGGCCAAAGGCAAAGGCAAGCTGAGCCAGCTCCCAGAATCTTAGGAGCTGTTGTCAACAGGACTCATTATCCTAACGTTAGTAGCTCACTTGTATAGTTAAGTTGCTGCTTTCCTAGGACAGGCGGGACAGCTGCAGTTCGGCACCGTTCAGCTGAATTAGCAGGCGAAATTTAATAGTGAGCTGCCACACAAAAGACGCAGAGGGTCACAGGGACAGCATCAGTGGACGAAGGCTGGAAGCAATGTTTACCCAGGGAGATCTAATCGGTACTCAGGTGGCTGGGAACAGGGATGGCCAGTTTTAATTAGACCTCAGAGACAAGGGAAACATGTTGCAAGCTACTAACTGTTCATTTTGGATAAACAGACACTACAAAACGCCCGTCACTGCTTTTGAGGCTGTAAATAAGGGTTACCATTTGTCATGCTGCTGTTTACTCAGTCACTAATTGGCACAGCCATGTGTTTTGGTCTAGGCAAGGTTCATTTACCTAGCCTTTATTAGAGTTTCTGGTTTTCAGTTTAGACAACAATAAATCAAAACCATGGAAGAAAACTCAGTCAGTTTACCTGCATCAATAAGTTTTGTACTACTGGAGAAGAGTTCAGGGCTGATGACCTGAAGCACTCCCTTAGAATTAGTTAAAATTCTTCGTACACAATGGAGTTTTACAGCCCCACACTGAGTTGCTTCCTCCCTCCTCCTCACTCCCCTCTCATCAAGGCAATCCCAGGAATTACTTAAAAAAATAAAAACTAAGATTATGGCGATGGATTTCCCTTTGATATATGTGCCAAAACTAACCGGATTATTCTAACTTCATTACCGGCTCCTATCCAAAATAAAATTTTTTGGTTTTGTAGGGATTTTTTTGTTTCCCTGAAGGACCCAGCAGCAGTGTACTCGGAACTGAAATCTCATACACTATCTGACATCATGCCACCTAAAAGTAGATTTTCTCACAGTAGGATACCTCTTGTTACCTCAGTGTGCTGTAACAAGGAAAAAGATCATCATTCCTACATGAATTTTTTCATGGAAAAATGATAGTTGGTGAAATGTGGAATAATCTATTACAGATGTACCGTAGATTTTATTTTGGGAAGTCCTGTGTTCCTGCCTCATGAGGCAATATTTAAACTTCAGTGCTACTATTGTGTCTTTTATACTGTATCATTATAATGTCTGTAATAACTAAAGCATGGACTTATATGGGCTAAATGACATTAATGTTGAGAGAAGCACAGCTAGACAAACTTCAAGTGTGCTCTCCTACGCTGCCTGAAATAAGCGAAGTGGAAACGTGCTAGTGTGAGCTCTGCTATGTGACAGTCGGTGGTGTACTGCAGCTGATCTTTAGGCATGTCCTCTGGGTGCAAAGAAATCTGGACATCTTTTGTTTGTACATAGAAAAAAAGGGATGTGACTCTTTTTAGCACATCCTGAGGGAACTGGTACCCTGTTGGTACAGAAGGGAAGGAAGCACAGTGCATCCTCTGTGCCACAGCTGGTATGGGTTGGGTTTCCCATCCTACACATGGAGTAGGTAATGCAAGGAGGGGTGACAGCACCAGCACTGTGAGTCACAGTTCCTAGTAAGGCACTCTCCCCGTGGGCTATTTCTTTGAGAGACTGTGCTTAAATGTAACGTGGTAGTGACATTAGGGATTATGAGGCGTTTTCTGGGAAAATATTTCTCCTGAAAAATAGCTTTGTCACTCCCACCCATCCAAGCACAGAGTTTTGCAGAGTCTCTCTTGAACGGAATTCCTATACTGGAGGAAAAAAAATGGGTTGTGAAAATGTCCTCTGTTAATACTTTGGAAAAAACAATTCAAATTAACAAGTAGTAGAATAGTGTTCATGAGCCTCAGGCTGAAAAGTCAGCTCCTCTTGTGCTGTCTGCTGCTGGTAAACCATAGTTTCTCTCTGCTGTGTAGTCCTGAATGAACAAACACGCAGGTCACGTGTACAGCACTGCATAATATATTCCTCCTGGGCTTTCATTTAGTAATGAGAGCACACAACAAAGGTATATGTAGTAATTCTGAGTAACTTCTACACTTTTGTACTCAAAGTCTCCAACTTAGAGCTTTTTGTTAATGACTTAGTCTGCCAATGGTGTCTTAAAACCTTTGTTTACATTTTTTTGTTTGGAGAAAGTCCTCAGTGGTTCCTTTCCATCCATTCATCCATCCATCCATCCATCCATCCATCCAGACCATCAGATCTTCACTCTCCAGTGAGAAGTGTTGCTTTCATCAGCTAGTCAAACTTGTAGTCACCTGTTCTTACTCTTACTCCTCTATCTCCCAAGTACTGAAGAACATTAGATGCAGTTCTGGCTCTTGTGTGTGCCCAGAGGGCTCCTAAGTCACTCACAGCAGGAATAACTACTGCAAATGTACTCTTGGTTCTGATACTGGCAAAGATTGTGTGGAAAACCAGAGGGACATGGTAGTTTCTGAAGTGTAATCATTCTAAGAAGCAGAAAAGTAAATTACATGATTTTGCAAGAGCTCCACAATTAAGGTATTGCTGTATTTACCTTTACATTCCTATCAGATGAAATCTGTATAAGAAGGTGTGGCAGAGTCTGCAAGGACAGGAAAGACCTACATCGTACATTTTTGCTAGGTTGGAGGCTCAGAGGAAAGGTTGTTTAGGAGAAGTTTAACAAGCACACTGGATGTACAGAGCTATGGCTCTTTCTGCTGTTGCTGCTTACACTGTGACTGTGTGAAAGTGAGGAAACATACTGTGGTGTAACTGGCACATTTTTTTTTAATATATTTCATATTTTCATTTACATTCTTTTCACAAGGACTAGGAGCTTTTAGAAACTAAGAGAAATAATAAAATCTAATTTTAATGAGGACATGGGTATCAATTGACGAACTGGAGCATCCTCCATTTACAGTTTATGCTCACCTCGTTATATATTAATTCCCTTAGTGTCACGTTCTGGAGCTCAGCGTTGTCCGTATGGATGCCTGTGTTACTGGGGTTTGATTGTGCAGTTTCAGTTCCAGCCACGTGTCCCACAGTGTGTGCCAGGAGAATGAAACACAGCAGGACCACAGCATTTCACTTCCATGTTCTGTGCCTGCCCCGTTGCATGGAAGGCAACAACCTGCAGGGGTTTGGAAAGTTCCATTTTTTATGCATGTGTACAAGCACAAATTGCTGAAATGGATTTAGTGATTTGTTCCTTGACAGGAGTTTCCTATGATTTTTCTATGATAGGATTTTTCTGTGATTCAAGTCTGTGAGGCCTGATGGAATTCATCCCAGAGCACTGAAGGAGCTAGCAGGTGTTATGGGAGGACCCCTTTCGATCATGTACCAAAAGTTTTGGGAGTCTGGGGAGGTCCCTGCTGGCTGGAAGCTAACCATGTTATTCCAGTCTACAAAAAGGGCATGAGAGAAGAACTGGGTAACTACAGACCTGTTAGTCTGACCTCAGTTCCTGGAAAACTGATGGAGAAGATTATACTAGGTGCTATTGAAAGGCATTTAGAGAATAATGCAGTCATCAGGCACAGTCAACATGAGTTCACAAAGGGAAAGCCCTGTTTAACTAATTTGATGTCTTTCTGTGATAAGGTCACCTGGTAGGTGGATGGAGAGGAGGCGGTGGATGTAGTTTTTCTGGGGTTTAGTAAAGCTTTTGATACTGTCCCTCACAGCATCCTTCTGGATAAGTTGTCCAGCTGTGGGATGAGCGGCTTCACAGTGCACTGGGTGAAGAAGTGGCTGAAGGGCAGAGCTCAGAGGGTTGTAGTGAATGGGGCTGCATCTGGTTGGTGACCTGTCACCAGCGGTGTTCGTTAGGCTTCAATCCTAGGGCCAGTCCTGTTCAACACATTTGTCAATGTCTGGATGCAGGAGTTGAATGTACCATTAGCAGGTTTGCTGAGGACACCAGACTGGGAGGTGCTGATCACTTTCTCAAGGGACAAAAGATCTACGCAGATTGGAGCACCGGGCAATGATTAACAGGATGAAATCTAACAAGTCAAAAGTCTGAATCCTGCACCTAGGACAGAGTAACTCTGGGCACAAGTATAAACTGGGAGAGGAGTGACTGGAGAGCAGCCCTGCAGAAAGGGGTCTGGAGGTGCTGGTCGACAGCAGCTCAATATGAGCCAGCAGTGTGCCCTGGCAGCCAAGAGGGCAAACCCCATCCTGGGGTGCATCAAACACAGCGTAATCGGCTGGGCAAAAGAGGTGATTACCCTGCTGTATTCAACCTTGGTGCAGCCTCACCTTGAGTGCTGGGTGCAGCTCTGAGGCCCACAATGTAAGAAGGATGTTCAGGTCCTTGAATGCATCCAGAGGAGGGCAACAAAGCTGGTGAAAGGGCTGCAAGGCATGTCCTGTGAGGGGTGGCTAAGGGGACTTTGGGCTTGTCTGGTTTGGAGAAANCAAAGGCGCTGAGCTCTTCTTCCTGGGATCCAGTGATAGGACACATGGTAAAGGTTCAAAGCTGCACCAGGGGAGGGTGAGACTGGACATGAAAAAGCATTTCTTCACTGTGAGAGTGGTCAAACACTGGAAAAGGCTTCCCAGAGAGGTGGTCGATGCCCAAAGCCTGTCAGTGGCTGAGAGGCACTCGGACAATGCCCTTAACCTTTGGTCAGCCCTGAACTGGTCAGGCGGTTGGACTAAATGACTTGCAGGTCCCTTCCAACTGTAATTATTCTATTCTATTCTATTCTGTTCTGTTCTTTTCTACTTGCTGGTCCTGGCGTGGTGCCATTCAACAAGGAAGCATAGATGAACTGATTTTACTCTTTGGGTTTTTTCCAAGTTAATGGAGCTTTTCATGTGTACATGAACAAGGTCAGAGATTATGGCAGTATTTATGGACTTGTTTCAGAGGGACAGCATACTCAATGTCTGTCAAGACAGGAACTTATAAAGTAAANTCTATTCTGTTCTACTTGCTGGTCCTGGCGTGGTGCCATTCAACAAGGAAGCATAGATGAACTGATTTTACTCTTTGGGTTTTTTCCAAGTTAATGGAGCTTTTCATGTGTACATGAACAAGGTCAGAGATTATGGCAGTATTTATGGACTTGTTTCAGAGGGACAGCATACTCAATGTCTGTCAAGACAGGAACTTATAAAGTAAAGGAGTGATGGATATGCCAAGCTGCTTTTATTCTTCCTGTGTGTGTGTTCTGTGTTGTAGTCTCTCTTGTAATTGTGGTTTCCACTCTGGTGCTGCGTAGTGCTTCCCTCTTTAACACTGCATTGCAATCTGTCAATCTTACACTGCATTTTACTTTCTCAGAGAACTGTGAGCATATATGAAATACTTGAAATCAGGTTATTTACAGAAGACCATTATAAAATTTTTGTTACCATCATGTACCTGCTTGTTCTCCACTTGTATGGAGCCCATGTCTTCTAAGAGCACTGAATCTGAGGACTATGTGTCTGCTGGCAGCCCAGAAAGCCAACAGTGTCCTGGGCTGCAACAAAACCAGTGTGGCCAGCAGTTCGAGGGAGGGGATTCTCCCCCTCTACTCTGCTCTTGTGAGACCCCACCTGGAGTACTGCGTCCAGCTCTGGGGTCCTCAGTACAGGAAAGACATGGAGCTGCTGGAGTGAATCCAGAGGAGGGTCACAAAGCTGGTCAGAGGGCTGGAGCAGCTCTCCTATGAGGACAGGCTGAGGGAGTTGGGGTTGTTCAGCCTGGAGAAGAGAAGGCTCCCGGGAGACCTAATTGCGGCCTTCCAGTGCCTAAAGGGACCTACAGGAAAGGTGGAGAGGGGCTGTTTATCAGGGAGTGTAGTGACAGGACAAGGGGTAATGGGTTTAAACTAAAAGAGGGGAGATTTAGATTGGATGTTAAGAGGAAATTCTTTACTGTGAGGGTGGTGAGGCACTGGAACAGGTTGCCCAGAGAAGTTGTGGAGGCCCCATCCCTGGAAGATTTCAAGGCCAGGTTGGATGGGGCTTTGGGCAACTTGGTGTAGTGGAGGGTGTCCCTGCCCTTGGCAGGGGGTTGGAACTAGATGATCTTTGAGGTCCCTTCCAACCCAAACCTTTCTATGATTCTATGACTATTCAGAAACTGTTCTTATGTCTGAATTATGGGATACTGAGCTTGCCAGTGATGTGGACCTCTGAGTCTGGCTGCTGTATGACCAAAGATCAATGGTTAGAAATTGGTTCCTCTTTATATGGATGCCCCTCCAGAGCTCTGTGCTCATGGATTTGCTGCATTACTGTTTCACCTTGGAAGCGTCTTATGGCAGTGTAAGCCATATACGCTCTATCATACATACAGCACAAGCGACACTGAGAAATGATAGGTGTCTACCCAGAAAATCTTCCTCATTTGACTTCCTGACAGCCTGTTTGGGGCTGCTCAGTGTCTGCCACAGACCGTCCTCCCCTCCCTGGCCCTGGGCTGCAGTCAGAGCTTGCTTTTCCTTAGCAGTCTCACACTTTCTTCTTGAACTCTTACCTCCTGCAATCTTCAGTCAATTGGATTCAACAATAGAACATCAATAACCCTGGGCTGGTGGTCTTGCTTGTGCTACTAGGACAAGTTTGTGCTACTGGAACAGGATCGATCAATTGCTGGTCGTTCTTTCAGGGACAGATGAAAGGAAAGACACAGCAAGTATGTACAGAAAGCAATTCCAGCAAGGTTATAAACTGGAAATCAGGACTTCAAGGAGATTAATTCCTACATAGTCGTAGTTTTGATGCATTTTAAGGATGCCACAGGCTAAAGCTTCATAATAAAAATGAGTTAGTATTTGTTGGGAAAATGTATTCAAATACATTTTTTCTAGTTGTTGATTTAACATTTCATTTGAAAGCAGTGTAGTCTTTGGTGACTAATTCTGTGACAATTAAAATGAAATGTGCAAAAGTGCTGAATTATCTCTATCTCAGCAGAACAAAACTGGACATACTTGCTAGTGTGAGGAGCTCTTTTCCCTTCTAATTTGCTAAGGTTATCACAAGAGCCTTGAAATATAGCCTATTTGTGCAGGTCTAATTTCCAGCCAACTCAACCCCTACTTCATGTTTTTTTAATATGTTTTGTACAAAAAATAAATTAGATATTTGGAAGGAACTCAAAACACTCAAGTGAGCCTTTAGCTGCAGGGATCATGCTATTTAATTGCAGATAATATTGCTGCAAAACTGTGGCTCTTTTTCAGGATTTGTAGTTTAAGATGTTCGACATGGATGGGTCCCTCACGGAGTAAAACCAAACGGATTGCTGCAGGTGACTGATCTTTCACTCTCGTGTGTTACTAATTCTCTCTACTTTGGATGGGAACATAAATGCGATGTGTTTTGCTGTTCCACATATATGGAATAGACGTAGTAAAGGCAGGGGATTTAAAGTCTACAGTGTTTTCACTGACTCATGGCTGTGCTGAACCTCTCAATATTTCTTTTCATATCTTCACTTTCCCACCTTTTATTTATGTAAATTTATTTATGTTGTACCTTGTCTTAGTAATCTTCTTGGAGCAGGTACTATGTCCTTGCTGACTGTTTCGCTAATGCCTTCAGTGAGGGAGCCCCTGGTTTTTAGGTACTTCTTCATTAAAATAACTTTATGCCTTATAATTATAATAACCTTTATTTACAAGAAAGATAAAAAATAATATTTGAAAAGAATGTTGGTAGTGTAATTTTAATTGGGTTCTGATTGGATTTGTTAGTTTGAAAAAAAGTCATAAACTTTATGTCCAGCTTTCAAGGCTGAATTCTGCTTCAGATTATGTGGGTATAATCTGTGTATGTACATTATGCTGCTTCGGGCTTGGATATTCACAAGGTTGAATAAGCAAAAATTAATACAAAAGCTGTGGGTATGAATGGGGGGTGTGTGGGTGTGTGTCTGTGTGCTTCCAGAGAGCTACTCTTCTAAGGAATAGGGAAATCATACTACCATTAAAATATCAAAGATTCTGTGTAGGAATTTGGTTTTTTAAATGTAGTTCATGGCGATTAGCCTAAGTACTGTGAATTTAGTAGGAACTAAGAAAAGAGGGGGTAGCAGCTTTTTGTGAGTGTGGAATTGTTGATCTAGAGTGAGGATAGCAGTGCAGTGCCTTGAAGACTGGTTTTGGAGCCAGTTTTAGCACTTGCAGTGCTGACCTTGCGGAAGAAATAGCGCTTGTGAAATTTGGTGATGGATGAAGCCAGGAGACGTTTTCAAATCAAAGGCAGGGTGACCGAATGGAGAGAAATGGGTTGAAATTCAATGGTGCAAAAGGCAGGACCTCCTATGCAGGGACTGGTATTGGAATTTACTGCTCCTAAGATAGAGCTACTTTGTTGCAACCAGTTGAGGAAGAGAAAGACATTATTTTATCATTTGCTAAAAAATGTCTATGAGCAGTTAGGAAAAAAGTGCGTTAGCAACAGGCTGGATACGACAACCCATAAAGTCCCTTTCAGTGTTCTCGTATCAATTGCTAATTTAACAAAAGCTTATACTGTTTGAAAACAAAAGTGAATACAAAAATATATGTGGAATACTTGATTTTTTTACTATAATGTGTATGCTTATACAAACAGTACTTTGAATAGACTAATATGTAGTATGTGAGGGAAAATGAGGACTTAAAATAAATTCTTTATTTCTTCTTGCTTAATTCAGTGTTTCTAAACAGAGAAATATCAAGTGATAATATTCAAATGATTAATTTTTTTTCCATACGTGCATGCTAGAAAATGCGCATACAACTTTATGGCTGCTTTGTAGAAGACTCTGCAGCTTGTAATTGAGAGACATCAAGCTTCAGGGAAAGTTACATAAAAAAGAAAAAAAGCATCCAACTTTGGAATAATAGATGGAATGTGATAGGCAACCCTATAGCCTGCAGCTTAGTGTCTGTGTTTCTGTATTGATTGAAATACTTTAATTTTTCATTCTCTCTCAGTTACAATTGTGCATCCAATACTGCAATTCTGAGGAAGAGAATATTCTAATTAAATGATTTTTTTAAAAGGGAAATGTTTAATGCTACACGTCTGTGTGATTACTTGGAACTCTTAACTTATTTTGGAGCTCCAGCAAATGAAACACAAGATGATTTATATAATCTAGTGGCGTTCATACAGAGTGTCACAAAATGATTCAGAAGGAAGTGACTTTTAAACAACAGAGACAAAATAAGCCTTTTAAAGTGCGATATAAGGAGGTAAATTGCTTTTGTGGCTGAGAAGGGAGGAGAGGATTGACTTACAGACAGAGGAGGTAGAGAAAGCAAAAGCATGACCTTCCCAACTGGGGAGGGATGCGGGGACACCAAAAGGGGTGAGTGGAGCACCTCGAGAAGAGGGTGTGGGTGAGCGTGAGATCAGAGCAGTCAGAGGAGAAGGTCAACAAGACGTTTTACATTACAGGAATAGGTTTTTTAAAACAGTATAATTTTTTTTCCTTTAGGTTCAGAGGGGGCCAGGCTGAAAAATGGGATACATCTTCTTGTCTCAAAGAATAATGTTATGTATTTGGTTAAGGTATTTCTGCTGTTTTTAAAGCTGAGGGTAGAGAGGTAAGAGGAAAATTAAAAAAAAATGGTGGTAAGCTGAGATGTTGAAGGTGGCAGTCCTGCAAGCCACCGCTTCCTCCAATGTTTAGTCTCTAGAGAAAGATATATCTCATCTCTGACTATTGTATATTGTTTCCTTTTTTAAATTTCAGGGAGCAAAAGATATAACACACCACTTCTGTTTAGCCATATATCACAAAATGCCTTCTATCCTATTCTTGGCTAAGAGTAAACGTAGCATGAAAAATATTGAAGCACAATTTCTTTATCTGTTGTTTCTGGTAAGACACCCTACCATAATTAACTATAGAATAATCTTTGAAATACTTTTTCTGCCATCATTCGGAGTTGTTGAGGGAAACTCAGTCTCATGGACGTTGGGAGCTGTTGGATTTTTCCAGTTGAGTCCACTGGATCCAGGTTCCTGCAGACCTCTGCTCCTTGGTCCCAGCAGTAGAGAGGCTAGGCCCATATTCCCAATGCACACGCACGGCTAGCCACCAGCAAAGTAACACGCAGAGGGCAGTGCTGGCTCTGGCACCTCATGGGTAGATGTATGCTCACACAACATGAATCATACAAGTATGCTGATCCTGTTCTTCTCATCTGGCTAATCAGACTCCAAGCATAAAATCGTAGAATCATAGAATCTGTAAGGTTGGAATAAACATCTAAAATCATCAGGTCTAACTGTCAACCCAGCACCACCATGTCTACTAAACCATGTCCTGCAGTGCCACATCTACATGCTTTTTGAACACCTCCAGGAACGGTGACTCTGCCACCTCNATAGAATAGAATAGAATAGAATAGAATAGAATAGAGCCATTTCCTCTTGTCCTATCCCTTGTTGCTTAGAAGAGACCAACACTCACCTGGCTACAACCTCCTTTCAGGTAGCTGCAGAGAGCGATAAGGTCTCCCCTCAGACTCCTCTTCTCCAGACTAAACAAACCCAGTTCCCTCAGCTGCTCCTCATAAGACTTGTGCTCCAGACCCTTCACCAGCTTCTCTGGACACACTCCAGCCCCTCAACATCTTTCTTGTACTGAGAGGCCCAAAAGTGAACACAGTATTCCAGGTGCAAGCATGCTAGTACATCTCACACTCAGGCATGATACATAAAGACACACACACACAGAGGACACAGATGTCTCCAGACCTTATACCCTACTTGTTGGCTAGAGCAACATGAAGTTTGCTAATATCTCACACACACACTCATACACAGAACAGAAAGCACAAATAAGCGTAGTTACAAAGAAAACTAGTAAGACAAGGTAGACTGATGATCAGGTGCTGGGCTCGGCCAGACATCTGCACTGACCAGCAACTTTCTTACACTTGGTTGGGCCCTTTTGTCTCCCCTTCTCTCCATTTTTCCATGCTTGGTCTTTCTACCCACCCACTTTTATCTCTCCCAGCCTCCTTCCCAAATAAACAACCTGTTCCTAATTATTTTTCCCCTGCTAATCCCAGTTTCACTGCATCCATACACAGATTTGATATTACTGACAGCATTACCCATGTCTTCTCAGCCTTATAGGGTATCGCTAATATGACCACATAGGTACTCTTGGCCTTGCAAGACTCTTCTCTTCAGAGATCCCCAGTACTCCTCTCTGCTTCTCAGCAAAGTTTGATCGTTTCTGCCATAGCTTCCCCTTATCTAACCATGCAGTCCAACTATCCTTCATGGCACTATCTGTAACTTCTGCCAGCTTCTCACTCTGGTATTTGTTACTGCCCAGCAATTTCTTGTGTCATCTCCAGAGTTTCTCATGTTCTCTTCACTGAGCTAAACATCAGGTCAAGGACTGGTCATCTGCCTGTGTACCACAACAAGAACTTCCACTGGAAGCAAATTTACTGCAGATTCAGGTGGGACAAGGTTCTGGAGCATTCTTGTACCAGGCAAATAGCAAGGGAGAATGAACCCCCCCACCCCCATCCCCCAAAGGCACTGCAGCTCTAGACTGCTTTCTCTTCTATTTGCATTTTGTGTCTGTCTATCTGGGAGTAACTCCCATAGATCTATCTATAGATATAGATGCATTTTCACTTTCACTGCCAATTTGAAGGGAGATCCTTGTGAGAACCTGGTGGCTGGTATAATTTTATCTTTAATGTATATCATATAACCCTTTGTTTCTTAATCACCTATAAAACAGAATTTTTCAATGCGGTGTAAGAAAAGCACTTATACTTCTGACAATTTTACCATTCTTATGTTGTGATATGCTTTGGAAATGAGGTATTTTTATCGCTATCAAAGGGTTGTTTTAGCATTATATACTTTAAAGGATGCAGTTGTACATCTGTTCACTTTAAATAGTGAACAGCACATTCTGTAGTATCTGTGAAATTATCTGTGCAATGGTCATCTTTGTGTTGTCAGCTTTAAGCAATTTGCAGCTCTCTTGAAGCTGTCAATAAAGTAGAATCCTCTGCTTCAGTCTTACTGCATAACAGTTTTTCTTCACACATTCTAGCTATGAAAAACCTGGCACATAAACACATCCTTTCTTCTGTTGTGTAGTGGAATTTGTAATTTGCCTAGGAAACGTACAGGGTTTTGCTTTTATGTACTTTAAATAACAATGAAGCATATGTAGAAGATAGCTATATGTCAAGAAATTCTGCCCTTGGTCCAGCCCACCAAATGACAATTCAAGTTCTGTTTCACTACTCAATGAGGCTTATACAACCTTTACTGTTTTAAGAAGATCCCTTGGATTAGACTCACTATGTGCTTTGAGACTGTAGGCTATTCCATGAGAAAATATTGAGGAACTTTTGCGTGACAAAGTGCTGCAACTAATGGTAAAATATCTACTGCATGCATTTATTTTGAAATTTTGAGTACCTCAGCCCTCCACCAGAAACATAAACAAGTATCCTGATGTCTACCTATGTCTGTATAGGATGCTGATGAGAACTCTTCTTTGTAAAATAAGTTCTTAGTCAACTATTATTTTCTGAACTATGGCTTTTCTGATTGTGTGAGTAATAAATAACTCTGGAAAAGTCACTTTATTGAAGTCAAATTGGCAATTTCTAAATAGCGTATAATTTTTACTTATTAGTGAGCTTTACATGCCTTGTGGAAAGTTCAGAAAAAAATTATTGTTCAGCTATATAGTTGTTGAAACACAAATGACACTTCAGAAGTATCGTGATGAGTTTATTCACAATTGTGTTGTAAGACAAGAGTTTCTTTCTACTTAGGAAAGTAAGTGCAAGGGCCTGTGTATCAGAAATTTTATGAGAATTCTTACTAGTTATTAACAGCTCAAGGGTGAAAAATTAGATCTCACCAGTGGAAATCTCATACATAGGGAAAGCTATATTCCCTAAAAAAGGAGAGGCTTTCTGCCTGTATTCCTTCAAATGAAAAAACCAACAGCTGCTAACAGGCTTATTACAGGGGTGTGTGAAATACAGCCTTTTTGTCCAGTCAACTTTGTCAAAAGCTTTGGCCGCTGTGCATGTGTTTGACTATGTTATGAGAAAATACAAAATCATCCAGTAACTTCAGACCTGTTAAAAACCTAGGTTTCCAGGTCTTAGCTTATTAAGATAATGTAGAAAAGCGCACCATAATGGAACCTGAATTTATATACTGTTTTCTGAATGGAGAGTTAAGGCAAGTCTGCTTCCTGTGATTTATGTAAAAAGACTTCCGATGCGTTTTTGGTCCTCGGTAATGCAAAAGCATGCATATCCTAAGATAAATCATAGAATCACTGAGGTTGGAAAAGACTTCCGAGATCATCAAGTCCAATCAAAATGTAAATGCCCAGCAGAGTTCAGTAACAGAGATGAACTTGTGTTTTACAGAGGACGCCCAATGTCTGCTGTTAAACTAGGAAACTTTGTAAACATTTCCTTTATACTGAATTAGGCTCCTGTATAATTCCACCTTATTTTGTTGTCATCCATCGTTGTCTCTTTGCTCATGCTCTGAGATGCATTTCTAACGTGACTCATGTGGATTGAGTAGCATCCTGTGCTTCAGCTGGTATTTACAAGCAGCAGACCTCCTTTATCGGTTGTCGATTGATTTTTCCATTGTTCATTTTCATCCTTCTGTTCAAAGAATGGAAAGGTGGAGTGACATGTTAAAGTGCAGGCGTGGTGCTTCAAGAGAGGGGTAACGGATCACTGTGGGTCATCAAATGGAGAGTATATTCCAGTCAGATAGAAGAGGCTGAGGAAATTGCAATCACAATAATGAATTAATTTACTTGAATGCTGGTAGCTGCTGCTTTGCTGCTTTCAGTGTTTTTTTCTGAAGGCTTTCAGTTTTCAGAAAGGCTCGTGGAAGAAGTGGAGCAGAAGCAGGATTCAAACCTGGCATCACCGAACTAGCCAAACCATACCCGGGAGAAATGGGAATCAAGTTTAGCTCTAAGACTAGGCTGCTCAGTGCATCTGGTTATGTTTTGGTAATTATTAGGTGTTTCATATGCTAACTCTTACGAGAAGGGCTACACAGGCAGTGTATGTGCCCACCAGCAGAAGTGAGAAACTGCTCCTGCTGATACGCTTACATTGGCTTGTGGGAGTGAAGCCATCCATGTGTGCCTGCTGTTTCCGTGATGTTTCCACATTCAACTTTCTCTTCCTGCCTTGGAAAGCTTGAAGAGAAACACTCAGAAAAACATCTCAATGCAGGTAGTGACTGTGGATGTCAGAGAGGGGGCACTTCATTCCCCTCTGCCAGGGGAGGAAAGTCCAGGGAAACACTTCTCCTCAGTTGCGTGTCATTCCCTTCTTTTGTGCCGAATTTACACGTGCTCCATTTCTTTTGTTTAAAGCCAGTGGAAGGTTGACTGTATTGCACAGTTTTGGTAACCCCGAATAGCGAATTCAGATCACAAATCCTCAAAGCAGTTAATAAAATCAGCGCAGCAGACCTCCCACTGAATCCTGCTGGGGCTCCCGAGAAACATAATTAGTCTCAAACCTACTTATTTCAACATTGTTCACTCACTGAACAAATGTGTGGAAAAAAGACCTTCCTGAAATAATTACCTAGTTCACGGATTATGATTCTAACTGAGAAAAGTACTTAGCGATAATGGAGACGCCAGGCCACTTTTCTTATCATTTTCCTAGTGTAGATTCCCCGAAGGGAAGAGTTAAAAACAAAAGCTGATGTCACTGAGAAGATGTATTATTACTATTGTATTATTTTTATTTTTGCAGTGATATTTAGGAGCTTCTATAAATCAGGTTCCCACTTTGCTAAGCATTTTGTATGCAGGTGGTGAGGCTTCTCCTTTGCGGGGTTTACATCATAAATAATAAGATGATGGGTCCATCAAATTAATGAACAGCTGAGTTCTCACTGAAGACAAACAAAGGATTAAAATTGTTGTGGTGGTTAGCCTAGATTGTTTTCCCTAATTTTGAAATATGTAAATTTTCCATTGTTTTTGCTAATTTTTTGGGAAGGAAAATTTAGTTCTCTCTTGCAAATTTACAGCAGAATATAAAAAGTGTGGCTTGCGAGGGGCTAAAGGTCTGTGGAAACGATTTTTCATGGCCTTAGTGATTCCTTCACTGACATTGAAGACAGCATGATCAGAAAAAGAGATGTGAGCACAGCCCTGTAGCTGGGCAAGTTGTGGGCCAGTTCGTGGCCAAGCCTGTCCAGCTGTGGGGAAGGAAGCAGAGCAACCTCTGCAGCGTGGTTGCTTTCCCAGTCTGCGCAGGTGAGCAAGAGCTCCAAAAAAAGATGGGAAACGGGCAGGCAAATGGTTGTGTCACTGTGGGACATAAGAAACACCTTGTGCAATGATTTTCAGAGTATCTGACTGTTGTCCCATTGTGGGAGACATAACACCAACATCTTGCATCAGCTGTAGGAAGAAGGCACCGCTGCCCGGTCAGGTGTTCCTCTCCAGTCCAAGCCTAAGGACTTGATACTTGGGTACTGTTGTTCACTTCCAGTTTCTTATCATTCTTGTCTCTCTTCCTGCTGTACCGTCTTTCAGAATAAATTAGAAATAAATGGACTGGGTTCTCAGCATGTCCACGTGCCCATTTGTTATCTACCTTTAGTGGGGTGTGTGATTTGATTTTTAAATAAGACCGTCTTTCTCAAGAGCAGTGTCTCTGCTGTTCTGATGGAGCCAGCTGGATGTTTATTTCACTATTAATAAATTTCTCTAAGGTTTGATTTTGCCCGCATCCAAAGAACAGCAGGCAATTCTCACTGTGCCGGGGAATCTGTAAGGAGGTTTAAAATCCCAGACTAGACAGCAGTGTAGCAGAGCAGGTTTAAAAAAAAGCATCGTGCAGCACGTATTCACTCAGTGGCAGAAGCTCTGGAGATGAACAGTGTGATACGTGACGGTACGCCACTGACGAGGGTGTCGTGCCACACACTGTTGCTGGCCATACTGACCGGCAAAGGAGCTCCGGTGGCTGCGGCCGTGGGTGCGTTGGCCGGTGTTTGTGTGCCGAGTTTGCCTGCAGGCACCGTAACTGAAGGTAATTCTTCTCTTAACAGGCTTAGCTGTTCTGAAAACAAATTGGACTACACCACGGAAAACATTTCATTTGGAAATATTTATTTGTAGGCAAGTGAGCTGTGAAAATATAAATCTCTTGATAAACTCTCCCTGCTGTATCAACATCGATGTACACAAGGCGATTTCTTGCTGTGCTCTGTTCTTCCACGGGAACCAGCAAATCCCAGGGAATACTCAGATGATACAGCACTAATGATCTTGTTACAAGTTTACGTCTGACACAGGAGCAACTTCGTCTGTGTTTGCAAATGTTTTGTTCCTCTTGCTAAATAAGTGCTAGCAGTAACTCATTTGAAATTTAACAGGAGACTTGTAACAGCATACAATAAATTAACTATTAATTCAGAGGATCATTTTTTGAATGCTAAAATTTCAAAACAATTAATAATGATTTTTTATATTGGTTCCATCCTCAACACATTAACTGCTCATTACATCTTTGTATTGTCTATTGATCCATCTATTATACCAGTTTATTCCATTCTCCTGCGTACCAGTTGCACCCACAAGCCTGAATTTATTGGAAAAGTTAAATGACATTTAATGCACTGTAGCTGGGAACCAGAGCCAGTAGACAAAGCTGTTGTTATACTTAAGGAGTTTTTTGAATTACATCTCACTGAGCTCAGCGTTATCTTCCATGGTATTCTCAAACCCAATGACAGGTGGGATAGTTTAACATCTTCTGAGCTACGTACAGTTCTAGTCTGTTTGCTTAATGAATCCGTAGTTTCAGACATTGTTTTCCTTTCTTTTTAAAGAGGCATAAGTGTATTTAAAAGTCATCAACAAAACAAGCAGCAAAATTGTTCTAGACTGTGGAGGTAGTTTTCCATTCAGGCATCTGAGGAAGCAGCAGTGCACTGCCCCCATTTCTGAATAAATCAGAATAAAATGAGTTGGAAAAATCCTTCTAGAAATGTAAACCAATACGAGTATAAATGAGGAGGACTCACCTAATTTCTGTGGAATTATGCAGTTAAAAATGAATTCTGTCAGTGGATGGAAAGTTACATCATTTTGGAGTGGTAGGAAAAACCTCATCCCAGAGGGACCTTCTCATGTCTTTGCTGAGAAGGAAAAACAAATGCTTTAATGTCCAAGTAGAGGAAATAGAAACTTTTGATCTCAGATATTCCTGACCTAAATTGCTGGTGATTACCTTCGGCTAGGAATTTGTATAAGTTTGAAGAAGGTTAAACAAACCCCAGTGCACCAAATCTTTTCCAATTCAGATCATTTCTCTCTTCTTCTCGTGACATTCAGCTGGCAGTCACATTGGAGAACCCTTTGCCTCCTGGTGGGTGCAAGGCAATATTCTTCTCCTTTAGAGAAACGAAGTAGACTAACCAACCTCGTTTTGTCCAGAGAATAAGCAAGCAAAAGCTGCCAATGAGCAGGAGATGAGTAACTCCTTTCATGTTCGCTGACCACGTGAGCAATGAAACAGTTAGGTTTGGGGTTTTACCTACGGCAAGAGATGATGGCCCACCTTATTCTTGGTACCATCAACAAGAAAACAAATCTCGTTGGGAATATGAGGAGTTTTACTTGTAAATACAGTAAATACATCTTAGTTTTAGCAGTGTCAGCTTAGTTCTTGCTGGTCTGACGGAGGCAGCCACGCCATCGGTTCTGCTGCTGCGGCCTGACATACTGTGCAGTTAGGAATGCCCATTGCAGAGGTGTGACAAAACCCACTCCTGAGTGCGAGTTATCCACGCAATCCTGCCACTCCTCCTTTGCAGCATAGCTTTTCATTCGCTCACGCTCCACATCCCTGGAAGCGGTTCAAACCCTTCTCTCTCACACAGGGCAGGCTCACGGCTCCTCGCTGGTGCCGGGTCGGGGAGGCTGCTGGACAAAGGAACTCCCAGAGCTTTTCCTTTTCGTGATCCAGTGGCACAGAGTTACTCGGCTCCTCTTTCGTTGATGAGCTGGATGAAAGAGGGGTTATCTCAGCAGCTGCAGCCCACGTGGCACTGCCTGCCTACATCCTTTGTCACAGGGCCTGAAAAGAATATATTACCAGAGTCAACAGTTGTCTTGGGTTGTCAGCCAGTTCTATAGCAGCCTGTTCGGAGGGAGTCGAGGCTGGAGAGTCACCTTCCCCCGTTATCCTGGCTTTATTCACAGGGAGTGTTCTGCACAGTTGCCAGGAGAAGCTGCGAGCGATGTTCAAAAACAGAGGGGAGACCTCGCTTAGGATTCAGCGGTGAGCTGAGTGAGACTACAGAGCTTGATCTGTACCTTTCTGAAAATCAGATAAACGCACCCCTCAGATCACGTGTCACCGTGAAAAGGATACGCCTGTCCAAGAGTATTTCATCATTTAAAAAATCTGTTATTTTTACTTCTGAATTTTTTTCCTTTCCTGTCACGCACTTTTTACTGAGATATCACATCTGCTTTCCCAGTTATAATTCGACAAGCCCTTTAATATCTGAGCTCTTCGCATGAACTGTCCCAGGCCTTTTAAGAATTTACTCCTATAGGACCTAGAAATGACAAATGAGATTCACAATCATGCTTTGCAAGTGTAGAGAAAACCAGTCTTTGCGTAACCTATCTTAAATGAGCATTATTGACAGCTTGGCAGATATTAATAATGTAATTGCCTTTTTCACAATCACCTATGCTAATTTGAATTGTATAAAGCTAGTTTTTTTCCCCTAAAGGAGACCTAAATATCACTGATGTGGATACGTTTTGGCTTTGCACTCTGGATTAATTTGCTGTTGCTTTTAGTTGAAATATCAACAAATGAGGTTGTAAGAGCACACATCTTTTCTGTGGTCTGTCAAGGGCTTAATGTTAGGAGTACTTAGATGTGGTTCTCATGAGTCATTCTGATTTTTATGTAAGTAAGAAAATCCCTCTGGAATTTACACAGAATTTCAATGCAGTCCAGTGTTGGAGGACATCCAAAATCAGAAGATACATCTAGTGAAGACATGAAATAACTATCTTAGCCTGGTAAGGTGGTAGAACAGATTTAAGAAGGAGGAGGATCCTCTTAGTCGCTTTTTGTTTTCCACTTTGAATTCTTGCAACTCTTGGTCTCTGACACTTTTTCGAACTTTAATTTCTGTACTGTTAATGCCACTGGGAACTATTGGTGAGTCAAGAAAATCAGAATGGCTTATCTGTGACATTCAAGGTGACTTTTAAAAAACAATGACAAACTGTCTAGCAATCACTGTAAATTTATGTTAGCTGAATTAGAAAATAGTTTTCAATACCAGGAACTTGGCAGGAGTTTGACCCAAATTATTTCAGTGCAACCTTGGTGGTAGGAATCAAAAATATATTAATCCACGAGATGCCTGCATTATTTGTTATGGACAGTTTTATGTAGAGTTTTTCTTTTTAATAAACAGTTCACCAGCAGATCGAGCACAGCTTCTCTATTTACTTTCCATAAAAGCAAACATAATTCAAAAGTATAGACCTTTTATATATATACAAAAGTAAGGACTTCTCTTTTCGATGGCTACATTTCTTCCATGTGCTGTAGAGCACCTGGTCTGGTTTCCCTTTGCAGGTTTTAACAAAAATAAGAAGAAATCATCAGTCCTCTGTTACCTTAGAGCAATAACTGACAAACAGAGCTGGGGTGTTGATGATCTTTTTTGCAGAAGATTGCATTTATCCCGCAGTTTGTGGGTGTCATCTCAGCTGTACTGAGGAGACTCAATTTTTACTGAGTTCATTGTCAGCAGTCACTGATTTTTGGTGAAATCAGCTAGTGTTCAAGATGCACCTCCTCGTGTTGAGCACCTTAAACCTGTTGGGGAGATGCTATAGTCAGCATTCTTCTCTCACGTGACCACAAAGTATTTATGTTTGTATTTGCATACACATAGTGCCATTTGTGAATGGTGAGTTTGTTATCTGTTATTTGACTAATTGCCTGAGCACCAGGGCTTTTCCCAGGACTTTTCGGGTAACTCTTGTGTACTCCCTGACTGGCACATTTGATAAATTCAGTAATTAAACTGCAGGGTGCTGTCTGTGCAATCACTTCATTTTATCTATCCCATTTGCTTATCTGTGTCTACCCCAAAGCTGAGTGTGAACTGCTGAGTGTTCAGTAAGGCGACAGTTATGTGTCTACCCATGAAGTTTACTAAATTTCTGTCCTTTCACTGCCACCCTTACTGAATCACTCCAATCACCAAACAGTACATCGCATTTGAGAAGCAAGTGTAATTCACACTCCAAATGAGACTCTTTCTGCTCTAAATGTATCCCTTTCTGCAGCTTACCTTCTTTTCCTTTCTGCCTTCATGTTGAAGGGTTATTTAGATTATTTTTTTTTTTGAGAAAGCTAGTGATTTTATCAATGCTTTCTAGCTTTTTGTCACCATCACTTCCAAACACAGATGGGCCAGTCAATTTAGGATGATTTACAAATTCATCCTGTTTACTTGTATTACAAATGCAAGAAAAGTTGTGTGAGTAATTTTTCATCTTTATTCTGCAGTGCTACCCTCCCAAAGCCAAGGGCAATCTAGAGGGTGTTCTAAAATAATGGATGTCTTCATGTAAGCTTCATTAGTTGATTTGTTAGAGAGGGGTATTTTGTTCCAGCCTTATGGCCAGTACAAAATTCACCTAATTTATCAAAAAAGGGAACCATTTCATTTTTTATCACTTATTCACATCTGAAAGTGGTTATAGGACTATTTCTATAAGGACTTGCCTGAGGAATAACCACTTAAGAGCAAGGCAAGTTAAGTTGCCAAGTAACTGGGAAAAATAACTAGAAGGTGCAAGGCAGTTGAACGTGTCTTTTGTTTACATTTTCTTCTTTTATTTACATTTTTAGTTTACATTGAAACAAATCCTTGAATTTGGAAGAAATTGTTCTGTAAGGTGGATGTAGATACATTCCCATTTCAAAACGGCTGTCTTGCTTTTGGCGATATAAGCATTTCTTTTATTCACTGCTGTTCTTCAGATCCGGGCTTGCTCATCTGGTTTCATGTCTTCTGTATTGTACCTTTTTTATGATTCTAAGTTGTGCAAAATCCTTGTGCATGATGTCATCACATAACAGTTGCAAAACAGCCATTATTCTGGCTTGTCTTATGCTGTAGTCTAGGGCTTTCTGGTTGTCAAGTGTCAATGGGGTGCCGAAATAGGTGAAGATCAGATGAGGTTACCTTTTTCATGCTTTTGGCATGGCCCTAGTCTACAAGAAAGTGAAGTAATTTGTTGAGAGTTGTGCGAATGCTGGGGGCAGTAGTGGAACCGCCCTCACGGGCTGCAGCGTTTCTCCTGTGGTCATCCCTACACGACACGGCCTCGCAAAGCACCAAAAGCCACCGGGCTCTGTCACTGCTGAGTTGTTCCTTGTGTTACAGTCCATCAAGAACAGGGCATTCTGTGCTGAGGCCAGACCGTTCAACAGCAGTTTAAAAATGATGGTGACAGTCGCTTCTTTTGTGTAAAGGCACGACAGGAGAGGGGTTATGGGCATCTGATCCAAATTCCAAAGGCTGAGGGAAGATACACCAAAAACTGCCAGAATAATAACAGCAGCTCCATAATTTGCGGTTGTTGTGCTGAGGTTTGCTGTTAGCATATCTGCCAGAACAGATTACTTTGGAAGATTAGAGATTTGTGTGGGCGCAGCAGAAGAGAAATGCATGAAGCAGCTGTCACAAAACTGCGTGGACGCACGATTTGTAGAGTAGCCATTCCTGATTAGTCTACATGGAAAACTGCGGTGTGAAATAACTTTGAAGCTTAGGCAAACCATAGCACGTACTCTAATGTTAGTATCACTCTGAACTTTCTGAAGTTCATAAAGCATATTGTTGGAACTAATTAATGGGCTGGGTTTTTTTTTTTTAATATTCCAAAGATCTGAAGTTAGTAGTTTGATAATTAGACTGTGTTTTGTATTTAGACAAAAATTGGAGATGATTAGAAATGCTGAGGCACCGCGCAGGTCAAGCGTGCATCATTATTTGTGCTATTTAATGCATTTTAATGGTAGCTGATAAGGTGCAAAGCGCTTTGTAAGCCAGACGGAGAGGTTCTTTTCCTTTATGCATTAAATCCGTAGGCATAAATAGAGTTACGTTTTTCTGCTTCAGTTAAAAGAAACTGAAACCCTTCACATGATGCTACAATAAGTAATCGATTGCCACTGACAGCGACGTCTCCTCGTGACGAGGTATGTTACGCTTTTCAGGAATGAATTGTCATTTTATACTTTGCGCGAGGGTGAAAAAGAAGGGTGATTTTTAACAATGCTACACCATGTCAAATAGCCTTGCAGAAAGGCCAGTTTCTTAATTTTCAGGGGCTTAAGTTGAGCTGCCTTTATCTTCTGGTGCCTGCTTTCTGTTCCATCTTCATCTGCTGCCAAAAGGTATTCAGCTCTGCCAGAGGTGCGTGTCAGGAAGAGCTTTGATACAATCTTCTGTCAGATATAAGCGGGAGGATGGACATGCTCTGCAGTGAGAACAGCAACAAAGTCACAGAAATTTTAAAATACAGCAACAGAAATTACAGAACAATTTGTCTGCTGTCTGTTCCAGACTGGAGTTTTTGAAGTTTTGGACACTCATCCCCTGCAAATCAAAACTTTTCAGTATCTCTGGTAATGAAAACCATAGAAATCAAAGCAGTAAGAATAACCTGGCATTTTGGAAAATGTTGAGAAAAGATGTTTCTGCCAACACCTCCAACTGCTCCACCTGCCCACTGTTTTCTAGTAAATTTTCCATAGGATTAGCAGTGCTTACATATCTTTCTGAAGGGCTATGTTGCAAGTTACTGTGAGAAGGGGAAAGAATAACAAATTCTCATTTGTTGCAGTGGTGTTTTTGTCATTTTTGAGGAGGAATGAAAACTGATGCTGACCTGTTCGGAAAACAGCAGCTTGTTGAGGAGAGAGTCACCTCCAGCCCTGGGGATATCGTGATACAGAGGAGAAGAAGAATTGTTTCCAGCGTCAAATTGCACAGTGTTTAGAAGCAGGTCCCCTTTGGGTAGGTTTTTAATTTAAACTGCTGCACGGGAACCTCCACTGGCTTGGGAAAGAGGTCGTGCTTAGACTGTCCGTGAGCAGAATACGTTCCTCCTAGGGCCCTTCTGGCACGTGTAACGAGGAGAGGCTCTTACAGGCTAGTGACAAGTATCAGACAAAGGCAATGAAAAAATTCTGGCCCCGGTATGAGTACCTTTTACACTTGTAGAGGGTACTTAAAGTTAAGTGTTATTTGGACCTACAGTATAAGACTTATGGTTTGTATATTCAGGGTCAAGATTCTAGACTGCACTATACTTTATCCGCCCACAGGTTGTATTGGTTGGCATCGTGCTTTAAGAATGCTGAGAAGATTAACAGTTAACTTGCTTAACCAGGTTTATTTAACTGTGAGTGCAGTAAAAAAATCTCACTTGTATCATTCAAAGCCTCATGCGAGAAACAAGTTGTTTGCCTCTTCCTCTGCACAGGGCAAATTATGATCTCAGAATGGCCATGAAAATTGAAACAAGTGCTGTTTAAATAGTGTTTTCTACTCCTTTATGTAATGGCATTCTTTGCACTAGTACATTGCGACTAGGGTTGTGTATACACCGTGGCTGAATAAGGAAAGGGGAAATGGGGAAACGTATATCTTGGGAGGAAGTCAGCGAACTGAAGCTAATACAAATTCTTCTGTCACCAAGCCTGATTGGTTTTTGATACTAACCTTTTTGATGTTATGCAGCTAAGATCAAGCTACCAGTGGGAATGTCATAGTTAGTAACTATTAAAGTAGTGGGGAAAACTGATTTGGTATCCAAAAATGTTGATGATGGTACAGGATGTGGGGTCCCTGTGGTTATCCATGGCTGGGGGAAAGAGAAAAACTCTATGCAATGGAGCAGAAAGGGCTTATCTTCAGGAGGTGAAAGTTAGTATGGTTTGAGAGGTTGGTGTCATGTAAAACAACAAGAAGCGCCAGGTCAGTGTCATACAGTTTCCAGATTTCAGTTCTGCTGTTGTACACCTATCACAATAACTTCTACTACAGCCAACAAGAATTTGGAAGAACGTTTACAAGTAGATTTTTTTTCCTCTCGAAATGGAAGACTTCTGTTGTTTTGGGTTTTTTTAAATGAAAAAATGCTTGAAAGCTTTCACCTTTATCCCATTGTTTGTACCTGCAGTGAAGGGGAAGACCACGGAGTTGTTCTGGATGTTGTAACTTTTTTCCTTTCTCTGTTTTCCCCCACTTCTTCTTATTCTGTCATTTCTTAGCTTTTTCAATTTAATTCATTCATATTTTTATTTATCTATCTATTTTTTGGTGAAGAAATTTTTTTGCTTGATTTAGTGGTCATCCTAGACCATCATGCTTAGATTTGCATTGAGTAATTTACAGTCCATGGAGAAAAAAAATCCTTATCTTTGATTTTTGAAAAGTATTTTTATTGAGATATCTGTTGTTGAAATTATTTTGTAAATAACTTTTAGGAGCAGCTGAAGGTCACTGGCTAGTGTGGAAATAGCTTGTGTAAACATTGCAGAAATTTGGCGGTGCTTTTAAATTTGTGTTGATAAGTATTCACATATCTGTTTGTATCTATCAATAAGTATTGACATTTTGACTGCAAAATTTTAAATCAGAAGAACAGAATCTATTTGTTATAGGTCAATAAGAGATGATACAGTATTTCACATGTCCAATTTTGCTGGTACTAAGTTTTATGTACAAATAGCTCAATGGAAGTTGGCAGTACCCACAAGTCCTTTGAATATTGGCCAGTCTATTCAATGTATCTTGCTTAAAATATGGGAATTTTGTGTTAGCTGTCTGATTTAAAGGCTTTAAGATCACAGTCATGCAATGATCTTTGCCTAAAGATAACCAGGGACATCACTGTATCGTAATCCTAATGTTGGGTTCTGCACCTGGGAAGGGACAACCCTGGCTGTACATACAGACTGGGGGACGAGACGCTGGAAAGCAGCCATGCTGAGAGGGACTTGTGGGTCTTGGTCAACAGCAAGTTGAACATGAGCCAACAGTGTGCCCAGGCTGCCAGGAAGGCCAACCATATCCTGGGGTGCATCAAGCACGGTGTTGCCAGCCAGTCTAACGACATGGTTGTCCCACTCTACACTGTGCTGGTGCGGACTCGCTTCGAGCACTGTGTGCAGTTTGGGTGCCACAGTACAAAAAGGACATAAAGCTATTGGAGAGTGTCCAGAGGAGGGCAACAAAGGTGGTGAAGGATCTAGAGGGGAAGATATATGAGGAGAGGCTGAAGTCCCTTGGTTTGTTCAGCCTGTAGAAGAGAAGACTGAGGGCGACCTCATCGCGACCTACAGCTTCCTCACGAGGGGGAGTGAAGGGGCAGGAGCTGATCTCCTCCTTCTTGGGTAAAAGGTGCAACAGGGGAGATTTAGATTGGAGAACAGGAAAAGGTTCTTCACTGAGAAGGTGGTCAGGCACTGGAACAGGCTCCCCAGGGCAGTGGTCACTGCACTGAGCTTGACTGAGTTCAAGAAGTGTCTGGCCAACACTGTCAGTCATCTGCTCTGATTGGGCTGGTCCTGTGTGGAGCCAGGAGTTGGTCTCAATGATCCTCATGGGTCCCTTCCAACTCAGGAGATTCTATGATTCCATGATTCTATGATTCTACGATTAATAGGAAAAAAATGGTAGGAGTATTCTAGTGCTATTATTACCATTGTTTGCAAAGTTTTTAATTGTCATAAGATATCTACACATGTTTAAATCTGCAGGTTTAGGAAAAAAAGAATAAATCTCATTAATCTTTTTTATCTCGATAGCTTATCTCGGTCTTTCCACATTATTTTTTTGTCCTCAGTGATGTACATAATTGTCTTAAAATCTAGTATGGTGAAGTGTGTAACTATGTTGGTACAGCAATAAAAGTCAGATCAGGTTATGAAAAGATGTTAGCTCTTCTTTCTAGGACAAAGACAGAAAGTTGACCTACGCCATTCATTAGGCTTCCTGGAGGGGAGTAGCGAGCGACAGAAAAGTAATAGTTTTCGAATGGTAGCTATGGGAATATTGAGAGCCACCAACAAGAATGCAAACAGCTGGGAGTTCAATTTATGCTGTTCAGTTTCCAGTCATTAATATGCTTTAGTGTACATGAGTAGGACATGTAAGGACAAATATTCTTGTTATTATGGTGTTTATAGGGGAATGTTATATATAAAGGCCCGAGCTGATGATTTTTTGAAAATGCATGCAAAAAAGCGTCATGTCTCTGAGGTTTTGCAGGAAACTTTGAATATTCGTGATGTGGCTGCTTTACGGCTTTTTTATTCTAAATTTATGGTTTAATGAACTATAACTGAGCCAAGCATGGAGTCAGATCCTTACAAAAGCAGAAGTGCGGTGGGGAGAGAGTACCCTCTGCTTCAGTGCTGCGTGGGTTTCATGGATGACTTGGGGCCGCGGATGGAGTCACTGTGCAGCACAGGGATGCAGCTCTAACAGTTTCTTTTCCACCACTCCTGATTCTTTACCCCTCACACACACGAACCAAAGATGATTCCCCTGTCTAAATGGAAAGAAACACATTCAGTGAATCTGTCATCCCTGGTATATTCAGTCATGTGTTTAATCAGGTTCTTACTTCTATCTTGCTGTTTTTCAGCCCAACTGAAGCAGCAGAAAGCAGTCAGTGATGTACATAACAATGTGGAATTGATGCCGGCTGGATTGGTGTCTCACCTTCATTCTTCTCAGTTTGACAGTTTATTGTGTTGCTTTTCTCATTCTCTCCTGCACATATATTCCTTCTGTATTTCTCTCTCATGTATACACAGCCTTCCAGATGACAAGCATGTAAATGAGTAAATAATTTCTATATATGCTGTATTTTGTTCCCATTAAGTGAGGGCATTAAAACAAATTAGAACATTACTTAATGTGGTGTAAAATGATTACCGTAGGAGCAGTCAATTAAGAAGATAAAATTTGCAATAATGCCTTAAAGGTGAAATACGGGAGTCTTTAATAAAAAAATAAAATAAATAAATAAATAAAAGTCCTTCCGGGTCCTCCAATCATTATCAGAGTATACAGACAAACAACCATGACAAGTACATTTTACTACAGATGCCTTAAAGGTCTCTTCCTTCATTACTGCTTTATCAAGGCCTGATTGGGTGCCCATCCTCATTAGGACATAAAGCTTGTGCAAGGAACATGGATCCAGGAGAACAGACTCAGAGAAGTGCGCCGTCACTGGGTGCCAAACTTACCTCTCATCTTCGGGCACTAGAAATGACATCCTTTTCCTCATCTTATGCTACAAAGACATTTCTGACTCCAGAATGACCCTGAGGGCTCCAAATCCAGAGAGGCATGCAGCACGGGCGATTAGATGCCAGCTCTCCCAGGAACCATGACAGTCAGCCTCCTACCTTGAGTGTCTGTGGCAGGGAGGGAAGGGCAGTCGCTCGCCATCACTCACTGCTGAGTGTCTGTAAGGTGTCGAAGGTCTGGCAATACACCTAGCAAGCCCAAAGACATGCCACCAGCGGTGCCTGCCTTATTTATGCATTGGCGGTTTATTTTGAATACAATTCATACCATAATTCCAAAGAAAAATGCTGCCTGGGAGCTTGAATTGAATCTAGTCTGAGCAATCTGGCAGTTTATGTCTAAACAACGTATACAACATACCAAGCGTGCAGATGGAACGCACTATGATTTTAACTCTCTTTTGGATGGGCATAAAGTCTGTTTTCTTAAACACCAAGGTGGCTTAATACCTTCTAAACTGTGACCTTAGAATTGACCGTCTTGTATTCTTAACGCTGTGTGTGAGCGCTGTTGCCTTTGAAAGAGGGAGGAAGGGCGCTGCCTGGGTGCGTTTCCAAGGATTGTCCGAGGTGCAGACTCAGGCCCTGCACACCGCGTCTGGTTGTCCCTTGTCACAGCCTGTGACTCTGCCGGACTTACGAGAGTATTCACCGCAAGTCCACTTAGGAAAAAGACTAGGAAGAGAATTCATGATTTTCATTTTATCTTGACCCCTGCTATATTTAATATGAACTCAGTAGAAACTGGTCCTGAGCCAGCGGTGGGTTTTTGTTTGGGGTTTTTTGTTGTGTGCGTTGTTGGTTTGTTTTTTTTTAATAGACTTGGCTATTTGCTTTGCCAAAGACTCGGAGTTTTTAGTGCTGTTGTGATGTCCTAGCCACAAAATGTTCTTCATACAGAAGCCGCGGGATTTCTATTATTCAATTAGGTTTTCTAAGTCCAGTAGGTTTCTCTAAATCACAGCATGGTTTTTAAAATGCATGTGAAGGTTTGTAGGGCTTCTTAAAATGCATTTGAAGGGCTTTTGTCGGTGGTGCTTTGTTCTTCTATATGTATAAAGTCCTTTGGTCCTATATACGTTCTTTATACCAGCGTGCACACAAGTTTTTATTCAAACTTCTGCGTTGATGCTGTTCTAATGCAGGCTTCTGGTTTTCAGTGAAGATTTTGTTCTTTATGAATAAATTCAAGGCCTAAAGACAGCCTGCCTGATTAAGAGTGCACTTAACTTAAAAACAGTAACTTTTTTCCCTTGTGCGGAATTGATTCTAGCAAATATTTACTGTGTAAAGGATACAGAGAGAAATGAATCAGCCAAAATCTTTGCTAATATCTTGTCCATTCAGCATTACTGCTTATTGCAAGCACAACTCCAAGATATGCTCGAAGTTGTACGGAAGGATAAAGAAAAAAAATGTCTTCTTGAAGAATCTTAAAATGTAAATAGATCATGTACAAATGATGAGACATAGAGCCAAACAAATTGAAAGTAGATCAGTGGTACAGTTTAATTTGTGTCTTACTGGACTTAGAAATGAGAGGCACTCACTGACACTGCTTCTGTCCAAGCTCCAGCGAAGGGACAAAGCTGAGGTATAACGGCAGCAATTATGTGTACGTGTTTAAGGAATAACTGTGCAAGGAGTCTGTTACAAAACTGATGCATTTCTTTCGATACTGATAGTCATTTTTACAATATCTGACATGTTGCCTTTCCTTTGTAAATGAGGTTGTGAATTAAAAGTATATTACCTAGATTGACAAGCAAAGTGCTTCCTGATCGTGAGACTTGCAGCTAATAATGTATGGTTGCTATACCTCTCCGACCTGGACAGGAAATCAACAGAATCTGCCTGACTAGGAGAAAGGTTTGGAGTGCAGGGCACTAACTCTGCTTATGTATTTATTTAATATCTGGTATTTTTTAATGTCTCCCCCACTGTGGCGGCATCAGGCGGTAGAGGTGCATGCTTGTAAACCTCTTTGCAAGTGTTACTGTACGTGGTCTGTGGAATGCGCTGTTTGATGTAGTATGCTTCTCTTGGCAGATGTCTTTGTCTGAAGGATTTGATTGAACGAGTTGTCATATCAGGAAACTCAGTAAGTCAATTTGTTACACTGATATTCCTGTAAAATACATGAGGACTGAGCCAAGAGCTGCTGTCTTCCAAGAGGTGTTTCAACAGTCTTGTCTGATAAATCAGATTGAATTGCATTCAGTAAGTGCTGTAGCTTGAATTTCCTTCCACTCTGACTTTAGCTAAACTATGAAGGCAGGGTGTCGTGGTTGAACCCCAGCTGGCAGCTAAGCCCCATGCAGCCACTTGCTCACCCTCCCCTGGTGGGATGGGGGAGAGAATCAGAAGAGTGATCGTGGGTTCGGATATAGACAGTTTAATCAGCGAAGCAAAAGCCGCGTGCACAAGCAAAGCAAAACAAGGGATTCATTCCCCACTGCCCACGGCAGGCAGGGGTTCAGCCATCCCCAGGACAGCAGGGCTCCATCATGCATAACAGTTATTTGGGAAGACAAACACCATCGCTCTGAATGCCCCCCTCTTCCTTCTTCCCCCAGCTTTATGTGCTGAGCATGACATCATATGGCATAGAATATCCTTTTGGTCAGTTGGTTCTATCTGCATCCCCTCCCAACTCCTTGTGCACCCCCAGCCTGCTCGCAAGTGGTGGGTGGGTGAGGGGCAGCAAAGCCCTTGGCTCTGTGTGAGCCCTGCTCAGCAGTAACGAAAATATCCCTATGTTAGCAACACTGTTTTCAGCACAAATCCAAAACACAGCCCCATAATAACTGCTATGAAGAAAATTCACTCTATTCAAGCCAAAAGCATCGCAAACCACATGGCAAGTACACAACAGTGGAAAGGAAAGAGACAGAGGAAGAGGAGGATTTATTCGGTAATTATCAGCTATGCAGCCTTTGGTCCTATACATCTGTGCAGAGTGCATCTGGCTGAAGTCTTAAGAAAACTGCTCTATGAACAGTAGGAATAATTAAAATGTCGCCTGTACAAAATTATGAATGGAAATGGCAGTGCCTACTGAAATATATGCAACTATTGCCAGGCACCTGACAGTTTCATTCCTTCCACCATAAAACCTGTAATATCTGAACTGACATCAAGTAGAAGCAGTGGGTAGCTGTGCCATGTTAGCTTATATGAAAAAGATCAAACCATATCTGCTATGGTTATCACTAAATGGATTTTATAAGTTGTTGCATTATGGGTATGTACTGTGAGGAATTGGAGTACAGAACAGTACCAAAAGTTGTGTAATACTTTTATTGCATCTGAATCAGAATCTGAGTTTTTAAGATCAACAAGTACTTGAATAGAACAACATACTTCTGACTTCTGCTATTAATCACTTTGTGACCTTAGATCTAAAATTATTATTTATCATTAAGAGGAATTCAATTAATGATGCATGAAGTCTTTGCCACCTTAGTCATTGTTTAGGCCAGGGTCACTCTCTGCCTGGAAGAATCTACCCTCACTTCGGCCTAAACAGAAAGACCTTCATCAGTTTGTATGCAGCTTTTCGTTAAGTTTTGTTACTTTGGGTAAATAAGTAAAGCTGGTTAGGAATTTCACGATATGTCTATTTTGGAATGAGAAGAAGATTGCATTGCTAATACTATGGTTTTCCAGCAAACACAAGCTGCAGTTTCTCTTGCAAATGAGGGGCTGATTTGACTGCATGCACAGAATTAATCAGGTGATAAGGTGCTCACTTGGGATGTGGGAGATCCTGTCAAAGCCCTGATTGGAATTAATCAGAGCAGAAGGTTGTACTTTAGTCTTCTCCATCTTGGGCGAGTGCCCTGAGCACAGAAGTGTTTATTGTCCTTACAGAAGGATGAAAAAGGGATAGGTGAAATAAATCTTTCCTTCTCCCCATCACCAGTTTCATGGGTGTTTTTGAAGTCTTTTCCCTCTCCTTAAACAGATACAATTTTTGGACAGATTTTAATGGACTAGGACTTTGCATTTAACTCCGTCCTTTCACCAGTTTCTCCCACACATATGCCCTACTGCCCTCTAGAACTATTATTTATGTTCTTCCAATCTCCTCCCATTGTGGTCTTAATCCTGTTTATAACCATATGCCACAGAAGAAGCTGTACATGTAATTAGTAATAACGATGGGGGCAGATTTTAGCCCATCAGACAGGCCTTCCTTTTGTTTCTATTTCTGAATGGCTTTCCGAAGAGTGCTGTTTTCTTAAGTAAGAAAGATGACGCTGAATGTATCTTAGGTGTGTTGAAAGTATCTTATCTGAGTGAGAGAAAAACAAAGATGTTCTCAGAGAGTGTTGGTAAAATGTAGACAGCTAGCTAATGTGAGCTGGCAAAATCATTTTCCTTTAAATGGAGCTAAGCCAGCTTATGCCAGCTGAACTTCTGGTGTAAACATAGTTTTTTCCGTTTGTACAGTCCTCCTGATCATAAAAGGAATTGGAATAATCAAGCCTAAATTTTTGATATAAGAGAACCTGCATGGTTTTTCTCAGTGCATATATGCTTTCCTTGCACTCCTTACTTCCCCGTTCTGATTGCAGAAAGATCATCTTTACAAGGGAAAATACAGTTTTGACCTTCTGCACCCATTTAATTTCTGCACTCTCCAATGGGATTTCCAGCAGGGCTGCCAGGTGTGAGTTAGATTTTCTGTCATTATCAAGAATAAAGCAAACATGGTTACATCAGCATCAGATCATCAAACAGCTACCAGCTAGAAAGTACACTAGGCTTTTACTCTCTTGTGCCACTGCACTCTAGTGACCCAAAAGCACAATGGTTTGTTTTGCCATAAAGCCACTCAGCATCTCCTCTTTGCTTTTCAGCTCCGGTGAATGAAATCGTGGGCCACATTTAGAGCTCATCTCTATTGACCAGGGCATTGTCCCCAGGCAGCCGTTGTTTGTGAAACTGCATTGCTATACGTGGGAGCTCAGCTTTAAAGCTGCAGCCCAGGGATGCTCTGTGGGGAGGGTGGGGGCCTGTTGGTACCCGGTGCTGCCGCCTGGGCAGGGAGGTTGGCAGGAGCACACAGGGGAATTGCCCCGGCCCCTTGGCCTGGCTGCCAGGGCCCCTGGAATGAAGAAGGAGGCTTCCTTAAGGATTCTCCCCTAGAAGGGAAAGGCTTCAATAAAATGTTCGTGTGGCAGAATGGCTGTTGTTGAGGCAGAAACGCAGCGAGGTGTGGGAGCAGGTCCCGAACAGCAAAGTCACAGATGTCTCTCCAGTGGATCACTTGAATCATGCCTAAATTGTGGGGGGTAGTGGAGCTTTTGATTAAGCCTTCCCGGTGGAATTGCTTTCAAGTGAAGTTTAAGTCAGGTGCCTGAGCACAGCTAATACCTCATTTTCAATTTCTTCTGGTAGCGTAGCATCTGGAGGAGACCAGAGAAGAAAGTAGCTTCTTATACCATCGTTTTTCATTGGCATCCCTCACCTGCAAAGACACAATATATCGCGCTCCTCCAGCCTCTGACCCTAGCGTAAGCCTTTACTGTTTCCCTTCTCTTTTCTACTCTAGCTTTCTGATTTCTGCTGGGGATAAATAGATGGTAGTTCTAAGGACTGCCAGGTACCCACTGAAGTACCGTGAACGAAGAGGCTTTGTGGGTGATCATTCCGTTACTTGCAATGGGTTTTGGAAAGATACATGCTATTTCTCTTGTACTAATTTGTTCTTTCTTCAGTTCTTTTAGCTGGGCCTCCTTATGACTTTTCTTACCTATTCTTTCTTCACACTTCCCAGTTTCTTCAGTACTTTGCAGAATTTGTTCCTCCTTCTTCCCACCCTGCCTCATACACAGACATATCTAGTGGAGCCCTGAAAGAGTTTTAGAAAGAGTAAAGGGGGTTATTTGCCCTTTTTACATGTAGTTTTCTCCTTTTAATGTTTTGTTGCTCATTTGTGGGATTAGAATTTATGTTTTCACTATAATTTTACTTTCTTTTTTACTCACTGGAGTTATTTATTTATAAACAGAGAGAATTTCAAAATGCAGATACTGGTAATTGTTGCAAGGGTCAAAGAGTTGCCTGTGTCTTACTCTGCCACATGGTAGCTTTGGCTTGGGAAATCCTGAGCTGGGGCTTGAGATGTCCTGTCATCAAGAGCAGATGACAGCAGGACTGGATGCTTTTATTAATCCTGCATCTCCTCTAGAAGTTGTTTGTTATGCTACAGAAACAGGGGAAAGAGAAACCTTTGTAGCAGAAACATGTGTTTACTTCTGGCTGTTAGGGTTTAAAAAATGAATATATTCTACTTTTTGAACTGGAGCATTCTCTCTCTTCCTTGATCTGCCCAGCACTGGGCTTGTTTTAAAGAGACCTTTAAGCTATTTACATTTTGAAGATTGTTTCCCTTGTCTTTGACATTGCCTCTGAAATTTTGTTTCCTTTATAGGTGGCCTCTTATTTTCTGTCCTGTTCATCTCTGCTCTGAAATACTGGGAGAGTGTTGAGTTTGTCCTCTCTGCTCCTAGAAGATGCGGAGAGAAGACTTCTTTCCCCTTATTGATCTTCTAAATAATACTATCTCTCCAGTCCATGCAGTTTAGCTGATCAATGATGTGGCACAACAGCTATAATGTGTGAGTTTGTAAGAAAACCACATGCTAGAAATGGTTTGTCTAGCCTACTGACCAGACTATTATGTATAACCTCTTCTCAAATAGTCCACAAAACACCCACATAGTATTCATGGGAGAAAATCCAATTGACTCCATTTCTTCTGCATCATTAACAGACTAAGCATGCACAGATATTTATTTAGATCACACAGCATGTTTTGTGACAGAGCAAAACAGTGATGTCCTCTAAATAGCAATGGCAGCAGTGTTGCAGAACATATTCCCCTATCATATGCGGGGTGGAATTCTGATCTGTACTCAAATCAGTCACCGTGCTCTCATCCTCAGTATCACGAAGGCTTTGCTTACAAAGTATATTTTCAGTGCAGTGCTAAGGTATGCATTGTCAATATAGCCCTGAAGGCTGAATCCCTTCTTTAAATTTTGAAAATACAGCCTTCATTTAACAGTGTATTGGTGATCAGCTTTGAAGAAGTGAGGCTGTAAGATGAACCCTTTTAAGGCAAATATCATCCCTGAAAACCAGCTCTAATACGGTGTTATATACAAGGTGAGCGCCTTCCAAAAGACCGAATCTAATTAATTAGCTCTAGCTATGTCGCACTGCTCCCGTCTCGCTGAACTGGCAGCTGAAGTGAAAGGCGCGCTCAGGCTCCACAGCACTGCTACATTATTCTGCACCTCCAGAGGAGTCTCAAGGGTCAAAACCAAAGACCAGCTCTGCTGTCAATGGAAAAAGATGGGCAGAACTTGCTGCTTTCCTGATGTCATTTTGCACTTCGACCCATAAAATGAGGGTTATTGGCAAGTTGTAAAGGGATACAGGCTTAGATATATGCTGCTGCAGATTTAACTTTATTGCTGCCCTTATGCAGTTAATAAGCAAGTTGTGGGAATTAGGACACTGTTGAGGCCAGAATCTTGCTAAATGGCTTCTAAAAGGTTCTTCTGTCAGCCTAACCAAATAGCTCCTGCCTACCCACTGTAGTTTAATTGGTGCGTGCTGCCTTCAGAGCTGGCCTCGTGCTGGCTGTATGGGAAGAGATTTCACCTGCAAATACTAAATACACAGCTAGTGCACCTGCTAATGCCTAGTTGCAGGGCAAAATGCTTTTTCAGCCAGTTCTCTGAATATGGGTTGGAACAGGCAAGAAGTGATGCAGAAGTTATTGGAAGTTCCTAGAAGAATGAGGGGACAGCCTGTGTGATGCTGCGGCGCTGTGGATTTTAGGAGAGGATGTCACTAGAGAGACAGGAAAATCTTTAAACTTCTTCAAACACATGGGAAAGAAAATTCCTTTCAGATTGAAGGGGAATAGGTAAGAGTGAAGGATTCAGAACTTAAATAGTAAATGTTTAGTAGAATCAGGGCATCAGTGTCAAATGAATTTGCCTGGTTTAATGTTCTAAATAGATACAATTAGATGCATAGCGATATTAGACATGTATCACTCTGTATGTATATACATAGAGATTATAAAAGTTATAATTTCAAAATTGCATAATTTCAGGCAGCCTGTGATTTTCCAGTTGGTTTTTTCTTTAAAAAAAAGAAAAACATCTCAAACCCTAAGCCCAATCTAGATTGGAAAAGGCTTTTCAAGATTCTGCACTGTGTTCCTCTTGATGATGGTGGCACCTGTTGATCCCTGGAAGTATCTGAACAACACATGACAATATTCACCATCACAGATTGTAGTTATAGTCCACGTAATAGAATTGTGTCTTTCTCGAAGGCTCTTGATTCTAAGCACAAAGATTAGTGACCTCTGAAAACTACCGTGAAAAGTAAAGTTGTGAGTCACTTCAGGTGCAAACAGCCCTGCAGTGCCAACAAGAAGGAACGAGAGAGTGATGCAAAATTACAAGTGGAAGAATTATTTGGCATGAATTTTTGAAAGATATGCACACATTCTCCACTGTGCTGTGCATGTGTATGCATACAAATACCTGAATACCAATACTTTCAGAGTTCCTGGAGTATGATTGATCTTAGCCATCATGCAAGTCCTAAAGGACAGATAAAGTCTTTTTTTGACGTTCACTTCTGTACTCAGATGTGGAAGAGAATTCATTTTTATAGGCATTTTTCTTTTTCTGAACATCTTGAGTGGTTACAACCCAGAACAGAAATCAGAAGAAGAAAAAATGAACTAGAATATGTCTAGAATTATGTAACAGTCTCATTCAGGAAAGTGCTATGTAGTTCTGAGAGAAACTATTTCAGTGGTGGTTATGTAGTTGAAGGTTTTTCAATGGTGAAAAAAATACCTGAGATTTTTTTTTACCGTTTATTTTTTTAATGAATGAGAACAGAATAGCTCTAGAAGAATCTTATACCCTAAATATTTAAAAATTGCTTCATAAAGTACAAAAGCCAAACAATAAAGAGACCAGCACTGTAGAGTACAGTGGAGGATGGATCGTGAACAGAGCAGTAAAACCACAGAGATGATACAGGGCCCTCCTTTGGCCAGAACAGTTTCTGTAGGGCACATGGAGAGAGGCCTTTTACCAACGCTGTAGTGACAGGACAAGACTCAATCATTTTACTGAAAGAGAGTAGATTTAGATTTGACATAAGCAAGAAAATCTTTATGGTGAGGGTGGTGACACACTGGAACAGGTTGCCCAGAGAAGTTGTGGAGGCCTCCTCCCTGGCAGTGTTCAAGGCCAGGCTGGATGGGGCTTTGGGCAGCCTGGTCTAGTGTAGGGTGTCCCTGGCCATGGCAGGGGGGCTGGAACTAGATGATCTTTGAGGTCCCTTCCAACCCAAACCATTCTGTGATTTTGTGTTTCTGTGAATACCAGTCCTTGATTTCATCAGGGGCACTGAAGAAACAGAGAGAGAGAGCTCAAGAAAAGGACATGGTGCTGGGTCAATATATTGAAAAGCTCCCTCACATCACCTCAATACTGAAGTAATAATCAAAATATGAAGCTGTGAATCACAGCTGCAGAGCAGAAGATCATAATAAGATTTTCCTCCCTCTTTACCTGAACAAAAGTATGGAATTATCGGACCACTTGGATAGGAACTGAGCACTTAAATGATTATTTTTTTAAGTCAAAAGGAGAGTTAATGGCAGACTAAAGTTGATAGAACTTTTCAAAATTTATTCTAGTGGGACTTGAGTTGAATAGACCCTAGGAACCAGTTATGATTTTTTTTTTCTTTTTCTCAATCATCATGTTATGATAAAGGCCAGGCTGAAAAAAAACCAGAAGAAATTATGCCATGTTCACATTCATCGGGCCCTCACAGGTTGTTATGAAACAGGGAGTAACAGCCCTCTCAATAGAGAGATGATAATTGTATTGCTTTTGGAGTCAGTTTAGTAATACATAGCTACCTTACTGGCAGACACCTTAAGCCCTACTTGCCAGGAAGCCTGTAAAATACCTTCAGAAGAAGAGCCTACAATTTATGGACTTCATAGACACGTTGGTTTTGGCACATACAATTTTCCCCGTGCCCTTCTCCCAGCTGAAGTGGTCCTGTGTTGCAGTTGGTAATTGCCTCTTTTCTCCATCCCACAGGGACAAACAAGCTTTTCATCTGTCTCCTTGTTCCATTTGCTCTGCTTCACACATGCCAGCCATAGTCTTCTCACAATCAGTTATCTAAACAATTAACATAATTACATTAAACTCTGTGCAATTGTTCCAAAATTGTATTTAGTTTGAGGGTTGTTTTGGCTTTGAAGTGGAGCTGGTTTTTCCAAGCCCTCACTCCTTTTTGTTTTGGATTTTTTGTTGTTTTGATTTATTTTTTTTTAATTTAGGTATAATTATATCAGTTATTTTACGAACACTAGATTGCTACAGCTCATTTCATGGACCTGTAAGATCAGAGGCAGTGCCTTGAAAGTGCAAAGTCCTTTTCCTCTGAGCAGTGCATGGAGGGACTGATGAGATTGTTGAGTTTATAATAACTGATCAGTAGTATAGCAACTCAGCCAATGCATATGATTACTTCTGTGGTCTTTAGAGCCAAAAGCGTATTTTGTGAATGAAGTTTTGTATTTCTTTATAGGCAGAGAACAGCGAGAAAAGTTTTTTAAATGTCTGTGGTTGAATAAAATTATAGCTTCTCCTAGCTGAACTGGCTGCTTAGATGAAGAAGAGCAAACAGTATGAGTTTTAGAACAGTCACATCAGTAATTAGCCCCCCTTTTTGCCTTTCCGATTGACACAGATTAGCATTACCTCAGTTGTCCCTATTTTTCATAATTACTTGTCTTTCAGATACGTTTCTGTACCCACAGAACCACAATGCTTGGGTAAGTCCTAGTCCTGTTGTGTTAGAAGCTGAACAGAGCTCTGCTGACACAGTCCCTGACCTGACGTTCTGGTGATTTAAATGGAAACTGCACCAAACTCTGGTGATTGCACCAGTGTAACATAAACTGACATGTAAGCAATTTGTGCAAAACCCTATATAGAACATTATTTTTGTTAGTGTAGCCGTTTCAATTAGAGGCAGATGGAGTGAACTGTAATAGCTTCATTTATGTATGCTTAGGCTGCGTAGGTAGATGACTCTTTGCACTGATGGAGCAAAGTATCTTAAATTGAAAAATTAATTAGAAGAACAGTGTTGCATTTAATCTCCTTCCCTAACATTGCTGAGAATGAGCAGCGCAACCACAAGGGAGAATATGGAAGAGGAGGGGAAAAGAGGGACTGGAGTAAAAATGTAGTGGCTATTTGAACTTGCTTTCTACTAGTTAGTCACTACTTCCAAATCCTTTTTTTTTTTTTAACAAGTGAATGATGTTGCTAATTATGCTGGCTGCCTGCTCAGTCAGGCTGGGCTTGTCTCCCCAAGTGCTTCTGTTTGGTGTTACTATGTAGAACTTGCATTCAATTATTTGCAGTAATTTGGGGCACAACTCATCTTCTAGATGATTCTTCATGCCACAGGGGTGGAAGTGGTTCCTTTTGTTTAGCAAAACAAAACTGAATTCTAATGAGAAAGTTAATGTATTGGAAAATGACTCCAAATGGAATAAAATCGCATTTTGCTAACTAATTAAATTTATTTTTCATCCTTTAACATAAAAAATATAACCATTTTCAGAACTTGGTGTTTCTTTGCTTTCAAGGCCTTCAGGGAATGTATTTGCACTCACTATCTTACTTGCTCTCCATTCAGAAGATTGTTTCAAACGCAGACCTATTTTCTCTCTCTCAAAGAGAGAGAAGAAGATTCCTATACTTCTCTTTCTGCAGCCTGGTTTCTTTGTGTTAAGGAGTCTTGCTTTCCTTTGCAACCTGTGGTACTTTTATGCTATAAATATTTTTTTATTTTTTTCCTTACATTCTTAGAGTATATAATTAAGTTAAATCAGTCAGCTCTTAAACATCTGAGTATTCTCTGATTTTAAGTTCCTGTGTACGTGGGAATCCTGAGGAATTCAACATTTTTTTTTACATTTATTATAACTTACAATTAGTTTTAACTTCATCTTGTAGCTATTTACTTGGAGAAATAAGAACATTGGATGAGAGATCCATTGAGGAAGTCAGAACTGCCTTTAAGGTATGCGTACTTCTATGTTCCCTGCTGGTCTTATAAACGAGTGGCTTTCGACAACGTTTTTGTTGGGCCAGAAAGGCAGCAGGTAGAACTCTAGAATATACATAATTTTTCCTTATTACATTATAGAGCAGTCATGAGAAAGTGTCTGGAAAAAAATTAAAAATCAGTGCTTTCATTCAGCCAACATGCTGAAATTTGAATGTTTTTTTTTCAATTATTGGCCTGAAAACTTATCTGGAAGTCTTGTAAACACAGACTTTCTATAAAATGCTTCTTGTCGCAGCTATTTTACAAGTATCACAATAAATAAACTCTTTCACTGGACTTCATTTTCTGATGGCATTCAAATGTATTCAGATGTTGCAAGATCATTGACAAGTGATAAATACTGTTTAAATACTAAACAATATATAGTTCAACGGTGTTTGAACACAGGCTGCTGTCTGAGTACGTGACCTCAGCTCTTGCTATAATTCTGTGACTGATGTTACAGAGATGTCTGAGTTGAAGAGATCTTTGAATCTTTTATCCAATCTTCGTCTTTTCTTGCTTTTTTGCACAAATTGCTTGCATGTCAGTTTTATGCCCTGGCATCATGAAGTTAGAGACTGCAAACTGCTGTCAGTCAAGTGCGATGGCAGTTCTGGGCATCCAGGCTGGTCCCACTGATTTTATGGTCTTCCTGACACATGAGAGCAGGTGGGTTCTCAAAGTCTGGGACCTGCCAGGTCTGAAGGTCTAATCCTGCTGTCAAGAAGAACATCACAGAAAGACTTGCCTCCAGATGCACTTCCAAGATCTCGGCGTGGTCTGGCCTTGCATAGACTCCTTCAGAAAGACCTCTCAGAAACTGCTATACAGTTCTCAGGCTTCAATCTCCCAGCTCTATGCAGGAAGGCCTAGAAGTCATGAGAGCCTCCAAGACAACCAGGGTTACCACTGAAAGCTTACTGATAAGGTAATTCCATGAAGCACTTGGCTAAAAACCATTTTCAATGAAACACATTTTTTCTAATTGGCTCTTGAGGTAGGTGGAATTTTAGTTTTCGGTTTACTAAACAAGGAACAAGTCCAAGGCTTTAATCTGCCTTTCAGAGGAAATAGTATACTATGGAAGGCTTAAGTGAAAATACCATTGGATTTAGATCTACTGCAAGACCCTGACATTTTCCTCCGGTATCATTTCTGTACACGGGCATTTAAAGACTGAGAATGCTGTTGCTTGAGGATGTGTTGTAATCTCAGCTCCATTCAGGAATATCCAAAATTTAGATTGTTCCAAAAGAATAAGGAGAATGAAGAGAGATGTGTAGTATGTTTGATTCCATTCACTTGACTCAGCTGTTTTTTAAGAAAAACTGATGATATAAGAGAAATCACTATGGGTATATTCAGATATAATTCACCATGTAAAGCGGAAACTCTATTGTGTTGTATGTTAAAACAACACAGCATCTGCAAAGTGCTAACTGAGAACTGATTATCATATTAAGAGGCATTCTATCCCAAACAGGGTTTTATAACTGACTTTGTAAAAAGCCCATTGAGACTTTCCTTGGCTTTGAGTAGCACAATTTATGAATATTTCTTGGAAATGCCGCTTTTTTTGAGTTACTTGCCATGATGTTTTAAGTATTTAAACTCAAGTGAAGCATGGTGCTCTACAAAATGTCAGTGATTTAATTGTTCCAGAACTTTTTTGTCCTTTTAACCCGTGCAGACTATTTCTGCAATGTTTCTCTGCTAGTTTTTCTAATGTTGGCTGTTATATGTACTTGTAATATGGAATGGAAGTTGTTTAAATGTTCAGATAACATTGCTGATTTACCCTTCTCTGCTCTCTAGCCTCTATTGCCCTACTAGCCCCTTCTTCAGGTTCATCCAGAGCAGTTTTGGTGTGAAAAGCTGCTACAAGCTTTCAGGTAGCTCAGCTGCCATTATTATTGCTACCGTTGCTATTTCCAGTACCCTTATCAAAATATCTAACAATTATCTCATCTTTATTCCATTCAGTTCTGGGGTTATTCAAGTTTAGAGAGCCTGACAGGGGAAGAGAAGAAAAGGCTGTGTAGGAATCTCACCCCTCTTTCATGAATATGACAGTGTAATAAATGTAGCTATGCATGACTTGCTGTTTTAATTAGTGGTCTGTTACGATACATGTAATGAGCCTGAATGGAAAAAGTCTTAATCTAGCTATTATCCTATATATTGAGCTGAATATTTCTCAGAAATCAGCTTAAGATTTGGGCCTTTTTAATTTTTAAAATTAAAAATTAATTGGAGTGCTGGTAATGAAAATCATCGAATCATAGGATCATAGACTCATAGAATCATTAAGGTTGGAAGAGACCTCAAGGATCATCCAGTCCAACTGTCCCCCCCCCACCTATTAACCACTGAACCATGTCCTTCAGTACCACATCTAACCTTTCCTTAAATACCCTCAGGGACGGTGACTCCACCACCTCCCTGGGCAACCCGTTCCAATGCCTGACCACCCTTTCAGAGAAGAAATTTCTCGTAATCTCCAACCTGAACCTCCCCTGGCGCAACTTGCAGCCCATTCCCTCTTGTCCTGTCGCTAGTTATCTGCAAGAAGAGACCGAACCCCAGCTC
>VWZZ01008249.1:116752-136845 GCA_013399095.1 Psophia crepitans
GGACAATCACCTCCCTGTTCCTGCTGGCTACACTATTCCTGATACAGGCCAGGATGCTGTTGGCCTTCTTGGCCAGCAAGCGTCAACCAACACCCCCAGGTCCTTTTCCTCTGCACAGCTTTGCAGCGCCAAAATGGAGCAGTGGTGTTAAGTTAGTTGGCAAACCCTTCTTTCTGATACTCTAATGGGAGGCATATGCTTTGGTTACATTCCCTGCTATTTAGAAGAGAACTTCTAAACTTTCTTCATTAGCTGTTGTGTTTATTATGTTTCCCACAAGGAGAAAACAAACCAGGGAAAGATGTTAGTGGACATAAATTGCCTCTGCTCCTTTCCATTGCTTTAGGTAGCACAGACTTAGAGGTGGCTGAAACTTAAAGAGAACTCTTTTTAACAGGATGAAGCACCATCTTAATTGCTATTTAGAGCTTTTTGTAACACCAGTGGGAATCTGTTAAAGAGCACCGTCTGATGAGCAGTGCTGTATCAGGGATGATTGCCAACTTATTAGCACCAGCCTGACCACGGTGTCACTACCAGCACGTGTAAGTAGTAATTTGTGTTCAGAAAGTAAAAAACAGAGAAGCTGTCTTGAGCATAGCAGGGTTCTGTTTTGTTGTTCAGTAGAATTATAAGGGTTGATTCCATTGTTTCAAAATTGATTTTAGCTGTGCTACCTTATTAAAAGTCCCATTAAAATCTAGGCTGTGTTCTTCTTAAGCATCCAGATTGTGCTGGACCCTGGATAAGGAATCCCAATGGGCTTTGGATCCTAGTCACTGATTTTTAGTCAACTTTTGTGCATGTGTACTTTTACATCTCACCAGAGACATAGGCGTTAGTTTCTATCTCTGCGCTATGAACAGAGTTAAGGTCAAAACCTGCAATTAAAAAAAAAAAAAAAAAAAAGAGAAGAGAAGGGGACTTGGTAAGTGTCTCAGGAGAAGTGACGGATTTCAGTAGTAGCAGTTGTGACTGTAGGACCTCTTGGGGAAGACAGTTGCTGTATGTAGAGATATCAGTGACAAAGGAACTCTTGCATTGAAAGAATATGTCATGAGAGTGCTCAAGTCAGTCATAATACATGAGCACTAAGAAGCTGTTAGTATCTGTGCAGTAGTCCTGTTCTTTCTTATGACTTTGGCATTTGCTTCTGGTACTTTGCCATTCTCCAAGAACTGCTGGATAGCTTTCTGGTTGCACTGGCTTGCTCAACATTTGAGAGCCCTTGCAGCTCGTCGGGAAAAAAACAGAGAATAAGTACAAAGTGTAAGACTTTTTCTTTAACTCCAGTTAAAACCAGTTAGATATCATTTAAGTAAAAATATCTAGATTTGGACCAGCTCTAGTCTCTGAGCAATGTCTTGAAAATTTAAAGAATAATCATACACACTTAAATACTGGGACACAAAGGTAGAAGTGGCCTCAAGTTGCGTCAGGGCAAGTTCAGATTGGATATTAGGAAGAACTTCTTCACGGAAAGAGTAGTGAGGCATTGGAACAGGCTCCCCAGAGAGGTGGTTGAGTCGCCGTCCCTGGAGATCTTCAAAAAACGCATAGATGCAGCGCTCCAGGACATGGTCTAGTAGACACGGTGGTGTTAGGTTGACGGTTGGACTTGATGATCTCAGAGGTCCTTTCCAACCTCAGTGATTCTATGATTCTATGATTCTAAGTGACATACCCAGGGAGATCGTGTAAGTCAGTGGAAGAACCACAAATAGAACTGCTGTCCCTGCTTTCTGTTCTGTCTTAGAATGCCACCTGTAGTTTTCACGAGAAAAAGAAAAGCCACCAGAGAAAAGCTGAACAGAGCTGTCAGACCTGGTAAAAGTCTGTGGAGGCAGTAGAGAAGGGAGAAAGGACCATCTCTTACTTATGCACCAGCCTTGACAATGTGAAATAATATTTATGGGCTGAGATCTGTAGGTTGTTTTAGTTATAGTGACATGGGACAGGTATCAATTAGAAAAAATTTCCATAACATAATTAAGAGATAACACTTTGGTGCGCTCTCTTTTTTTTTTTTTTTTCCCTTTCACTTGAAAATTCTCCATTGATTTTAATTAAGCTTGTCTTGGACTCATGACCATAATCAATGTGATTTTTTTCCCCATTTAACAGCTAGCTTTGCTCATCAAGGAACTTTTCCCAGGTGTAACATGCTCTAGTTATGAAGCTTCATTCTGTGCTATTCAGCTACTAGTTCCCAGAATGACTTAAAAATGCCTTCAGAATGTAAAGCTAGAGCATAATATGATTTTTCCAAATTAGTAAGTGCATATTCTCAATTCACTGGGAATGCTTTATCACTCACAGAAAAAGCAGATACTTTAAATACTAGTTGTCTATTGGAAAACACCTGAAAATGTATTTTTTTTTCCGATGCCATCTTACTAAGAGAAAGGGAAAAAGGACCACTTGCTAAACTCTTACTTATTTGAATAATCATTGGGGGTTTTTTTGTTGTATCAATTTGAGCAATCTACTTACTTTCTGGAATCAACATAAGTGCTTTTCATCTACCATAGTATATACAATAATCCTGGCAAAGGAACCATTCTGAATTGTTAGTTAAACCAAATTATGTATGCTTGAACGCTGAGAAAAAAACCGTTTCCTTTTATAAGGGATTTCTGAGTTCCCTTTGTAAGGGATTTTTGAGTTCCCTGTGAGTGGTTTTGTTAAGACTCAGAACCTGATCCCTACTTCTATAGTGTCTCGTCCTTTCTATAGCAGGAAGTAGCACTGACTGCCACTGACTTTCAATAGTTTTCTTCACTTTGTTGCTTGGGGACTTTAAGGCAGTGACCCATAGTATGGGCTCATGTCCTTCATGTCTGATTAAATTTAGCCAGGAGACAAAGGATCCACTAGATGTGCAGATAGTCAACAACTTTGTAATGGAGGGCAGCATGCTAATAAAGCCCTTATGCAAGTGGTACTCAGTTCTTTTGAATATAGGGTTATTAATTCCCTCACGGAAATACTGAAGAGCACTTCTCTGCATAATCAGTGCCTTACAAATATTAACTAATTTATTCTTACAAAACTTTAGTAGGAGTTATTTTTCAAGTTCTTTTTTTTTCTGGGGTAGATATTTCCTTCTTTTGGATATTTCTTGTTTAAAAAAAAAAAAGAACCTGGGAGTCTTTCAACCCAGTAGCAAACATGGAAGTGTAAGAATAAATGCTTGCCTTGAAAAATTTAGGTGAAATCACTTCCAAGAATATCCTTTATTTTGGGTACTTTTAAACTTCTGAATATTTGCAGTAAGATTTTTCACAACACATAGTGACTTGAAGTTCCTTATGGTCACGGACTGAGTATTTGAGTAAGTTTTAAATGTCTAGTTTAATAGCACTGTGAAATAAGGAAGTACAGTAACTCCCATTTCGCAGACTGTGAAGTATGAGACAGCTAATGGATTTATATTGCTGTGGGACCTGAGCTCCCAGCTCTGCTTGGTACGCCACTCAGCCATATCCTAAATCTTCATCTAGTCTGGCTTTAAGCACCTAGAGGAACTGCTTCAGTGAGAAAAGCCTAATCTTACCATTTGGTCAATGGATAATTAGAGACCTCTATATAGTACAATTTATTACACTTAAGGTGTGAGATGCCTAAATGTAAATGAAATGTAATGTTATGTACTTACTTATTGCCATTGATTGCAGAGGGAGACTATTGTCTTCCCTTAGATTTAGCTGAGTTTAGTACCTGAATTGCTTCAGCAAGTAATCCAAAGCCAGCAAAGACATCTGAGGAGCAGAGACTGACAGCCAGTCATGGGCTAGAGCTATTAGTATGAGACCTTTACCCTTGTCTTCTAACACAGCTTGTGTATAGTGTAAATATAAGGAGTCTTTATACCAGCATTGCAAAACAGACCTGTCTAAATAAATGAGGAAGAAAATAAATCCCTGTGACCCTGACGTACTTCTATAGGCCCCAGAGGCTCTTTGATTAAGTAAAACTGCCACCTACCAGTGCTATCTTTTCACTTTCGTTTTACTCATTAATCTTCAGTACCGCTAACAATAGGATATATTTAATGGGTACGTTAAGTTACTTGTAGCCCTTTATCTGTAGATGGCTGGCTCCTCTCCAACTGCTTTAAGTCATTAAAACACATTGTCATCTCATGGTTGCTCAGTAGCCGACACAGTCCAAGTCCTCTGCCAGTGTATGAACGCCCACATCAGTTAGGCTCAAAGGAGTCTTCATCCAGTTTCTACCAAAATCAGAGTCTAGCATGTATCAACTCCCAGCCACATTTCTGTCCTGTGCCCACTCTGTGGCTGCGACGAGGATTTTGGTCTTCAAGGCTTCCAGTCAAGGAACTTTTGTGGACTGAAAGACAGATACCTAATACTAAATTTTTCTAATCAGTGAAGTTTATTACCTTTTAGTAATTATGGATGATTTCTCAGAATGTTAAATTTCACTTTGTTCCTGCAGCTCTGGAGGTTTTGTTGTCTGTCTAGGATCCTGAGGGCTGCCTCATGGAGCTGCCACCAGGATGTGTTCAGTGTGCAGTCCCTTTCCTAGGAGCTGCTACTGTGAGATGAGAGATTTGAGGCTTCCAAAGCAAAGCTGGGTGTTCATACATGGGATGGATCTTGGCTCCTGGCTCTTAGCAAAATTCCACTGGAATCAAAACTTCACAACAGGGAGGCTGGAGGCACAAAGAAGCTCTACTTAAATTTATGGTTTTAGCATTTCTAGATTGCCTACTGTGAATTCAAGAGCATGGAAACCTGGGGAGCTTTCAAAAAGGCTTGGCCACCTTAACAAAGAGGAAGGGCTTGTTCAACTAGACTTGAGTTAAAATTTCTGGATTTGTAGTTTCCACTGTGTGAACCTGAGGACCTGGATCCTTATTCTGGTAGAAAAAAAATTGAAATTTCCCCTTTAGCCTTAACAAGAATGAAATATTCTTTGAAATGTCAGAATTTCCTGTGAAAAAGGAATTCTAACTTTTGAGCAGCTCTATTGTAATTGCTTATTCATCAGCTACTGATCTAGTTGTAAAATGGCCAAGGAATGGTCTTATTTGTCATGGTTTTGCTGTTAAAGTTCAGTTCACTTCATTTTACTCTACCTCAGCTCTAAGAAGTGTAGTAATAGTTTAGTTTCTGCTTTGAGTTTTTTAATTTCTCTTTGGCTTTCAGCTAAGGGAGGATGTGCAGAGGAATCATAGTTGTTCAGGTGGAAGAAAACTGTGTATGAGCTGTCTGAATACAGAAAGCACTAATTAAGAATATGTATTATAAATACTTTTTTCTAGAAGGCTACTAAATTGGTTGGCTGAACCAAGCGATTTTTTCTTTTCAGTGGGAGTTACGAGCAATGTAGATTTTAGTGCTCAAAGTACTGTAGGATTAATTATAGCCCTGAAACCATCAGACTTTCAGTAAACAGAACCTGATCCTTGAAAAGAATGAATGGCTCCTGAAAAGAACAAGCACAATTTGAGTGTTCTGCTAGGAGGCTGAAAAGGAATGGCTTCATCTTCCCTTAAAAAGACTCAGTATCTCACAGGATTAGGCTCCTTATTCTTATTAAGGGTATGCATCTTGAAGAGTGAATGTGAATTCAGATATGGCATGGTTGGGAGTGTTTAAAATATTCATAGGTCGGTTGAAAGACATAAGGCTTGGTTTAAAAATAATTTAGATAAGATTTTATTAATAAATAAAAAGTTGAAATGTTTATAATGTTTAGAGAAACCTTTTGGTATATGAAGTTTAAAAAGTTGTTTTGCTTACTGAACCTCTTGATTATGCAAAGAAAAGCACTGGTGTATTATATTCATTGAACCATTAAATGGGAGTCCAGCAAGTGATTAAAATTAATAGGTCAGCATGAAACTTGGGTGGATGCAGAGGAAAAAGCCCAGGGTGGCTAGCTGTCAAAACGTTGCATCTGTTTGTCAAGGTGAATGGTGTAGCCCAATTTTTTTCTAATAACCTTTCTATTTCAGCTTTATTATAATTCACATGCACTTGTCATCTTTAAAGTGTTAGATTAGAATTAAATGGGAAATGTATAAATATTCTTTGTAAGAATATACCATGAAATATATTGCTAGTTAACTTCCAGTAAATTGATTTCCTATTCAGTGGTGTTAGTTTCTTGAACTAGTAGGTAAGGCTTAACAGGTAAGTTACATTTGCATTAAAGACCTACTCAAATGTTTGCTGTGGGTTTGCTAGCTTGCAAGCTGTCGAATAGGTTGTAGAGCCAAAGGAAACATACAGAAGAAGAAAAGGAAATAGTTGAATGTGTGCTTCATTTACTAGAAATGAACAAAATTAAGTAGTGTGATCGCAGTGCCCGATGCTGTCTGAGTAGACTGATGCTTTGGCAAATGAGCGATACATCCCACCAGGCAGGAAGGTGTGATGGGGTGCTCCTTACTTTTGTTTGTTTGGTTGGTTTGGGTTTGAGTTTTTGTTTGGGTTTTTTTGGGTTTTTGTTGTTTTTTTTTCCTGAGAAGAATGGTGGAACTCCTTGGTATGAAGAATTTTTAACCCATTTGCTGCTTGATAAATGACTGATATGTCTATTAGATCACACCAGACTGCTCTGCTGAATCCTAGTGGCCACCGCTTCTGGTGAAACGCTAATGGAACATCTGCAGCACAGCAGGGAGCAGGCTGGGCCCGCAGTGAAATTATTATACTTTGCTACAGGTCCTAATCCTTATTAGTAAGTATTTTGGAGTACTAGCTCATTTACCTTTCTCATTTACGACAGTAGACAGCTTTTCTATTTCTGTTACACCTTTTTGTGCCTAAGCCTTACATACATGATGTCAGTAACTCTCTATATCTCTTCTGCATTCTAGGGACTTCAGTTAAACTTTTGGTATGAATAATACATGCATTTTGAATTAAAATGAAAGAGCACTGGAGAGACACTGAATATTTTTATATCATGTTCTAAGCCGGCAATCTGAAACAAGCACTAAATTGTAAAAAGCCTGACATAGTTTAATCCTTCAGTAACAAAAAAAGGCACACAGCTCCTGTCGGCGTTTAACTGAATTTAAATGACAGGACTGGATTCTCATCACAGTTAAGCAAGTATGAGTCTGAAATAACTTTCCTGGCAGTGTGATTGTGGATTTACACTAGCATAATGGAGAATTGAATATGGATTTTGAACTTAAATCCTTTCACCTCTCACTTAAATTTAAAAGTAATTTTCCTGAGCCTTTTGCTATATGAGTTTTGAAGTTTGGACAGCTCGTGCGAAGTGTGTGATCCATCTGAGTGACAGCAGGAATATTGTCTGGAAAATAGGTAAGGATGCCAGGCAAGTTTACAGTTGTGATTAACACTAATTTAACTCCTGCTGAAGCTGCCTCTGAACACACCTGCAGTACACCTTGACTCCATGAGTCACCACAATATTCCTTCCTAGTGCAGTGAACTGCCTTCATTTTAAATCATGTATATTGCCTTCCATAACAAACCGCAGAGTGTTGGTGTTAACAGGGTAGATGGCGATGCATTGATTATTGGCTTGACCTAATTAACTCCATGATGTTAAACAACAGTCGGTGGTAGAAATAGCTCACAAGTCTGTCTTTATCAAAGAAAGTCATTGGCTTCAGATCCTGTAAAATGGTATTTTGCTCCTGCTGTGCATTTTCTACTATAATTCTTAGAAATTAACTCAAACTCATCTTTGAACCTGAGATGTCACATTGCACTGCTAGTAGGAGGTGGAGAGGAATTTCTTGAGGCACCAGTTCTAAAGTCTTGCCCTAAACGGATTTTGTAACTGCAGAAATGTCTTCTAGCACACAAGTGGAAAAACTGTATGATGCTTTGAGGTGCAGAGCTATACCTGGCCTTGCCTTTTACATGGCAGGGTGTGCCATCTTGATGTGGGCCCATTGCAAAACCCTGCAGCCATTCAGGAGGAAGAAGACCAAATTTGTTTCTGGAAATTCACCCCTTTCATTGGCCAGAGTATTTAACTTCTGAGGAAAAGGGAAGATCTCAATATGTCTGTGGAGCTGTCTCGGCTCAGCTAGTCTTGATGGGATGATTTTTTAGGCAAAGCGATAAACCTACATTTGTAAAGCACTTGGCATGGACACTGGTAATGAAGAATGTGGCCCTTCATCAATATTTAATCTTCGTTATCTAGCTGCTTCACGCATGCAAATATTTATGTATGTTTATATACATACAATCCTTATGTTAAGGATGCTGATGTTAATGTTCCTTAACAAATGTTAAAGAACTCAGGAAAGGCTTACCCACAGCTTACCTCCAACCTGTCTGAAGAATTGTGGTGTTTATTTTCAAACATGTTTTCACTTACCTCCAATTTCTGCTTTCTTCCCCACCTTTGTAAATCCTGTCTTTATAAATCACCTAGGAAGGTACAATACTATCACTTTATCAGTTCAGCTCAGCTGAAATCCAATGTACTATACACGGGGACAAAAATCTATCAGAACTGGTCCTTTCAGGTATGCATTACCCCTGGAACAGACTTAATGAAGTAAGGGTTCATTAGGAAGAGGTAAGGTAATTAGGAAGAGAATTATCTGTGACTTGCAAAGGAAGTTTCTAAGCTTTCTCATTTTCTTTGTAGAGATTCAGAATTGCTAAAGAAATAAAACAATTTTCTGACTGGGAACATTACATTTCTCTGAAAAATAAGAAACGTGGATTATATTGCTATACAATGTGTGCTTTATTAAGGTTAAAAATAATACTGTGTAATTGTGTAGTTCATTTTGAATAGAAACCACAAAATTATTTGCAAAAGTGACTGTTTTGCTAAATGGAAAATTAAGGACAGAGAGGTTAAAAAGACCTGAATTTTAGAATCGTGGAACATTTAGAGTTACACTTGAAGTTATGGTGACTTGTAAGCGCTCAGCATCACTGAAACTTAAACTTGTCCAAGTAGGCAGCTTACCCCAGAGCAGAATTCAGATCTCTTCACCCCCTTGTCTATGCTCAGTCCCTTACACCATGTGTATTTTCCAATTTATATTTAATGGCTAAAGCAATAATTACAAATCCATATGGTAATTGGTTTTAGTTCTCTTTGATGTGGATTGTGCAGAATTATGGGTAGGTGCCAAGTGCCTTGGGAGGTCATGGATGGTCTCATGGGGCTGTCACCATGGCAACACTGATGGATGCAGAATTTCCAAGCAATGGGTTCACAAAGGAGAGGGAAAAAGAGGACTCTTAGGTATTATGCAGGCTGTCAGTATCAGTTCAAACACAGGGAATACAGATGGAATGCTTCTTAATAAAGTTATTATCATGTTGTCTCAGCATAATAGTGATGCACTAAAAACTAGTGATTTGCAGCTGAAAGCTAGAAGTAAAATCAAAGCAGTGGGTATGTAACTCTGCCATATCCTAATTTCTTTGTAGTTGCTATTCTGTCTGTCCTGTGACTGCTGCAGTGTGACTGCGTAGCTAAAGATACTAATATTGGAAAAGTGTTACATTTGTGGTTTCATTTGTATTTTGATACTGAGCAAGTGGCCGAGTCTTGAAGTACCCACTTAGTTCTCGTTGGGAAGGTTAACCATGTTTAGAGATGGGCAGGAACTTCTTGAAAAAGTCGTGTTCTTCAAAGGTACCAGTTTATTGAAGCTCAAATATTTACATGCTTTTGTAAACTTTCAGCAAAATGCAAGCATGAGAACCTTCTGAGTTTTCCAATTTCCAGGAAGCTGTGCTGGACGCGTTGCCTCTGACTCAGTGATTTCAGGACTTCCAGCCTGCTTCCTGCAAGCTGGCAGGTAAGGATCTGCGTGAGCCAGAGGTCCAGGGAGGGCTCTTGTAGATTCAGCTCTAGCTTTGGAGCAGGAAGCTCCAAATTCCCTCCCTGACAGGGGTCTTGGGGCTCCCAGGTTACTCACAGTGCAGCTCTGGAGCTGGAGGACTTGAGGAGCCTCATCAATCCTGAATCCTGCCTGGGGTCATAGTACCCAGGCCTGCTGGGTTCCTCCTTGTTGATCTGGGGTGCTGCAAAATCTGGTGGTCTTCCCTGCTATTTAGATAACTGTGGTTATCTAAAGAAATGGTATTTTTTTCTCCTTCCCTGAGGAGTTTCAGGAAATCTAGTTTCCGTTTTGCATCAGAACAGATTGTGTCACGGTTCTACCTGCAGATCTCCCATTTTCCTCTGAGCAAGGTTTCTTTGTTCTGCCTTCTGCACTGTCTGCTCTGAGGGAAAGGAAGGGGGGGAGGAAATGAGGAGAGCACAAGCTTCATCTTTCTATGTGGGGAACTCCCATTTCACAGTGAAATGCAGCTCTAAAAAGAAATAAAACGGGGAAATGGGCCAGGAGGGCAGAAGCTCCCGCTTGCTGACTTCAGATTTGGAGTTGCCCTGTGCTGAAGAACAAGTGCAAGCCCCAGCCATAAAGTGTTAGGAAAAACTGTCACTCCAGAACATGTGCTAACCTTTCCCTTTCCTTATTATATCTATTAATTCAAGGCTACACTTGTCAATCTGCAATGCGTAACTTTTGTTACTGTAAATCTAAATGGTGACCATAATGTTTTCTTTGTTGTTTTGCTTCTGCTGCTTTAGATTTCACTCTTTTATAGTGAGGTTTCTTTGTATCTCTAGAGACCAGCCAAGAATTGTTTATCTTAAATCCCCTATTATAAAGATAATGTGCAGTTTTAAAGTGCACTGTATTTAGAGATATTTGGACCAGTGATTATCTACACATTAAAGTCATAAAAGAGGAAAATTAAGAGATAAACACTGCAGGAGGTATATAAATGGATACTTAAAGGTTTTAAAATGGTCCTTCTTGCTCTCATATTCATATTTCTTAGCACTTTATAACTTACAGCTGGCAAAATGGATGTCACAGAACGTTTTGCCAAGAGTTAAATCCATCTAACCCTCTGACCAAGCCTCCTAAACTAGTAAACATTAAGTCCTTAGAAAGCTTATTTGGCAGGGCAAAGACATTATTGTTTCTTCTTGCTTCTGTGCACAAAGCTGTCACCTCTCTATTTCCCTTTCTGTCTGTCTTATGTTCTCTGAAATTTAACAGATATAAAGCTAATGTTAAAGGATTTTTTTTTTTTTCAGTAAAACCTTGGAGTATCAAATATAATTGAATGCCCTAATCCTGGCTATGATGTGTGTCCTCCTGTGAACCGCAATGTGCAATTGTCACTGTTGGTCTCATCTGCTTTGTGGGAAAGCAAACTGTTGGTCTTTGTCTTGGCTGCTGTAGATCCTTGGATCTTGAAAAGAACCCCACATGAGTTTACAGAATCATAAATAGGACAAGAAGGGAGTGCAAGGCTTTGTCCACTGTGTCTCTTGGGTATAATACAGGACCAAATAGGCTTACTCTGTTCTTCATAGGTATTTCCCTAGTGTGGTCTGGAAACATCCAAGACTGGTAATTCCACAATGCTTGCATGCAGTCTGCCTCATTGTCTGACTGTCCTGGCCACTAAAAAGTTTCATTTTCCCCTCAAGTATTTTCTGATTGTCTTTTCTGATTGTCCTCTGCTACTGTTTAAGCCATTAGTTCTCTTTTCATTCTCAGAGTGGATAGGGAGATTAAAATATTGCCTTTCTTTTTACAGCTGCCCTTTATGCATTTGAAGACTGTTCTCCTGCCTCCCTTCAGTCTAAGCTGAGTCCTGATTTTTATGGATCTTTTGATCAAGTTTTCTAGATCTGATCATTCTTGCTCTTTGCTTCTTGATACCTTTTGGTAGGTCCACATCTTTCCTGAAGTACCCTGCTCAAAACTGTGCAATGCTGCAGAGTGGGTTTTACCAGTGCACAGGTGAGCAGGAGATGGACTAACTTTGTGTGTCTCACAGATGCTACTCCTCTTTTACACATTCCAAGTGGTGTGAAACTGTTGGCAGCAGAAGGGAAAGAGGAGTTTTTGAAGGCCAAATGTCTTTGACCTTTTTTAAACGAATGATCCGTCAGACAGCATTGGACTAATCGCATGAGTAAGACATGGAGGATTCTGACTTCAATAAATGCTATCATTTTATGTCATCTCAACATTTTAAAATACATTGAGGAGTTTTAATGCATTTCTCTATCTGATTTTAATTTAATATAGTTTCACATCTGGCTAAGTAGAGATAAATATGCCGGTTATTTCAAAGTTTACAAAGTTGCTAGGTCAGTATTTTGCAGCCAGGGTTTCATAATAGTCATCATAACACCAGAGCTCTAACAAAGTGGAGTATGCAACTGTAATCCATGGAGAATCGTATTAGCATTTCTGCATTGCTAATTCTGACAATGGTAACATACTTCAATTTGATAAGAATTTCATTAATGCAGCATGGGCCTGTGTCCTAGTTTCACATTGCTTTAATATTAATGACAACATGCCTGAGAGTAGATCACATTTAAATGTCAGTCGGATTGGTGGGTGGACCAAGATGAGAATAAATTATTCACATACAAACAAATGCATTAATGATTTTCTGTAAGACTTTTATCTTTTGAGAATGGCACTTGTGTACCTGACAAGAAGCACTAAATATGTCTGGCAGGAGAAAACTGCAATATGGCTGATTTTTTTTTGCCAATCTACAGTGTAACAGATGTCTATTTAGCTTACTTATGTAAAGAAATAATTTAAATCTAACCTCAGACTGTAAATATCAAAGATATTTTAACAAAACAGGTTTTTTTATCAATTCAGGGAAAGGTCACATATAAATATTTCATTAGCCAAATTCATTTATTTCAATTACACATGGATTGAATCGAATCCAATCACTCTTCATCTCAACTACAATTAAAATATAAAATGGGCTGAATCCACTCTAGAATATTCAAAGCCAACAATTAATAAAGTAATATTTCAAACAAATTTTACTGTGCAGTGTTATTGTTTATATAAAATACATTGAAATTAGTAAGGACAGGTCAATTTAATTCCTATTCAACCTTGCCAGTGTCGTAAAGATGCTTGGCCTGAATATGAAATTTAGCCCAGTTTTTTTTTCCTGGGTCTCTTTGATGTAATGATGTACAATATGCAAAGGAAAAAGCAAAAGAGTGATACGAAGATTTTCTGTGCTAGAAAATCTAGCAAAGAAGATGAAATACTCAAGACCTGCAAATGAAAGACATGACAGGCTTCTTTCTTGTACTCCTCCCAGCCCACTCTATCTATGTTTTTTGTCTGAATGAGTTATTAGTTTCTTCTCAAGTTCCCTTCATCTGAGTGACACACTGCATGTATAAGATATCAGGAATGTGAAGCAAGATGTAGAATTAGCCTGTTGAAATTATGCATCTGTGTTCAGGGTTTTTTTCCATGTTCAGATTTCATGTTTAGATTTTCTCAGCCTGACTGTTGCATGTAGCTGTCACTGAACTGTCACTTGTCATTGTCTGGATAAGTGTTTTGATTAACTCTCCATGCCCAAGAAAGTGGAAATTTCAAATATTAGAGTCTTTAGAGGGCCTGCAGATACATCCTCAAAGATATCTGGACTGCAGATGCATTCTCAAATTTCTCAGATGAGAGCACAGGGCACATTGTGCTAGAAGCCATCTGAACTATTTAAAAAAACCCACAAAGATATTAATTGTAATACGTATTTTCTCCATGTATTGCTCAAAACTGTATTGCACAGTCTATGGGATTATGAAAAGCATGATGGAAAATGCACTGTAGTCAATGGAAGTCTCTCTGTCAGTTTCAGATGAGACCTTTAATAAGATGTCCTCTGTTCTGTTGTGGAGGAAACATTGATTGTCCTCACTCTCATGCCAGTTATGGTGGGACTGTCATTCTGGGATCCAGTCCTCAAGTGAGTGGAGCTGATGTGCTGTTGTATCATAAACCCAGGTTTTATAAAATCTCCTTGCTCCATGAGTGTGTTGTGGCACTGAGAGGAATAAGACATATATAATTACCTATGCAATGTGTGTGAATAGCATCAGGCTTCCACTTCCAAGGTGGCATTAGTGTTGAGTTTCGTGTAACATGCAGAGGTAGTCCTGAGAGAAGATGCATGTCAGTTTTCTGTGCCAACATGGTAACTGGTGAAGCGGGTACCAGGGGTGGGATAAAGGGTTTCTGGTCTCATCGGGAACCATCATTGGTACTCCAGACATGCTAATGGTGACTGCAAATGAAGTGGGTGAAGAATGGTCAGGATGAGTTCTGCACTCAGCTGATTGGTTTTGCTTGTTTCAGACAGGAACAAGCTGGACTTTAAACTTCTCATGAAGTTTTCAGGGAGATCCTCTATTACTCTCATTCCCAGTTTTATTCTCGTGGTTCTCCATTGCTTCTTTTTCTCTTTATTTTAAATGAAACCTTCATTGTCTTTTCAGCGAGCAGCTTTCATAGAAGCATGCAAGTTTGCCAGCAACATAATCTGTAAAGACATGTTGGGTAGGACATCTTTCATTCCTGAGCTCTGAGTTGCAAATGTCTTCCTGTACTCAACGACCTGACTTGTTATGTTCAGACATATCTGTAGAGAATGAAACCAGTTCCAGGGGTCTCTTCTAACTCAAGGTATCAGTTACACACACATAACTTTAGCAAGATAGTCGCAAATGTGTGTGTTGATTGTGATGATAATTTCTCATTAGGATGTTGATTTTTCAGTCTGGAAGACTAATATCTACACAATGTTTGTCTACAGACATAAACCAACACGATGTTTGCCCTTGGTCTAGAGACACCAACACTGGGGTAATTGGAACTGTTAACTGTTTCAGTTAGAAGCACAGATTTAAGACTAATTACTCTAGGCTGAAAGATTATTCCATTGATGATCATGATAAGAACATTACATTTCCTTCACTGTGGTGATGATTGGGTTTTGTGTAGTTGAAGACTCCAGCTCCAGAAAAGGAAAAGCTCAGCTGTACCACAACATAGGTGAATGTTGACTATGATTCATGAACTGATTGAATTTTACTTCAAAGGTCTGGAATTATGATCAGGCCTGGGCTGTCTGAAATTACAGAACTAAGTTGTATACTGTTCATCTGCAGTTGTACCTATAGAATTTCTTCTCTTCTGAGGGCAGCTTTTGTCTACATAGTTTACTGATATATAATGGACAATTACTCTTTTGAAATCAGTTACAGATAAAAAAAATGCAGACTAACTGACAGAAAAATCCTTTCAGCTGAGTTTTTTATTGGCAGAGATGCCACATCCAACTCAGTAGATTTTCAAATCTAAGTCATTATCTAAATCCAACGTATTCAGTTTTCAATCTAGGGTACATCTTCAACTGAACATAGAAAGTTCTGAGAAGTTTATTCATGCTTTGCTAAAATATGAGCATAATAAATAGATATGCCTCCTTCTTCCCTAGTTAAAGGGCCCAATGAAAAGCATCAAGGTGAGGATGGTGAATCCAAGAATAAACAATGGCTGATACTACCCATCTGAGAGATCCACACATTTTTAAGGTACTAGTCTATGTTTTAAGAGTGCTGAAGATTATGTAGTGGAAATACTGCTTAACAGAATCAGTTAGTGATTTCAAAACTGTGGTTTTCTGACACTACAGTTGCCAAATCAATGCATAAGAGACAGTATCTAGAGCAAAACTGACAAATTTGTCTAGTCAGGGATGCTCATTTAATTATGTATTGACTTGAGCTAGGATGTTAGCTTGTTCTTGATACCGAGTATCACTTTTACATAGAAGGGGCTATTACAGTGGCACAGTTTCTAGCCTGCTGATTAGAGTACTCTTGGGAAAACAGTCTGTTTGAAGCCCTGTGGGCAGAAGGAGGATTTGACTGTGCTGCTTGTGAATTAAACAGCTTTTCCTGTTCTGGATACTAATTTGAAGCAAATCATCTCCACCAGTACATTTCTGAGAGCAGGGCCCAGTGAAGGGCCTCTGGAAGGTATGGTAAAGCACTACGTGCATTAAGGTACTGCATTATTTTGAGCAGGACTGTGGTGGGGTTATATGTAAGGAAACACCTTTATGTACAGGTCATGCCAAGCTGTTCAATGCTGACAAAATACTAGGGCACATTTATCCCAGAACAGAGCTTTAGCCACCTAAGGAATTTTACCAGCAAAAACTCAGATGATAAGTAGTTGTTCAGGGTATCTTGCACCTGGATTTCAACACCTAAGATTTGCAAAAGAATGGAAAAGTTCTGTTGATGTTTTTCATTCATCAGGTTTCTGTTCCTGGTTTTGATCAAGCAGTGCTGGGTGAAGTGTCCGAGGTACAAATATGTGTGAGATACAGATCCAGCAGGCCGAGGAGGTTTCAATCACATTTCAGATGAATAAGCAGTACAGGTTCTAGGGTGTTATTTAGATAGATGATAGCCCTTCTGGTAATGGTCTTTTGAAGGGATGCAGGAGGAAGACTGAAGAATACCGTCCTTCCATTTAAGCTGCATAACTGTGTAGCGAGTAATCTGTCATTGGATCTGAAATGAATCAGTGATGCGTGCTCAGGAGCAGAGCGATTTGGAGTTGTAGACCCAGAGTATGTGTATACCGAGGCTGAAAGCAGAAATAACCTGGAGAGAGGGATGATGTTTTCGTAGCCTTGATCAGAGCAATTTCTTTTGGTCCACACTATAAAATATTGCTGGCCTAAGAAACTGCAGGGTTAGATCATTATTTGTAGAGTCTATTGGCTGATATCCTGGGCTGCTGTTCATGAAAATGTTTTTACATTCTAGAGGTAGTAAAAGGCAGTTCCTTATTCAAAGTCCTGGTTAAGCAATAATGTACTTTGTTTCCACTGTTCCACTGTGCTGTTAAAATGTTTTGTTTTGTGCTTTCTCAATGGGTAAACTAAGCATTTTTCTTTGAGTCCGGTTGAGTGGTCAGAACTCTGTAACTTTTGCTTGTCCCAACACCTGACCTCTCTTCAGTAGCCAACATGGCTAATGTTTGTCGTATATTTTCATAGAATCATTGAATGGTTTGGGTTGGAAGGGACCACAAGGATCATCTAGTTCCAACCCCCCTGTCATGGGCAGGGACACCCTCCACTAGACCAGGCTGCCCAAAGCCCCATCCAACCTGGCCTTGAACACTGCCTGGGAGGGGGCCTCCACAGCTTCTCTGGGCAACCTGTTCCACTGCCTCACCACCCTCACAGTAAAGAATTTCTAATGTCCAATCTAAATCCCCTCTCTTTTAGTTTATACCCATTTTCTCAGTGATTTCTTCATCTTCACCCAGAGAAGCAGGGGGTCAGCAGTATCTTTCAACCATTTTACTGCCCATGGTGACTGAAATGTGGTGAAGTTTTTATTTGTAATTAGGCTCCTTAAAGGGTACGCATTGTGTATGTGCCAAACTTAAACTTGAAGGGACAAGGTCTTGTGCCTGATTTGAAATTTCATGAAAATCAGTAACAGTCAACCAGAAAAGGGCTTGATTACCTCATAGTAACGTATTATGCAGAAGAGATGTATTGTAGTGAGAGTTACTGGTTGGCAATTCCTAAGCATTGAAGTCTGCATGTTTATCTGTGTCCCATTACCATGGCCCAGCCAAGATATGATGGAAGTATGAGCAACAGGAGTCATGTCAAGAGTCATCCATGTTACAGTGGCAAATTCTGTGTTTCTAGAAAAGATTAAAAACATTATTTGCTGCTATAGGGGAAATTAGTTTCAGGCAGGAAATCAGGAGTGGATAAATGAAGAGCTGAGTATCCAAAGGAGTAACTGGATTGTGTCTTCTCTTGCTCATGACCATAGCAATTTTCATTTGGTGCAGTCTGAGCAAAGAACTTCTAGACCATTATTTTCTCTGTTTTCAAATCCTTTATGATCTCATTATCACTTCAGAGAAGTTCTGTACTTTTATTCCTCTTGTGGAGAAGCCAGTACTAAAATGAAGAACAATGGTCCCAGAGTTATTTTGTGTTTCTGAGTATAGTATCTAAAATACTTCACAGAATTTGAAAGCCACTGTTGTCTGTGTTGATGTTGTTGCAAAAGAAAAGCAGAAACCCTCATGGTGCTGGTGTTGGAAGCCTACTTCTGAAATCATGTTAGTAATTTATAAATAACTTATGTAAATAATCCTTAAATTTTTATATATGATTAAATATTTGAAAATAGATATTTCTGTTTTTAAAATATACCTGTAAATACATTGGACAGTGCTTGTTTGAGAACATCATATATTATACTTATTATAATTCTCCACTCTTATCAGGAATAAACTGAGTGCAGGTTCAATGAGATTTAGCGTCTGGTTGGTGTTTGGGGAAGGGATTCAGACATCATGTTCTCAGCTGACTGCACTAAGTCGTTGTAATTTTTCTATCCTATTTAAGAAGTGGAAAATAAGAATAAAGACAGGTGGGACCACCTACAGTGAGAGCAGCAGTCCCTTAATTATACTTGTATCAGCCTTGGAATTTGTGTTGGAGTGAGAATAAGGAAACTAAATTAATTGGAAATTGTACATGATACAGAATAATCAGCAATATAAAAATCAGCAAAACAAACCCAAATGCATGTCTTTTACTAGACTGACATTCATTTAGAATAAATATAAACTTCTTTACTGGTGACTCAGGTTGATATTAGGTGATGGTACAAACATGTGCTGACCAGATAGAGATGATCATCATCAACAGCAGCAGCAACAGCAGTGGTAGTCTCCATGGTGACAGAAGAGCTAACAACAGATCAGCTGTTTAAAAGGGAGAATAATGCTTTTTATTAATTTTAAAAGAAAGGAATGTCTCTATGGCAGTTTGAACAGTTTTGATTTCTATTTATTCACCTTTGGAGAACTAAGCATGTGGGAAAACAGTACTCTTCTTTTTTTCTTTTCTTGCTTACATCCCCTCCTCCTCCACATTTTTTCTTCAGACCCTGTCTGGTAGCCTGCTCGGCACACTTGTAAAGCACAATTCACTATTAAGTCTCAGGTCATCAAGTGAAAGACTTGAAATGGTTTCTAATTTAGGGATGAAGTTCTCTAGAAAAAATATTTACACTGTAATCATATGTTTGTGGAAAAAAGCGAGAGATCTTAGCCAGAGCTAACTTGGGAACTAACTTCCCAAACTTGGGAAACTAAAGCTAACTACTTAAATCCATCCTGAAGCATGTTAAATATTTGAAAGTATCTATGCCATGACCTAATACAGCACTGCTCAGTAGAGCCCACTGACGGGACAATATATAATGAACACAAATTTGAAAAATAGGAAATTCCATTTGAACTCAAGAAAACACTTTTTTTTTTTTTTTTCTGAGGGTGGTCAGTAACACCCTCAGTGTGTGATAAATGCACAGATTGTGTAGAGAAGTTGTGGAGTTTCCATCTGTGGAGACAGGGGTTTTCTACTATTTTTCTTTTGACCTTTCCTTGCTCTGCATGTCCCTGGGGACATAAAAATACATTTTGATGAAACATTTAAATCTGTGTGAAGTACTTTGGACTCTTGTCAGGACTGAACTGTCCTCGGCTTACCTGGCATTTCCAATGCACAAGGTAATACTGGGGTTATTATTTCATTGCAAAGTGCATGACTGGATGGTGCCCCGTGGTGCTGATAGACTGCTTAATGACAAAGCATCATCCAGTTCCCACATATTTGCACAAACTGCATTTGGGTAGAGTATCATTTCTGGCTGGTGGATTCGTAGCATCTGCCATATGACAACGGTGCAATCCTGGAAATCAGATGATAAAGGACAGGCCTGGCTCTAAATAGAGGCAAATTAGGCACAGTGCTTATGGGGGAAGAAAACAGAGAGGCCAGTTTATCTGATCAGGATCCCTGAAAAGTCAGATTGTCAGCTAGTGCTACCATTACTTTCAAGTAATGGATGAATGAAGTGTTATGTTCTGCTGAAGTAGGGAGAGAGATCCTCACAGGGGATGCTTTGTTTATCCTTTATATTCCTGTGGCTGCCTGCTGCTTCTCCCCCTTCTCCTTTCCCTGCAACCGTTTACCTAAAATGAGTGGCCTGGTCCTTACCCAGGTCATGAAGCATCTTCTTTAGAATAGAATAGAATAGAATAGAATAGAATAGAATAGAATAGAATAGAATAGAATCATTAAGGTTGGAAGAGACCTCAAGGATCATCCAGT
>VWZZ01008249.1:142723-197996 GCA_013399095.1 Psophia crepitans
ATCTAACCTTTCCAATTATAGCTGACAAGTAATTTACTTGGATAATACAAGAAAGTCCAATACTTTGTGTAGCTGTAGTAACAAATAGAACCAGATGAGTTCAATACTCAAGAAAGTACAAATGGCTTTCTCAATGGCAGACACCATGTGATGATAGATTTATTTCAACTCTTTGACTGTATCTTGGCTTGACAGGCTATTCATCAAAATTGACACTTGGAATAGAATGCTGTTTGGAGGGAAAATTTAATCATTCTTGAAAGACCACAGACATTGTTTTCGTGATAAATTGGAGGTACAGTAGGTTCAGAAACCCATCAAAAATGATCATTTATTGTCTGTACATGATACACCAGGAACTTACGCATTCACAAAGAGTGCACTTCGCCTCTCTGAGAACAAAGTCCAGCTGAGAACTTTCAACTAGTTAAATTTTCAAGTTTGACTTCTCTTCCCAGAAGACCTTGTCTCTGTGCAAGTCTCTACTCAAGGCAACAGAACTTGAAGGAGAGTTTTCAAAACATATATCTGACCAAGATTACTTTCCTGCATCTCTACAAATATTTTTAATGAACTGCTTCTGTGTCAAAAGAAGATGAAGCCATGCCTTTTAATTTGGCGACCCAGAAAAGTCTCTGATGTTGATGTGACCCATGGGTTTGTGGATTAAAATTAATCTGTGACAGACATCGCATATTAACATGATACTTGATGCCTTGTCATACTTGTTTTAGACTTTATATTTTTCATGCTGTCTCTGATTCTTTCTGGAGGGCAGAGTTCATGGCTGAAAACAGCAGACTTGAAGGAAATGCAAGTGTGCAGTGGCATGTTGCAAACCTAGACAAAAGTGTTTTTATTTCTCTAAAAGGACATAATTCCTGTTGCTGGAATTACAGAATGGGTAATTCTTAAGGTGGATGAGTGTCAGCTCCAGATGATTGACCTATTCCTGAAGTTTAAAGTGTTTAATATGACACAGATAAACAGGATGGTGGTTGCTTGCAAGTTTTCCTTTTAAAAACATTTATCACATTGTTCCAAAAGTATCGTTCACTTAAACTGGACTCCAACTCAATTTGCCATTGCTGCCTTTAGTTTCCTATCCCTCCCGACCTCAACATCCACATTTAGGAATAGGTGTCTTTCTTTCCACTTACATACTGTGGACCTACAAGGTGGATGAGGTAAACAAAGGTGAACAGAATCTACTCATTTCTAGTAGGAGCAATATGGAATTTTGCTTCTCATCTTCTCATCTGGCAGCCTGTGCTAACATGATGTACTTGAGCCATACCCTTCTCTTTTTCTTTTCCTTTACCCTCCCGCCCCCCTTATGCTAACAGTTCTCTCATCCAGCCGTAAACCAGGACAGCTCACTGATAAGGCATAACATTAACTCCACACGATGAAGAAAACCTTAGTTTGATGCCAGCTCACTGGACTGACTGGGCTCACAGTATGTCAGCGCAACATCAGCTAGTACACAAGAAAAAGGACTTAGTGTGGCTTAGACACCCACACCCCCACAGCACAAAGCTAGTCCTGCATGGTAAGCTGATATTCATAGTCATGACATTAGCTGTGAGTGAGCAGTTGTGTCAGTATTGGCTTGGTTAGTCAAGTGGCAGGATGTTTCATGGTGGTATCTTTACATGAAGAAGGTTGAAATGGTGGTGGAGAACATCTTGATAACTGTCGTGGTTTTACTCCAACCATTGTCTGGGCACCACATAAACACGCGCTCAGTCCCCCTCATTGGAAAAGGGGAAGAGAATCGGAAGAGCAAAAGTGAGAAAACTCGTGGGTTCAGATACAAGAGTTATATATACAAGGGGTATACAAGAGTTTAATCAGTGAAGCAAAAGCCGCGTGCACAAGCAAAGCAAAACAAGGGATTCATTCCCCACTGCCCACGGCAGGCAGGGGTTCAGCCATCCCCAGGGCAGCAGGGCTCCGTCACACGTAATGGTGACTTGGGAAGACAAACGCCATCCCTCCATCCCGCTGGCGGGGCGGTGCGACAAGCCGAAAAGTCCTTGGCTCTGTGTGAGCATCGCTCAGCAACAGCAAAACCATCTCTGCACTATCAGCGCTGCTTCCAGCACAAACCCAAACACAGCCCCATACTGAATTTCTTGAAGAAAATGAACTCTCTCCCAGCTGAAACCAGGACAATACTGACCCTTTGGGATTCAAAATACTGTAAAACTACACGCTGGCCTTCTTTTTGTATTGATTTTGTCTGCACAGACAAGCAATAGACTGGCATGCTCTATACCATAGACTAAAAATGATTACTTGTTGCAAAAAGTCCCACACGCAGCTCCCTTACCTTGTGACGACAACATGGATATTGGTCTCTAATTTTTACTAATGCCTAGGTTTTCAGAACTCATGATCTAGTAGGATTTGTGGTGGCCATTTAAAAAGACAAAGTTAGGTGGCATAACTTCAGGCTACTGTGTGTTGTGGTATTTTATATGAAATTAGAGTTTAAGCATTACATAAAAAGGCATTATGAAAGTCAATACCAACATTGCTTGTTTTCTGCTGCTTGTTATTAAAGATACATAACGAAATGATTATGTTAAAAAATAACAGCAGATTAGAAATTTTATGCAGGAATTTTATGTGATTTATCAGCAATTCCCTTCTTTACTTTAAAAAATATGTTCTTATGAAAGAATTTAAGGATTTTTGTTTATTTTTTACCATTGCAGATGATATCCAGAGGAGTGGTTTCATGATGAAAATTCACAGTAGCTCCAGTTTTGAAATTTAAAGTCAAAATACAGCTGAGTCACCATATTTTTACTCGGTTGTCACATATAAAGTCATCCTGAGAAATACTGGTTTGGGATATGTGGAATACTTAAAAAACAGGTGTGTTTAAACTGTATGTTATTTCTATGTGGAAAGGACTGGTCACTCAAAATGGTAGAAAGATCATGCTAATTATTTAGACTATGTAGGTCTTCAGAGTTGAAGTTTGAGCTATATTATAACATTGTGGACAAAGTCGCAGTATGGATTATTACTGAGAAACCAGAGTGTGAAGTACAAACTGGCAACATGATTTAGTAGTAGGAAAAAAAACCACAACAAAAAAACTAAACCAACGGTCAGAGAACATCTGAGCCCTGTAACAGTGCTACAGTTTTATAGAGACCTGGAGGACCCAACCTCTAGGAAGGTATTCAAACTGTGTAATGCACTGGAAGCTTTCCTCATTGTGTGTCCTAGATACAGGTAGATGGATGGTCTGGAGCCAGGTGCTTGTTAAAAGAAAGGGTTTTGTGTTGCTTTCCTCCATCCTAGACTATTCTGAAGAAAAAAGCGGCATTTCAGTAGACACATTTTTCTTACATTGACCTGTGGTGTCAGCTGGACACAAGGAGGGTACCAGCTGAGACATTGAGGTGAAAGGTGGAGTGGTTGCAGCTCCTATTGTGCCCATGGCCCAGGATCCATGTGCACAGCTGAAGTGGATGAGATAGAGTCTTCATCACTCCCACCTTGGAGGTAAATTCAGTGTGGGCTGGATGGATGCACACAGTCAGAGTGGCATGTGGCCAGCACACTCTATCTCATAATCCACACGTTCAGATTTTATTTCTTAGCTTTCTGCGAACTTGTGAGGGTTGTGGCTCAGGTGCCTTATGGGTGTCTTGTGATTATGATCTTTGTGCAGTAATGATCCATATTTACTTATATGGCACTATCACTTGTTCCCTTTTTATGCAAGTGAAATACATTTTCATAATTTAACCTTTCATATCATTGTTTCCATGATCCATTAACACTGTGAACTGTAAATCGATAATACATAAAGATGACATTGGTTTTTAAATGAGAAAAAACAGCTTATTTTTGGAATGGAGAGTCTAATAACTTAGAGAATTAAGTGAACAAATCAGGCACTGGAAAGCTGAGATGGCAACATCAAACAATATAATGAACAGAGCAATCATTATATGAACAACAGAAGAACAGATAAGAGTGAAGTTTATCTTCACCCTTAGGGAAGCCCTATGAAAAAAAATACAGGATTCCCTGTTTTTATTAGTAAGTTAAAAAAAAAACGACAGAAAACCCCCACCTTATCAGTTATGGGAAAGAAAATTTGTTTTGCTTTTTAGATTAAATTTCCTGAGGCCAGAAAATTATATAATGTATATTAAAGTTAGTACCGAGTGAATTTTTTTCTGTGCACAGTCTTTATTTACTTTTGTTAAAATGATGAAATTGTTACACTGAACTTTGATCAGTAGATTCTATGTCTGTTTGCTGTATCTCCAGAGTTGCATACCAGAAGAAACTTTGGGGATGAAAGGCTCTAATACTTCGTGAGTTAGATGAACTGATGGATTTTATGTCCAAATCATTGAGAATCTGCACAATCATGTATGCAGAAAAACTGCATAAAGATGAGTTTTCACAAAATTTCTCTAAAATCTAGATTTCAGACTTAAATCACAGGTTTGAATTTTCTTGGATCCAAACTAAAGGAACTGTTTACACAAACCTATACAAGATAAGCCATATTCATTCACATATTGGTACATTGCACTTTTGTCTTTCCGACTATTAACATATAAGCTCATCTACCTGAGGTCTCATGTAGCTAGCAAGCTACAGCAGGTATCACAGTAGTAGACCACATCTAAACATCATAATTAAATCAGTGTTAAACAGCTGAGCAGGCTCCTGAAAGTGCTCCTCTGGCTACGTTTCAACAATCATAATTCAGGAGAGTGGTTTTCTCTAAGTTATATTTGATCTAATTTACCTTTATTAATTATTATACAATTAGTACATGAAGAAATGCAAAGTTCTTGCCTCAGGCATCTCCCAGTCAAAAGGCCTGACCAGTTATTACTCAAATTAGTGGAAAGGCTACCACTGGTTTTGGTTAAATTTATTTAGAATTTTAGACATTTTTTCTGTGATCATTGGAAAGTGGAGAGCTGACGGGCTTCTCAGGCTTCTTGAGAGGCAAGAGAATGGGAGTGCCAAGAGCAAACAAATGGCGTGGGTGAGACACAGTTCTTCTGTGCCAAGTTCGGTCAGTCCTGTCATTTTTATCAGTAAATTTCCCGATTCTGATCCCAGTGCTAATACTGTTTTCTTTCTTGAGTTTTGAAACATGCCCAGACTGATGTTAGATAACTTCATCTTCTGTCTTCATCTTCTGTCTTGGTACAAGATAACAACAATCTTCATTGTATGCCTGCACCTAATTAATTACAAGCAAAGCACATTTAACTCCCTTGAATTGTTCTCATGATTCTCCTGTTTTTATGTTTCCCCTTCCTTTTGTCTGTAGCTGTTACCTAGGGTTGTAAACCCTTTGTTGATGAGATCCTCTTTTCCTTTATGCCTGTAAGTGCTACCATTCCAGTAGACTGCAATGGAGCCTGACTGTCATCCACGCCTGCAAATGTTGCAGTAAGAGCACGCCTTTTCAAATCCTACCGTTACCCAGTGAGAGCTGAAGATGGTAACTATATCCAGGACATTATCCATGAATATTTTTATAAATAGAAACAGCAAACTCCATTCGATGAGTTTTCAAATCCCACATTCGGTCAATGTTCATAAATTTTTGAATGGATGAAGAGTCATTTGAATTTCTTAAAATATTTATGAACATTGACTAAATTAACGTGAAAGTATGGGGAACCTTTCATAAATGAAGAGGCACTCATTTATATGTGAATACTAATTTTCCTGTCCAGTAATGTGTCCCTGCTGGAACATGTAAGACGTACAATTAGTCATCGTGTCAGAAGACAGAATACTATTATTAAATGAGTAATACAAAAGCACAAATAGCAAATGTGAAGAAACATTGTGAGGAGTAAGAGGTAAACGTAATAATAAGACATAAGCATCTGTAATATTTTCACACGAAGGGTACATGGAACTATTTTGTTTTAGGAAAGAATTTCTAAAATTATGTATATCCTTTAGAAAGAGAAAGAAAACCAGCTTAATTTAGTGAATAAATTTTATTTTTTAATAATCGTCTTTACTATTCTCAAATTTGAAAAAGATTTTGAAAATAAAAAATTAAAAAATGAGCATTACTAGGATTATAGGGCTAAATGGATCAAATAAGAAAAAAAGTTTAGGGAGATATTATGTTAAAAAAACCCACACTTTTAGAAATTTAGTGTCTTCATACTAAAAATCTGAGTAGTAACAAACTGCTACACAGAGAAAGTATTGCTCAATACCATCTGACACATTTACGATAGTCCTGAATCTCCAATTGTTCATTTCCTCCTGCAGTGAAAGATTCAAATTATATTATTGCCTCCAGATTTTATATTTGCGTATGGATACTGTAAACAAAAATTTTCATTTTCATGGACACTTATGTTCCTCTGTTTATATAAACTTAAAGGCCTTTTGTCAACTTTATTAAGTTCTTTAGTGGAATCTTTTTTTTTTTTTCCCCATGCCCCTGTTGTACCTCCCTGACTGAATGTTGAGTTAGATATCTAGAGTGTAGAAAAACAGGGAGCAGGGTGGGAAACTCATTTTCTGAAAGGTGTGTAAGATTTTAAACGTTTACAAGACTGAGCTTTTCTTCATTTGGGAAAAACTTAACTATCATTTATTCACTGGAACACTTTTGTGTGCCTCCTTTACTGGTCACCAACAGGGCTCGTAAGACTAAAAAAAAATTAAATCGTACATTTCTATGACTTTTTTAGCTGATTAAATGTACTTAATATTCTTCAGGTCATTAATAAAAAAAATCAAAACCAAACACAGCCTCTTCCCTCCACTCCAAACCAAGTGGCCAAAGCTAAGCATTACACTTTTCTGCACTTGGAAGAAAACCTAAAGCCTAGTGACCTCATCTTCATTTCAAGTTCTTCTGAAAATGAGAGCATCAGGAACAAAATTGGAGTTGGATGAATTGACACTTCTAATGTAAGTAATCTTCAGTCCCCTTACAACTAGCAGTGTAGCTGTAACAGGACATAGTAGAGAGACAAGACTCAAATAATACCTACTGAGAGAACTAGGAGCAAGTTTGAAGCATCTGCTTCAGTTTCTTTCCATCAAGTTCTCTATTCTTGTATCAATAATTAAAGACTGAGTAAAGCTGGTAAGTAGGACAGGGATCTCCAACATCCCATAGACAGTAGGACCTCACTTCTCACTGTCTTTAGCTGAAACATTTTCATTTTCCTCTTAAAGTATGTAAGATTGGCACCATGGTCTGGGTGATACCACACTTCGCAGGCATGTGGATACATCACATTCCTACCCCAGTGAATAATTCAATAGTTATACGAGGTCAAACAGGTCATCCCACCCACAATGAGCAATAACCTAATCATGAATACATGCCCTTGGGCCTTTGTAACTAGTTGTACAGTTTGTAGCCTCTGTTAGGCAAATTTTTGTGTTCAGGAGGAGTAATTTTAACTTTGATCATAATGGCTGTATGGGTAAATTTGTGTCTCTAACCCTGCTGTGGACATGGCTGGGAAGAAACCCTTAGCAAAACTGAATTCATGCTTTTGCTGAGAGTTTAACTTGCATCAGATTGTCTTCTTTCTGGAAAAACGTCTTCCTGAAAATCTTTCTGGAAAAACGTCTTCCTGAAAATCTTTCTGGAAGTAAGCAGTTGATACTTATTTGCACAAATCCTGCAGGAACTGAAATGGACCTACGAAGTAGGCTTGGGTTTATACCAGTCTCTCCAGGCAAAGGCGAGAGAGTTACATCTCCCATGGAATTTGTAGATAACTTAGTAATAATAAATATATTTTTGACTAAGGAGCACTCTGCAAAGGTTTCGCAGATGTTGAGAAGCGACCCCAGCCAGTGATACTAACTATAATTGCTTCACGTTCACCTTGTGCTGCCCCACAGGTTTTTGGGGGCCACCACCTGTTAGTCCCCACGTTGCAAGGTGGATTGTCATCTCCCTGGGGCAGTGATTACCATTTCACGATATGTGTGCTTTATTTTCTACCAAAGGGCTAAGCAAGCCCCGATGGTGGCTTTTACATGCATCTGCAAAATAAATAATTCAGCCCCAACAGTAAAAAGTATTTTCTGCTGGGACTATTTGCTGGTGATATGGGAAACCTCGCTACAGAAATGCCACAGGAGCTGTCCTGTTCTGCCTCTGCTTGTGCATCTGTCCTCTGTCTGGTTCATTAGGAGCACAGCTCTTGCCTCAGATGTGGAGAGCGACTCAGTGACTTGCTGGTATTTGTACAATAGGCCAGAGAGAAAACATGAGAAGTAAAAAGTAGGTTTCTCTGTTCCCAGGACATTGCCTCTACCATACATACCTCTCCTCATCACTTCTCACCTTTTTCCTCCACTAGGTATTCTTTTCCTCGTGTGGCTTAGCTCAGCTGACCTTTTTTCTCTCCTGTTTCATGGGGATATGACATCTATTAAAACGGAAAAGGAAGCACAGAAATATCTGAACTTCTTCTGTTTTGACATCATGTTTTTGGTCATGGGATTTTTAGAAGAGAATAGACTGTTCTTTTTCAGTACAAAAGGTATAGTAATTTCCTACTTTCAAGTATGACTCACGCTGTATCACAGAATCACAGAATCACAAGGGTTGGAAGGGACCTCGAAAGATCATCTAGTCCAACCCCCCACTGCCAAGGCAGGGCCACCTAGAGCACATCACTCAGGAACATGTCCAGTCAGGTTTTGAATGTCTCCAGAGAAGGAGACTCCACAACCTCTCTGGGCAGCCTGTTCCAGTGCTCTGTCACCCTCATGGTGAAAAAGTTTTTCCTTATGTTAACCTGGAACCTCCTATGCTCCAATTTGCACCCGTTGCCCCTTGTCCTATTGCTTAATGAGGCCGAGAAGAGCCTGGCTCCATCTTCCTGACACTCACCCTTAACATATTTATAAACATTGATGAGATCATCCCTCAGCCTCCTCTTCTCCAAGCTAAAGAGACCCAGCTCCTTCAGCCTTTCCTCATAAGGGAAATGTTCCACTCCCTTGATCATCTTAGTGGCTCTGTGCTGGACTCTCTCTAGAAGTTCCCTATCCTCCTGTAGAGTCAGGATGGATTACTATTGGGAGTGGTTTCTGATTCTCTTTTATAATTTTGTTATTTCTCTGCTTCCTTCTTCATATTTTGCTTTAGATTGTTCTTAAAGCCCTAACTTTATTTTGTTGTTCCTCCGGGTTTCACTGTCATGTAAAAATAATAATCATCCCTCTGTACCTTAGTTGGTGTTGGGGCTTTCAGGTGGGTTTCGTGAAGAAAGGCGGTGTGCAACAATATCATGTTGGAAATCTCACTTAAATTTTAACTCAGAATTTTAATGAAAAACTTTTTTGAGTTCTCTTAGTTTGCTTCTTTTTTCCAGATTAGCTAAACATGACTTTGCTGTCCTGTTAACAGCTGGCTTCAAGATGCTTTGTTCATAGAAAATAGTTATAATAAGTCAGATTTATTTAAAAAATAAATAAATAAATAGATTATCGAATATTTGACCTGAAATCTTCTGTATTTTTAGTCTTTGCCATGCGTTGCTTGCAGTGTTTGTATCATAGGAAGGTTTTGCAGTTTTCAGTCAGCATGATAAATGAGGATAAAAAGTAATGTAGGGCAGAGCTGTATCAAATGAAAATCAGTTTCTGCAAGGATTTGGTACTTTGTTTTACTAGCCAGGTGCAAAGTCAGATACTGTGGTGACAGTACGGTCAAGATGTCTAACCCTATACTATTCTGGGATAAGGTTCTTCTTCACAACACCGCACAACTTCCCTTTAAATAGCAGAAAATTTCAAATAACGACAAATAGACTTAGAGAAGAACTTGGAGAAATGGGAGAGTGTGTTTTAGAGTTTTTTATGCAAGACATGATATTGTGTTTATAATCAAAGCTGTGAAGCAATGCTCATTTGTTATGTGAAGACAGGTTTATTTTTGTTCTAGCATTATGAATGATAGATGTAAATTGGATGCAGTCTGATATCTTGATTTTTCTTTTTACATGAAAAGAAAAATTAAATTTTTAATACAATTTGCACAATGAGTAATAGAGTGACATGGGAAACAGAGACCAAAGAACTGTCATATGAAAGGAAATTTTATTTAGTCAGGTTATGATCTAATTTTGCATCTAATCAATAATGACAAAATCCCTGAGGACAGGCAAAAATCTGGGGTGAAAAAGAAACTCCTTACACAGAAAAATCTCTTTTAACCGGGAGACAGTTGGAACAACGCCCAATTGCTTATTCATATGATCAAAAAATATCATATCTGCATTTGTTCAAGGCACGATGTATGTGTTCAAAATCAAACCAGATTTATTTTAACATCGAAAACATTTGAGCATAAATAGATAAGCCCGAACAAGGCGATTGGTGCTAGAGGCCGCACCGCGCAGGCAGTGGCTGGAGGTCACGGCTGCCTGGCCTTGCCTCGCAATGAGTTTAGATGTGAATTTTCTCTGTGAGCTTACGGATATCATGCAATATACTGCGACCTCAGCAATAGCTGCTGGATGCTAACTTCAGGGGCTAATTTTCATGATGCTTGAGTCTTTCTTAAATATCACTGTATGTGTTTGCTCTGTACAAGCAGACAAATGAAATCCTTAACCTGGGCCATTCAAAATCTAAATGAAGACACAGAGAGGCAGGATGTACTGCGGAGACTGAGGAAGGATTTGTCTTGGAATTTAATATGCAGTATTTGCTTCTTCAGGGCATCGTGGAAAAATTACTCTTCAGGAGAGATGGAGTATGAAAAGACCTGTAAATCAGGAGGACTTGTAAGGTACAATGAACAAGAGGAGCTGACACCAGGAGAAAAACGTGTGGAGGCTTATTTCATTGGCAGGGTTTATTAGTGAAGGGGAGGTAGAGGATGAAATATGATGGGCTCTGATATTCATCCTGTAATTTAGTGTGTGCATGTGCACTACTGTGTTTTCTTCTTCCCCACATTATGCATAATTCAGATATTCCATTCCATGCTGATAAGGATTTAGATTTATAGCAGTTTGAATTTCTAATCTACTCCTGGTGCCTATTATGTCTATATATTATGTCCACATATTATGCCTATTATGAAAAGCCCTTTCTCTCAAAGCCTGCGTAAATGCTGTTCATGGTGTGTATGCCGAACATCTGTTGATATGATTAGGAAATAAGGTTTCCAGCTCCTCACTTAAAGCATCTGGAACATTCAGACACTCCGTACATGGAAGTTCAGCACTCAGACTGATTGCAGTGTATGACCCTGAAAGTTTTACATGACCTAGTAAGTATTTACTGCAAAGCCAGGAGGTAAGGGCTGGAAATGGGTTGAATGGCCTGTTTCACCATTTGCTAGTATAAGGAGCTGTATTTAACATTACGAGCAAGAGTAAAACCATATTCTACTGTTGATACTCAGACTATCAAACATTACTGTATACTTTTGATTCCTCCTGTCCTATCCCTTGGAGCCATTGGGTCACATTTTTCTTATTTCTGTGGGCAGTAGGGAGTCTCTCCTAAGGATTTATTGAAGGGACCATCTGAATAGAATTTTATAAAGTTAAGAGGGAATCCTGGAGGGTGTAATGGGAACTAGGGAGGTTAGTGGAACACCTTTGGGTGGATGTGCTTTTTTTTTAAAGTACCTATGTTGCAGCCCTCTCTGAAAGACTAGCTTCAAATATTGATAGAAAAATAATGTTTTTTCCTTATCTCATGGGATAATGATTAGAATTTGTTCTGTACCTGGTTTAAAAGGATAAGAAAATACCCTTTTTAACATAACCATTGTAAATGAAATGAAGTATGTATGAAGTTCAAAAATTCAAATATATCATTATTCTGACAGACTTGGGAATCCTAATGGAATTCAGTACAACTATATGCAATTTAAGGAACTTAAAATATTGAGTGTTAAGCTACAAAGACATAAAGGAATAATTTGTATAAGCTGTCAGTCAGAATAGAAATACAAATTTTTCCATTTGTCATAACTGAAGGAGAAGAGAAGAAATGTCAAGGCACACTTTTGGAAATGTGGCTTATTCTAAGGGCAGGATAAATGAGTTATGACTCATGTGGTTGGTAATGAAAAAGAGGATCTTTCACCTCAAAGTTCTGTCTTTAAATTCCAGTCTTGGTTGCTGTAGTTGCTAACACCTGAAGACTCCTGGGGATCTTTTTATCCTGATGATAAAAACCAGCATGAAATACTTAAAACAGGAAGATAAGCAAGTGAATACATGTAGAGGCTTTGTTGTTTTCTGATGTCCTGCAGTAAGCTAAAACTCTTTGAGTATCACAGTGCTACCTGTCTGATACATAATCTGTTTGTCCAGCTTATTTTATGTCTAGATTTCTACATCGTAATCTTTATCACGGTCACTGTGAGACTAGAGGTCATCCATAAATGTGAATTATTAGCACCATGAGAGAGAGTATATATGCAGTACTTATTGCAGGTCATTTAGAGCCAAACACTTTCTTATACAGACTTGCTTTATTCCTTACTCAGGCACAGTATAAATAAGATTGTCACAAGCAAAAATCATGTTTCTTTTCTGCCACCTAAGTCTTGAATTCATGACTTTGGAGCTTCCCAGAAGTCCAGCTGAATGAAAGAAGGCCAACGCTCTGTTCATTTAATCCACAACTAGAACTTGCAGTTTGCTAAGAATGTTTCTGTCTTCATGATCTGCTGCTTCAGTCAACTTGCAGTATTCTGATTTCTTTCCATGTTGAACTGGAAACATTAATAAATGGGAAAGGCATAAAATATTTAAAGCCTGTAAGGCACTGCAAACATCAAAATGATCTATTCCACATGTGTTGCAATACACCGAGTCTTTTAGGGCAGCCTTTGCAACTTCTTAGCTATAGCCAGAATTGCTGTGTTGTTATATTTCACTGAAGTCCAGCACAGAAGTAAAAATAAACTTTGGAATATACTTTACAATCCCAGTCTTCCTTTCTGCCTTGCTTTTGGGTAAGGTGTGTTGGATTCCAAAGAGAGAGTAAGAGATTTACTGCATTGCCTAATGAGTGACTGAAAACAATTGAACTGGAAGAAAACCTTGGAAAAGCTCTAAATCCCTTCGCTCATTTGACTCTCGCTGTTTCTGTATCTTGCTGAGCTGTTCGTATGAGCTGAAATATTTTTATTTAACTGAAGAGGAGAGTAAGTCAACCTAAGGTTATAAAACTTCCGTTTGGGCCTGAAGGAAACTCATTAATGTCCACAGCATGTGGTCCTCTCACACCAGGACTGCCACCTGTCATCCGCTTAGCCTGAAAGCTTCGACTAAAAGAAACGTGTGGGAGTGTATGTATATAAATTGCAGAATAAAGAATATCGCTGTCCGTAGGGAAGGAGTTGAGAATATTTGAATCAAAATGCCTTTGAAGTTTTCCCCGCCCACTGTCCAGTTAAAGCATATTTAGAATTTTGTAGCTTTTTATTTTCCTTATCTGCAGTCTCTTCCTGCGCTATATCTTTGGGCTAAGTTGCCTGGAGTTCAGAAAGCAGAAAAAGGTAGTGGCTTAAAGTGTATAGGAACCTAATAATGAAAAATGAAGAATTAAGCAGGATTGTAATAAGCCCCACCAACCTGGGGAAGTCCCCTATTAATAAATCAGAAGAGCAAGGGATTCAATAAATGAATCAAAATATATGTCCCGTGTCATTACTAATAACACTGTGCTTGAAGGAAGGCTTTTTGTTAAAGTATTGTTAATAAAGAAGGCTCTTTGCAGCCATTGGGATTTTTTTTTTCTTAATAATAGTGATGCCAGTTGGCACTACATTTCCTAGGTAATTTTGTACATTTCTAATGAAGTAATATATCGAAGCTGCTGTAGGGACATATGCACTCAGGTTTTTGTTGCAGATATTTTTTAATTACCCTCTTCAGTGCAAAAGGTCAAAGGATAAATATTTTACTTGACAAAATCTCCTCTGTGTCCACAGTGGAAGTTCCAGCTTGTTTCTTACCAGAAACAGGTCTAGGGAGCCTTTTAGCACAGCTGTAGCTGCCGGATGGCGCACGTGGAGGTGTGGCGCAGTGGGAGGATGTTGTGACTCTCTCAGCATAGGAGTCCGCATGGCCGAAGTTTCTTTCACGTCTTTCACAGAGGGTTCAGCTGCCAGGTCAGACTGTCAGCTGGTGTAAATCTGTATTGCTCCAGTCATACTGTGGAGGTAGAATGACAGGTTTTTGTATCCTTAACATCCATACGTGTGTCAGCAGTGGACAGATAGACTTTACAAGCTCCAGCTGGCGTATCCTGTCCATTATTGGTGAAACCTTGATGGTACTTCAGCAGTTCTCATAGATGTCTCACAGCTTCAGCACTAGCATTTCTCCGCTGTACTATAAGGTAGTTTGCCTCCTTTCAGTTCCACAAAGAAACATGTCCTGTCACTGTTACAGGTGTGACCTGATATGTTCTCATGTTCCTTCAGCATCAGTCTTAGCTAGGGATATCGGAAATTTCCACAGAAGCTTTGGTGCAATGGTGGGTTGCTGGACTGCCAAAACTGAGGATGGGCTGTATGTCCTGGCTACACTGAGTGATACCACTATCAACAGTAGTCGAATTTGATGTGAAATTCAATTAAAATTTAAAATCTTTTGTTTCTTGTTAAAATTAGTATTTAGTCCTGTATGGTGGTGGCCAGGGATGACTATTCCTAGGATCTTGACATTTTCTACTTTAAAGAACATACTGTCTTCTGATTTCATCACTACCTGAGGAGATATGGACTGATCAAAGATGAGAACTGAAAGGAAGGCAGGCACAGTCAGTCCTTTTGTTTCTTAAAAACCCTGTACTCTGAATTTATAGTTCAATGGAATTTTATTTTTTTTTTAAAAAGTTCAATTTGGATTGAAAACAAATTCTGAACAAACATAAATGTTTTATGGAAAAGCAATCCTTCATTTTAACCAGCTTTGTTCTGAGTATATACCCCTCTTTCATGACATAACAAGTTGAATCTCATATTTTTTGTAAATTGCGGGTAAAAGCCAAACCCTCACTTGAGTTAATTGACTTTAGTGATATTCCAGAAGGTACAAATCAAAGTATATTGTGTTTACTTGAAAACTTCTTTTTAAACCATTCATTCACTCTACTGAATACTGCAGTTCCAGCAGAAAAAAAGCTGCTGTTTTCTTCTGCCTTTTTTTTTTTTTTGAGTATGAACTGGATGTTAATCTCTGGCATGGAAACATCTGAATATTTAAACAGAAGAAAAGGATGCTTCAACACTTTTCTGATGAAGCTTTTTTGCTTTTATTTTTCTGTCCTGTTTAATTGCATTTCTTCTTGCAAGGAAATTTTCCTTTGAGCTTCTTTCATATGGCATAGAAGAAGAATGAGCATGACAGTTTATTAACTTTACAACATTTCTTGGCCTCGTTTTCAAATATGAAGAGGAGACATTTTTTGATCATGTAATTTAACTGCCATTATCTTTAGACTTATATGAGTATGAGGTACAATATGCCTATTTGCGTGCTTTCATATCTCAACATCATATAATCAACAGCCCTCTCTGTGACAACTATTTAGGAACAGATTCCTCCTTGTTAGTCACATTAAGTTGTATGTTACTGAAAAGTAGCCCCATTCAGGGGAATGTCTTACCCTACTGAAATTAATTAGATATTATTTAGTATGAGAAAAGGAACTTAAGTTGATGCAAAATATTTGTGAAGTGAGTCATTATGACAGAATCAGTCTTATTATGCCAGTAGCTTGTTAGGAAGAGGTATTTGCCAGCATATCATGATTTACAGTTATTCCTCCTGAAAAATAAATCAAGAAATTGTACTGTTCATTGAAATAGTTTGGATTCTGCAATATTTGGGATGACCTGGTTATGTGACTAAAGTTATTTATTGAATAATCCTAATACTACTCATATTTCATAGATTCATTTTTGGCTAAAGATGAGACCTATATATATAGTATATATGACCTGCAAATCCAAAGGTACAGTGCAAAACTTCTTTTAACTGGCTATGTAGAGTACTTAAATGGGTGTGTTCTTTTTTCATAAAAAACACATTCTCTTTCTCACTAATAAGTCATTGCTCCTCAGTCTGAGTGTAACTGATACAACAGCTCTGGGAAGAATTTATCACTGATTCTGCTTTTCACCAAAGAATCACAGTTGATTTACTTAAGGCAAAGAAATATTTAAAACCTAGCAGATTACCTTATATTTCAAATTTGTTTGTCTCAATATTAGTATCAAAATTTGGCCTTTGATCATCTACATAGCAAGCACTGGTATCTTGTTATTTCTGTATGTTAGACCAATGTCCAGAAATCACCTGAATAACGAGTATTTTCACCATTGATCATGTAGTGATTTTCTGTCCCCTTTGTTTGGGTTTCCCACTTTCATAATTGTTGGCTGAAAAGAATGCTCTGATATGACAGGTAAAAACTTCCTTTCCACATGTTGCTTAATTGCAAAAACTCCTGTGGGAGTCTTCCAGGCCAAAGTCTGTCCTCCTGAATCTGAGGGTTCTGATCCTACTATTTGCTTTGTTCTCAACCCTCACAATCCTGAACTTCACCATCCCATAATCACTGCAGCAAAGACTGCCCCCAGCCTTCACACCTCTATCTGTTCTTCCTTGTTTGCAAGTGTAAGGTCCAGCAGAGTTATCTCCCCTTTTCTGCTTCTTGATCATTGTGTGACGAAGTTGTCATCAATGTACTCCAGAAACCTCCTAGATTTCTTGTGCCCTGCTGTGTTGTCCCTCCACAAGAGGGAGGGACACTTGGGAGCCACTTCTCCCAAGTAGCAAGCGACATGACAAGAGAGAATGGCCTCAAGTTGCGTCAGGGCAGGTTCAGATTGGATATTAGGAAAAACTTCTTCACGGAAAGAGTAGTGAGGGATTGGAACAGGCTCCCCAGAGAGGTGGTTGAGTCGTCGTCCCTGGAGATCTTCAAAAAACGCATAGATGCGGTGCTCCAGGACATGGTCTAGTAGGCACGGTGGTGTTAGGTTGACGGTTGGACTTGATGATCTTAGAGGTCCTTTCCAACCTTAGTGATTCTATGATTCTATGATTCTATATAAAGATAGCTAAAGCATCATTACTTTTTATTGTTAGATATTGTTAAGTATTGTGGGAGATCCTCTGATGTGGCTGCTGTGATGGATATTGGATAAGCACACAGCATGGTGGCAATTTGTGTCTCAAGGGATACAGGTGAAGTTTGTGGATGCAGAAAGAAAACTTGGAAGGATAGATCTGAACACTTAATGAAACAGTGCTGAAGCCATTGGCAAAGCCAATTGGCCTACTGTATTCGGAGAAACAGGTCTTTGTATAGTCTTTGTGAGTAAGCGGGATCACATGAAACGCATCAGACCCACAACCCCCCAATAATGTCTCCTCAAAATCCAAACATTTGGCAGGGCTCAGGAATTTGGCTAGCATCCAGAGGTTAAAAAGAAGTTCTGGATACCCTTTGCCATATTTTTTGTTGCTTCTCTTCAAAACAGCTAACTGATATTTTGTTTTTCTTTTGTTAAACAATACATTGGATAAATAATACATTGGACAAAATTAATTTCTCATGTTGATTCCGTTAGAATAGCTTGACTACAGTGAAGTAATATAAGGGGTGCATTTGGTGATAAAATTTGCATACTGTTTCACAAGGACTTGATGTTTTTCAAGCTGTGTGATTGGAAACCAAACAGTTACTACAATAGGTCAACAACTGTCTATTCCATGAAGTACACATCATATTGTTAGAGAAATTACAGGTGATTTTCCATGCTGCTGCACAGTGCTTTTTGAGATTAAGCAAGGTCACAGAATGTGAAAGTCTGGGAAAGCTTGTGATGCCTTCCTTATCTCTACAGATGTATTTTCATAATGAATTTTAGCACTGTAAATCTACTTGTTGGGTTTTGTTTGTTTGTTTGTTTTCTTGCTAGTTCTATTTTCAAAGTGTTTGAGAGAATCTCTTCTTGGAGGGTTGGTTGCCACTGAAGCAGAATATGGCTGTCTTAGTAAAATAAGAATTTTAGAAGATAATGCTTTTCAATCTCCTGTACATTTTTGGTCCCTCGTAGATTAGCAGTCTTATCCTACTCCAGATTGTATGGAAAGACTAAATAGGAGAGACTTCTCCTGGGCCTAAAGTATTTTTCTTCTTTCAATCTGTTCCCTCAAAAATTGTATAAGTTTACTCATGACAAAACTCAGTATGCATTAGTAGACTGCCACCAGGGATGAATATATCCGTATATTTTCATTCTGAGGGCATTTCCTCAAGATGCACAAGTCTTTCTTTTATAGTTTTGTATATATATTCTTGAAAAATCTAGATGGAAGTAATGATGAACTTAAATAGCAAGAATCAGGCAATAAATGGCAAGAAAAAAGGGATATGTTAGAATGGCTTATAATATTTATCATATTTCTACAGAAAAAAAAAGAACAGGCATCTAAGAAACAAAAGGGAGGATAACGACATAATTGACTTCTATGTACCATTATTCAGTTGTCATCTCAGACATCTTGTTTCCAGCTAGACAATGCAAAGCAGCAAATTGAACTCAAAGTTTGAAATTAAAGCAAGAAGATCTGTCTGGAATGCAGTCCAGATCATGAGAAAGGCAGCCGTTAATAAATAAATAAATAAATAACCAAATCGGTTCATTCTTTCTTTAGAAAATAGAAAAAAACCTTTGCTTTTAATGTCTTGACTTCCCAGCAATGTCTGAATTTTGGTCTGAAGAAACAAACATGGAATGGTTTTTAATGAACAGGATGAGCTATACTTGGGAAGGTCTTAAGTTGAAATGGGTTTAACTATGAAGCATGAAAACCTCAATTTGTATATTTTGGTCATGCAGAAAATAAACAACATTTTTTTCACTTGTAATAAAAAATCTGTAGCCTAGAGATCAAAGGGTGGCTAACAAGAAAATAGCTATAAGGAATTACTACCAGGTGAAAAGAAAAGTGATTGGTAACAAAACCAGTTATTATGTAACAGCATGTGATGTTTTTATTAATTAGTTCTATATACTGTTTTGTAATAGTCCAAACAATCCAGAAAAATATTTTTCAAAAAGCCCACTTAGATACATAAGTAGATTCCTATTAGTCACATCATTCCTAGTTCAACCTGCAGAATATTTCCAAGTTTATTCTTGCTGAATCACTTCTTTGCTTGAGAAACTAAATCTGACTGGTACAAAGGTGATACTCTTACTTTCTAGAGACACATACCAGCCAGGCTGGTGAGCAGGAGATTTATGGTAAATTAGTATCTCCCAACACGAAAAGGAACTACTTTGCATATTGATCGTGTTGCAAGAAGTTCTGATCAAGGACAGTAGAGCTAAAATTAATCTGGCTCTAACAATATATATGGATTTTGTATCACAATGAAAAATAAAGATTGTTGATTTAGCACTGGTATAACATGTCGTGTTCAAACACTCAACATAGAATTTAAATAATGCTTGATACATTACATAGGAACTGGGGTGCAAAGTATTTGCCCAACTGGAGCATACTGTTATCAAGCCCATCAGTTTCTGGAAAGAGCTAATACATGAGAAAACTTCTCATTTAATTTAATATCCAGGTGAATGTGCACTTGTGTTTTCTAACCTGTAACCATTTTTAAGTGAGCAGCTAGGAAAAAATGTAATTGCTACTCTTTCATTTAGAATAAATTGCAATGGTCCCAGGTACTTACCTGATGCAAATTTTTACATGTATAAAAATAGGTAAGTCCCTTTTCACAGAACCGTAGAAGACACCAGTTTGTACTTTAGGCTAGAGTTGGGCTGATCCCCTAGCTCTAACATCCCCGATACCTGTTGCCTGAAGCTCTTCAGGTGAAAACTAATCTTTGCTTTCTGGTCTGTGAGCTCCTCAGCAGCCCGCTCTACCAAATACTGAGCGAGGAAGCAATATATGCAAAGACTTTCTTGGGACTTTTTGCGCTGTAACTGTTTTCATTTGTTACTTGCACCGGTGTGAGAAGGAGAGGAGATGCCCAACAGTCATCAGGTTATGCAGACCCTAGTGCTAATACCTTCCCAAAACTACCTGGTGTCTAGAGAGTGTCTGGGGTTGCAGAGCAAGTGTTGGTGGAGATGTCAGTCCCCAGATCTGTCTTGTTCTCTTTTTCTTCTTCCATTGGTTCCTTCTACACCTACCTGGCTACTAGTTGCTGCTCAAAAGCACTCAGGAAAGCTTCCTGCTCCTTTGCTCTGCAATCTGAAGTCTCTTCATCAAGAACTTTTGTCAGACCTATTAAGGACTCGCTGATTCACAGATTCACAGAATGCAGAGCTTGGAAGGGATCTCTGGAGATCACCTAGTCCAACCCCTTGCTAGAGCAGGATCACCTAGAACATATTGCACAGAATCACATCCAGGGAGGTTTTGAATATCTCCAGAGAAGGAGATCCCATGACCTCTCTGGGCAGCCTGTGCCAGTGCTCCGTCACCCTCAGAGTGAAGACATTTTTCCTCACATTCGGATGGAACTTCCTGTGTTTCAGTTTGTGCCCATTGCCCCTTGTCCTGTCACTGGGCACCACTGAGAAGAGTCTGGCCCCTTCCTCCAGGCATCCACCTTTTAGATATTTATAACTGTTGATAAGATTCCCCTCTCGATCTTCTCTTCTCCAGGCTAAACAGACCCAACTCTCAGCCTTTCCTCATACCTGATCCTGTCCATAAACATCTTCTAAGCCGATCTTCTCTCCCTCTTCTCTTCTTAACATTGCCTCAGACTGATACTACAGCATGTTTCCTAGGATGGCATCCTAGGCATACACTGCCTTCTGCCTGAGGCAATATAGGGCTGAGGTACCAGGGGCTTGGGCTGGAAACTGAAGAGAGCAAAGCTTTTGTGGCTTACCTCTCTGGAGAAAAGAAAAGCAAGTCTGTGAGTCCAGGACTGTCTGCAAGGTTACAATGCGAGTCTACTGCATACAGCCATCCACCCTTCAGCCCTCCAGTTCTTCAGGGCACAATTTTCTGCATAGTACTGAAGTTTATATAATTTCTATAATTTTTGAGAGGGACTGATGAAAGTAAGCTCTGAGTAGGATGACCTACTGAAAAACAATGTGCTGTGTGAGTCTTTCTTCTGCTGTATGCTAGCCTTGGCAGCTGGAAAAGGCAGGACAGCTAGACATGCTCTCAGGTGCTCAAATGAGAGGAAAGCCTGAAGTAGTGAGCATGAAGAAAAGTCAGAATTATTATGTTATGCTTTGTTTTATGAGAACACGTTACTGCTTTACTGCTTCAAATGTCCCCAAAGATGGAGGATGAAGCTTTTAAGCTCAGCGAGGGCATTCTAATACTGTTTAACAAGAACCTGTTCCACATCAAGACACTGCCCACCCAGCTTGGCGAATGGGCTGATGTGTTGCTAAGACTAAAAAAACCACTATGGCTTCTCTGGTAGTCAGGCACTTGAAACTTTCTGATTCACAGTCTTATCTACATCTCATCTTGCCAGGGACTTCACAGTGACATGTTAGCAAACTGGCCTGTTTGCTTCCTTTTCTATTTCTGTCCCTTCCTGGCGACCTGAAAGTTTCTGGAGTAGAAGCACATCTCTTCTGCACACAAGACTGAAGCCAGGTGGCTTTCATGTTTGCCAAAATATAAAGGAGGGCTATGAGAGTAGTGTTACTTGTCCCAAGTTGTACCTCAGCTGCCAACCACCTTCTACACCAAGTAGATAGTTCTGCCTCTGACCTGTACATGTCCTAAATTTCAGTTCGGGGAATTGTTCAGTTGTGTTCTGCAGCCCCTAATTCAGGGAAACTGCAGTCCTTTTGATCTTTATGGGCCTCTACACCTGCCACACATAGGAAAACACAAGAAGCACATCAGGGAGTTGCAGATCGACAGTTTCAGAGCCTTTTACCAGTACATTGGTGTCACTACTCACTGAAAGACTTTGTCACAGTGGACCCTGCTGCTTGGTTTGGATTCTTGTGATTCTCTACAGTGCATCTGCTAGTTGGTTTCATCCTGCAAGATTTTGGTCTACACACACCAGAGCTGAACAAGTACATAATAGGTGGGAATGATCAGGGAATTCACTTAATTTCATTACTGCTCTGAAATGAAGAATGTTAATATAGATGTACCCATTAATGATGCACTTTTTCTCCATGGGAATGTGGTATTACTTATGATTTTCATTAAGATTTAACCATGTAAGTCTTCTTTAATCAAGTTTACCTATGCTTATATGTCCCTTTTCTGCATCAGTGGTGGAAAACAACTTTTTTTCAAGTCTATCAGGTATTTGATTGAACTGGTTTTGCTGCTGCAAGATATTTGACTCAAAGGAAGGGCAATAGTGAGAGCACACAGACTAGGGGCAAGAATGGTGAACTGCCAAGGTAAGGAGTAATTGGAGTCCATAACCTGAGAGTAGAATGGGTAGAATGGCTAGGGTAGAATGTCAGCTTGTTGTTAATTCCCATAGGGCCGGTATTTCTGGGCAATGTGGTTTTTAGCTTATAACTTTTTTCTGCTTTACAAACTTCTTGAAAGAGTTACTCATTCTTACATTTTTTTATTGTTCTAAGAAGAGAAAGGGAGAACATTTTCCCATTAGCCAGCTCTTCCTTTTGGTATTTTAAGAGACACAGTGAAAGCTTACTTAAATTAAACAAGAAAACACTGATGGTTACACAATAGAAGTCTGTAATAATTCAGTTATTACTTTCATCAAATTTACTTCCAATGTCAAGAGCAGGATTCACTTCTGAGCTGTGCCAACCGTTGCTCAGATTCTGATAAGTTCATTGCCATGAGCACTATACCTCAAACACTGGGATTCACAACACTGAAAAGGTCTTTCCTACCTGTATTCCACTGCACCAGATGAATCTTGCATTAAGCATTCCACATTTTGCATACAAAGGCCCTTATATTTTACTTAATCAGGGAATCGATTCAAAACTTGTTCTTTACACATGGCTGATTACCTCAATAGATTGTGAGGTATTAAATGTGTGAAATAGTCTATAAAACGGCTCCAGCCAATTAATCCTAATTTCACAACTCCAAAGCAGTTTTGAAAGTACCTGCAAATACTTTAGTAGCGACCTTTCTGATATGTGTACCCTACCTGTCAATACCATTTATTACTACTGCTATTTAATTCCTCTTTTATTCAAATTAAAAACCTTCCAGTCATTCAAAAACTGAATTATGTCGCTGCTCCTTGCAATTGTCACACTAGTTAATTAGCTCTTGGCATGCCTGAGTGTCTGAAGAAATTGGGAAAATGATTTGTAATTGTTCACTGAAGAACAAAGAGGCACTTAAAATAAATAAAGCAACATAAATGCCGAAGAATAGATGTGTATTTCAACCTAATTTAGGTGCAAGTTTTTATTTTATCAGCAAAAATTAGAAAAATTTGTTTATTTTATATGCAAGCTACGTGTTCGCCACCTCTGCCTGTACCTGAGTTTAGCAAGGTTATAAAACATAACGAAAATGGGGAAAAAGAAAAAATGGGATTTTATAGAAGCAAACTGCCCAAAAAAATTTTAAGAGTTCCTCCTGTCCAACCTCTGACATTAAATTGATTCTTATTGCTAGTTCACATTATAAGTGTGATAAACTGGAGATATTTGAATGTTATAAGAGCTGGTACCTCAAGATCTGGGAAACCTTAAGCTCCCAGCTCTGGTCATAGGACCTCTTAAGGTAAATTTGGGAGTCTTCAGTGGCACAATGAAGCATTAAAGCCAGCCCAAGTAACCAGAAGAGAATTTCCCTGTAGCCTCCCTTCTGGTAGCTGTGGGACTTGAGAAATACAAAGGTAGCAGACAGCGCTTTTTCTTTCCTCAGTCTCGTTCCCCACCATTGTGAGTGTGATGGGAAGACCCAACAAGCTTTCAGTGAATCCCCGAGTGATTTTGTCCTACCTGTTGCACAGAGGATGACAAGGCTTTCATTACTATAAAGAGTGTCATGTTTGCAATGGCCGTGTCTTACTGTGAAACACACATCCAAAGTTAATTCAGTTAAAGAGGAGGATTACATTGATACAGACATAGGTCAGTTCAGTGAGATCATTTTCCTTTACAGGAAATCCCAAAGCACCTTGTTTTGGAAAGGTGGTTTACTCCAGCTGCTTGTTAGACAGCTTGGTTTTGCTTCCACATGCAAGATGCACGGTGTGCATGGGGGAAGGTGTGGTGTGTGTATATGCAGAGAAATATGGAGCCCAGCAAGTAGGAACTTCAGAATAGCTTGTTGTTTAGCAAATGTTCAGTCTCCCGAAGAGTCACGTATCTACAAATGAGAATGCCAAGTGCCTTGTTAATGAAGAATTTAATGTACTGCAAACAGTGGTGTCAGATAATTAGCTTGACAGACCAATAGATTTTCCAATAAAACTGATCGTATAAACCTTTTTTATTATTATTATTTAGATCAGGCATTGTACCCTTTTGATGAAATTAAAATCAATCTGGAAATAAAGACTCAGAGTCTGTAGGCATGCTTGTAATTTTGGTCACCTTGCCTAAGAATTATCTCTGGCTCACTTCCCCTCACTGCTTCCCTGCTCACTGTAATTCAGGCTTCTTTGAGAAAAATTAGCTGCTACTGGTACTTTAATGCTCATAATTTGATCAAAAAAAGTCAGTGCAGTGTGAGAAATATATTTTCACAACCAGTAGCCGTTGCAAGTAACTTATCAGTACTTACAGCTTAAATTTTTCAGGTAACAAACTGTTGTCTTTTCTGACACTTTAATTTTAGTCACCCCTACTCAGTTTATGACTCTTTTCTGAACCGAAGTACTGTATAACATATAGCAAAATACTTTTTATTCACACTTGATCTGTGCTCAAAGCATAAGGCAATCTAATTAAGATGTTTGTTGTAGCTGTTGAGGATCCATGGTGCTGGAGTGGGACTCAAGTGATGTAGCCAAGACGTTAGTCATGAAGCTGTGGCCCCTGGAGAGGAAACCTGTGTGGGACCGGTGTCTGCTGCCTGCTCTTCTGGGGTACATCTGAGGACCAAGCTCATCTTGGTAACATAACAAATGAAAACCAGTTATAATAAAAAATGCCCCTGAAATCATGGAATCATTTAGGTTGGAAAAGACCCTTAATATCATCAAGTCCAACCGTTAACCTAGCACTGCCAATTCCACCACTAAACCATGTCCCTAAGTGCTACATCTACATGTGTTTTAAATACCTCCAGGGACGGTGACTCAACTGCTTCCCTGGGCAGCCTGTTCCAGTGCTTGACAACCCTTTTGGTAAAGAAATTTTTCCTTAAAAAATTAACATAAACTGAGTGTTCAGCCTGTAATTGAGAAGAGATGCAATAAACAACCACAAATGGTGTTTATTCTGTTATCTCATTAGCAGTTTGTCTTCATCAACATAGCATGGGAAGAATGTTTTACAATAGGAGAGGAGCGAGTTGCTTTCCTAGAGGCAGGTTTGTATTGTGCGTGCGGAGGCACCGTTGCTTAGCTACAGGTAGGTGTGGGTACAGCTCAGGTGGAGCTACAGTGCCTTGGCAAGTGGTTCTGTGACAGTCAGCTGTGGAGCTCAAACCTGTTCAGGTTGTTAGGTCTGCATAAAATAATTGTCAGTTACCTAGAGTTTTAACTGGGTATTTAAATAAACAAAATATTTTCTGTGGAACTTTTCGGCCAGGTAGATTTAAGATAGAAATAGAGTGATGCAAAGGAAAATAACCAGCAGATGCTTTTATTTGGATTACAGCTTTACTTCTGTTTTTTTCCCCAGTATCAATTCTGGCGTGCAGCAGGTTTTGGAAGCATACCTGTACCTTTGTGGTGACCTGCAGAATGGAGTGGGAAGGTGGACGACTGCCTGGGGTGGGAAGTGCGATCCTCCTTCCACCAGCAAGCTTTCTCTGCAGGCAGTGGGGACTTTGCCTCACTAGATACAGCAGAAAGTCTCTCTCAAACTTAGTCGTCTCCTTGCTTTTCTCCTCATCTTTGTTTTTCCTGTCTTTCTCAGAGATTGCTGTTATGTACTTCTTTCCTCCCTGTTGCAGTCTAACGGGATCACAGACAGTTTAATATGGATTGCCACACCAATCCAGAGGATTATGAGAGACAAGGGAGAACACTCTGACGGAAGGATGAAATGACACGTGGTTTTGCTACCAGGGCAGAGACAGCTTTGATTGAAGAGAAGCACAGGAAAGGCGTAAGAGCAATCACAGGGAGCTATTACGGATCTCTGAGGGTAGAATGGAAAGGTAGACTAGGAAATGTTTATGCAGATGGAGGCAGTAGCTAGGACACTAAGCACAGGGGATATGTTCAGCAGTCCCATGAGTCAAAATTGTAGTGTTCCTTGTTAGGGGAACATTCTCTGTAATGTCCCCTTTTAGTGGAAACATTTTCAGAAAGGATTTTCGTGGACTGCATGAAAGTTCTAAGATGTTACTGGTATGAATGAGTTAGATGATGTGTTATTGCTCCATTAATTAATTAATTAATTAATTAAGGTTCAGTAAGGCCAAGTGCAAGATCCTGCACCTGGGTCAGTGCAGCCCTTGGTATCAATACAGGCTGGAGAATGAATGGATTGAGAGCAGACCTGTGGAGAAGGACTTGGGGGTATGGGTGGATAAAAAGCTGGACATGAGCCACCAATGCATTCTTGCAGCCCAGAAAGCCAACTGTATCCTGGGCTGCATCAAAAGAAGTGCAACCAGCAGGTCAAGGGAGGTGGTTGTGCACCTCTGCTCTGCTCTGCTCTTTTGAGATCTCACCTGGAGTACTGCATCCAGGTCTGGGTCCTCAGGACAGGGAAGATGCTTTGAAGCAGGTCTGGAGGAGGGCCATGGAGATGATCGGGGGCTGGAGCACCTCTCCTATGAAGACAGGCTGAGAGAGTTGGGGTTGTTCAGCCTGGAGAAGAGAAGGCTCTGGGTCGACCTTACTGTGACCTTTCAGTATGGGAAGGGGGTTTATAGGGAAGACGGGGACAGACTTTTTAGTAGGGCCTGTTGTGATAGGAAAAGAGGTAACTGTTTTGAACTAAAATATAGTAGATTTAGAATAGACATAAGGAAGAATTTTTTTATGATGAGGGTGGTGAAACACTGGAACAGATTGCCCAGAGAGGCAGTAGATGCCCCATCCCTGGAAACACTGAAGGTCAAGTTGGACGGGGCTCTGAGCAACCTGATCTACTCAAAGATGTTCCTGCTTATTGCAGGGCGGTTGGACTAGATGACCTTTAAAGATGCGCTTCTTGTGAGACCCCACCTGGAGTACTGCGTCCAGCTCTGGAATCCTCAGTACAGGAAAGACACGGAGCTGCTGGAGCAAGTCCAGAGGAGGGCCACAAAACTGATCAGAGGGATGGAGAACCTCTCCTATGAGGACAGGCTGAGGGAGTTGGGGTTGTTCAGCCTAGAAAAGAGAAGGCTCCCGGGAGACCTAATTGCGGTCTTTCAATACCTAAAGGGGCCTACAGGAAAGCTGGCGAGGGACTATTTCTTAGGGAGTGTGGTGATAGGACAAGGAGTAATGGCTATAAACTAAAAGAGGTGGGATTTAGATTGGACATTAGAAAGAAATTCTTTACTGTGAGGGTGATGAGGCAGTGGAACAGGTTGCCCAGAGAAGTTGTGGAGGCCCCATCCCTGGAAGTGTTCAAGGTCAGGTTGGATGGGGCTTCGGGCAACCTAGTTATAGAATCACCAAGGTTGGAAAGGACCTCTGAGATCATCAAGTCCAAACATCAACCTAACACCACCATGCCTACTAGACTATGTCCTGGAGTGCCATGTCTACACGCTTTTTGAAAGTCTCCAAGGACGGCGATTCAACCACCTTGGTCTAGTGTAGGGTGTCCCTGCCCATGACAGGGGGGTTGGAACTAGATGATCCTTGTGGTCCCTTCCAACCCAAACCATTCTATGATTCTATGATTCTGTGCCTTCCAACTCAAGCTATTCTGTGGTTCTATAATAGACATAAAAGTTGGTTAGCAAGACTGATAAGCAAGTCAAAAACTAACACAAACAGCTTTACTGCTGAGTTCCAGTATCATGGTATACCCATGGGAGCTGCTTTTGCTAAATACGTCTCTGTCGTTAGTCTGCCCTGTGTGCAAATCCTTAGAATATTTGCAATGCTTTTGGCAGGCTAGGGGAACCTGAATTCTAAAGTTTCCTCCTTTAGGTGAATCCACAACTCCTCTAGAGCAGCTGGATGCTCATGTAACTCCATCTGTATAATTTACTTCTGCTCAGAGTCTGCTCCACTTACTACAAAATACCTGGTGAGAAGTTTCTGAAGTGGTTAATATTGCACGGGACAGTAGTTACTGACCACAGCAAGTCCATCAAGAAAAGAAGAAAAAAAAATAATGTGAGAAGGTCTGAGTCACCAGTATGTTCAGAAAGAACATTTGTGGAAGAAAAAGACGGATGGGAAATCAGGCTTGCTGAATCTTCTGCATATGTTCTCAATAATCCAGAATGAACTGTTATATTTGGCAAAGCGCCATGGAAATCGGAGGGTATAATCTTATAACTAGGAAATTAGGAACTATAAAATGTTTTAAGTACACAAGAGGGAATAAACATATGTAATAAATTAGTATTCAAACAAGTAAAACTAGCAAGACAGCTCCTAGGCAAAGGGTGAAAATGAGGAGAAAAATGGAAACTAACTGAATCATTGAATTTACTGAAGAATTTTCTGAACCACACTCTCTTGGGTATTTAGAAAACTTTTGAAAGCAAGAAAACATTTATCATTGGCTTGGATAGCTTACATAAATAGCTCCAATTAAATAATTTCTAACCTATTTATGTGAGCTTTTCCACGGCAGTCCCTACTGGGTCAGTGAAACAATTTTAAGAGTTTACAGGGGCATATATAGAGAGTATATATTTATCATCTCACAGTATTTAACTGAAGTGAGACACAACATCACTTCACTGCAAATGGTAGAGTTACATGGCTGTCTTTTATGGTAGAGGATGCCATGACCAAGGGAGGTCTTATTTCTTGTGCAAGAGTGGATAATAAGTAGACACTTCCAGAAAATGAGTTTGAAATGCATACTTTAGCCTGATGGATAATAGAAGTTGAGGGAATTTTGTGTAATGCCAATATTTTTGGGTTTCATGTTTCAGGTACTTCCCTGATCAACTCCTTTGTAAGGGCTTGTGGTGGACTTCAAAAGGAAAGCTGAGTTCTTGCAAGTCAAACTCAAGTGTATCATGGGGTTAATTTTGCTGATATCTCCGCTTATTTGTGGAGGACAAGATAAAAGCAATGCATAAAATGGGAAACTGAGCTATTTTAAGGATGTGTTTTCATGCAAGCCCTGGATGAAGTAGGCCAAAGCACAGGCTTCTCTGCCTCCCATCTTTTATCCAGACTCTTCAGTTAGCTGTTCCTATCTGTGTGACAGAGGTCAGCACCTACCTTTTTTTTAGGATGAACCCATCGGAATAATATTATCAACCACAATTTAACTAAGGCATTATGAAATTCTTGAAACAAACCAGAACATCATTTTAGATTTAAAATTGCCAGAACGACCTAAGGCAATTAAAATATTGTGATTGTCTTAATCTTTAGGAGGGATTCCTAAACATGGCATAAGTTTTTATATTAAGCCTCAAGTTAGAAGTTAGATTTGGAATGAGATGGTAAAGACAATGGATGCAAATTTCTCTGAAACAAGACCATTTCCATCTTTCTTTTTTTTTTTTTTTTTTTTTTTTTTTTTTTTTTTTCTCTTTTTTTTTTTCTTTTTTTTATTTTAGAGAGTGAGAGCGAGAGAGAGTTTTGCACTATTTCCATGTATTTCATTTCACATTTTCTGGTCTAGTAGCTTCTCTTATTCTCCCAGTTCAAGCAGTACTTTCCCTTTCTGTGGTGCATCTGCGTGTTGCAGCAGTGTTTTAGAATAAAAATTCTTTTAAGTGCGCTGTACTGATTTCAGAATGCGGCATGTGTGATGAAGTGTTATATCTAAATAAAGGCAAAGAAGAAGAAAATTTCAGTTCATTTGTACTCTTTATGTGCTTTCTGTTAGGCATCTGATTAAATGCTTGCCTAAATCAAGGCTCGAGCGCCCAAGTATGTGGGACATCCTTCTATGGAATGTGTTTATAGCTTAAATAGATATGTTTACTAGATAAAATTCTTTTTTTAAGTAGAGGCTAAGTTCTGTAAAAGCATATGATAACCTCTATGACAAATATAAATACCCATTTCAGTGATAAACAAGATGCATTTCTTAAATATTGTCCAATACTGTGAATTCCAAAAGTGTCTTCTAAGTATGAAATTAATAATGATGCTGCTGTTAAGCTGTCTTAATGCTGCACCTTGGAAACCTGTCCTCTGGTTTTGAGGCCAGCTTCTGTGTTACACCCAGCAGCTTCAGCTAAACATTTTGTAGTGTTTAATTACCTACTTCAAATTATATATGGAGCAGAAGGGAGGAATGAAGACAATAAATCAGTCAGAGATGATTGGTGTCCTACAGAAGGGAACTTTACAGTGGGAGCTTTAACAAGACAGAGTAAGTAGTTAAAGAATGACTTACTAGACAGAAAAGCAGACTCCATCTTTTCTGACTAATGGCCCGTGGTCCACCTTCATAATTTCTCACCAGCTTGGTCATAGTCTTGTGAAACTGATAAGTTTGTGAATGGTGGTGTTAATACAGACTGCAAGCTCACAAAGAACTATTTACTCTGGTGTCATGAGCTGGGACCACAGTCTGGTCTTTCCTATTTCATGTTAGTAATTCAGGCTACAAGCTCAAGAACTGATTTTATTTAAATTGAAAATGAAATTGAAGTGCAATAGAGAGCTGAGTTTGGAGCAGAAGATGATTGTAAAACTTCACTGAGGTGTTTACTACAACAACAACAACAATAATAAATTGCATTAAAAGGTTATTCTATGCAACTTCTATTCAGACTTCAAAATGTGTGCTATGTGACCTCTCCGGCCAATTACAATGTAACTCAATCAGCAAATAATAACTAGGAATTATTAGCACATGCTTGTTTTGATCAGTTTAGACATTAAAAAGGGGATAAACACTGAATACTGTACACATTTAAAACAAAGGAAATCTCCTGGCATATGTGCCTTAAACAAAAGACAGGTTAAGCTTCTCTAATAATATAATGATCATTAGTTGCTCCATCCTCCTCATCATACAGTGTTTCTGATGGAATTTACTGTTGCATAAAACATAGTCCCTTCATATATTATGGCAGTTAGCTTAGATCCCTTGGGAGAAACAAAAATTGATATTTATTTATATTCTGACTTCTAAACAGGCACCACGAATCTGCCTAAACCACATATGTTCTCTTTGATGAATTGAAATGTAAGCAGAAGTACAGAAAACGCTGGTTTCATTTAGCTCAATGCAGTGACTCGTACTGCTGTACTCCAACAGCGACGACAGGGGAATGGGGTGGCAGAATCCAGCTTGAAAGGTTTATGTATAAAAAAAAAATATGACGTAAAAAACTTGAGTCCTCCCTGAAGAGACAAGGAATATTCTGCAGATACAACAATTGAAAGTGGAGCAAGACAGGAACTTGATGGAAAAGTGCAGAATATGAAGGATGAAATAGGGAACTTCTGCTGTAAATGAGGGGAGGCAGAATGTGCTTGCTGATTTGTTATATTCTAGCCAAAGCTCAGACCTCCCCATATGGTCAGAAATGTAATTGCTATCATAAGTCAGAAGAGTTTCAGAAGAAGATGGTCAAAGAAGTGCAAATGCATAGTAGAGGCATCACACAGCACCACGAGAGGAAATCAAAATAGATGCTCATTGTCCCAAGGCATGAACACTGTCTTGAAACTTTTGATTGATTGTGTTCTGTGGTGTTCATCACAGCTCGGCTTCAGAAGCAGTCAGACAAATGTGTCTGTTCTGAGTGAATTCATGAATTACATTTGAGCTGAGAAAGGGAGAAAAAAAGAAGACTTTATAGGGTAGTCAGCAGAACAAAATCCGATATCCTTCATTGCCGTTTGAAACCAGTCCGAGAAATAATTCTTAGGTACTGTACAGTGATAAAATTAAGCAGTAGTTCAAGCAGAAAATACCAGCTCACCTTGATTGCAGAAAGCAGTCACAGAGGTACGGATTGGCCTAATCCTCACCTACAGCCCCTGAAATATTTTTTCCCTGGACATTTACTTAACGCCTTACTCCTAGGTAGGAATGGCTCAGACATCACACAGGGCTGCAGCAGTGGTACATGCTATTCTGTTCACAGCATCTGTCTCCTGTAGTAACCTGGAAGCTGCTGTCTTAGTTCTCCACACCACCCTCCCTACGGCTTCCCTCGTTATTCCTCCCCATCTCTGGCAGCCAGCACAGCGCACTCATGCTGTGCACATCTGGCGTGGAGCAGCATCCCCTCCCCTCATCAGGCTGGCACAGCTGCTGCTCCTAAATGGGAGCTGGCCAGGCAACTGCTCCTAATGATTCCCCTGACAGCTCTTTTCCACTTACTGATCCAGCTTTCCTATTCACCACCTGCTTGATTTCCCTTCCCCAAGCACCCTGGCTGCTCAGTCGCAGAGTCTGAATCCGCTGCTCCCAGCAGCCTGCACACTAAAGCCATGCTAATGCTGTTCTTGCCAGGCTGGTTCCCCACACCTCCAGCTCAACAGTTCCTGCTGCGATCATCCTGGAATTCAAAATAGCAAACCAATGATTGCAAAATCCGTTCTCTTGCTCTGCGTTTTGCTGTCCTGATTCAGGTCACGTGTCTGCAGGTGAATACTAGAAATAGGACAAAGCAATGCTGCGGTTCTGAGTTACAAAATAAAGCTTGGAAATTGGGGTCTTGAGCTGACTATTGGACAGCCACCATCTCTTTTCCTGTGAAAAAGATCATTCTTGTAGTTGTGCCCATGTGTTGTGATGGGTTCTGTCCCACAGGCATAGTCAATCTTATAGTTCACTTATGTAGTAACGACCTTGGGCAGCAAAACTATGAAACACTGAACCCACCACCTTACCACTTTCTGAGACTTAAGTGTGACACAGACTTTGTTTTGAGAATTCATCTCTTTACTCTTTTACCACAGAGCATGGCTAGTCAGGAATTTTATTATAATTGCTTTCCCTTTTGTTAGGAACTGCTTTACTTTCTGTTTTCTGTTTTGAGAGGAACCATATTGTGTTCCATAATTGAGCTTTATTTTCTCAAAACCAGAGAAATCCAAGACCCTAGAAATACCTGGAGCCTGGAAAATTCAGCCAGGATATGGGGATGCTCATGTTCAGTGCTAAGCTCTGAATTAGACTAGGGAAGCAAACGTAAGTATCTCAGTATTCTCTATGAAGTCCATCACTCCGGACTAAAAACTTAGACCTACCCTTTGTATGTTATCTTTTGCACTTTGAAGAATTAAAGAAAAGATTTCCTGTGCCAGACCATGAATGTGATTGTTTTTATCCATGTTAGAACAGTTCCCTTGGATGCAGCACAGCAAGTTTGAATTCTTGAATCTGAATCAGGTCAAATCCAAATATGTCTTCTGCTGCCATATTCCAGGCTAACTCCCTGGTTGCTAGATGACCACTAGCACAGCATTTGCCATCCCTGGGTTCTTCCAAAATGCTGGGGTGAGCACAGGTCCTTTCAGTAGAGATAAGGAACATTTCTGAAATCTCAAAAAAGAAAAAAAATTTAGGAAAAATATTTCCCTCCTAACACTACTGCCTATGTTCCTCCTGCCTGTGCTTTTTGGGTATGCATTCAAAGCCTTAAATGGTCAATAACCTTTTATATGCATTGATGGACTGAAATTATTATAATTCATTTATACACCCAGAATATAACAGACTTTAACTTTACAGCCTTTTAAAGCCATCTGAGGCAGTGAAGTAGGAACTCTAGCGCTGTTTAAGGGCACAGTCCTTGGTTCAGGAGCCATTACAGAAGATAAAGTAGGGCCATGGGCATTCTGGCAGAAGAAGGTAAAAAGAACAGGGAGTACTCTGTGGGAAAATACAGAGAGCAGGGGGACCAGGATGATTTTCTTCAAAGCAGCCTTTGTTGATGCCATCAAATGTGACTCAAATGAGTAGACCTAATTCTAACACCTCCTGCTTTTCAGTTCCACTGACTTCCCATCATTTTTGTGAAATTAGTTTCTTAGCAGGGAATGTTTCAATTTTCTTTCCCTCATTCCTACCAGTCTAATGATTCTTTACCATCTTAATAAGTACAATGAATGTGCTCCATTAATGGACAGGGGCATTAGAGAATGTCATTTCTGAAAACTCTTAATACATTTCACAATTAAGAAGGCATTGATTCAAAGTCTTTTTAAAATAGGAAAAAAACCCAAGTCATTTCCCTACTGACATTTACTGCCCTGTGAGAAGTGGATATTCTAGTAAGAAAGTTTCTTTGATTTTTTCACGTTGGTTCATTTGGATGGATCGGCTTTGCCTGATCCAGAACCTGGCTGAAATACTCTTCTGCAAATAGCAAAGGGCTATTTGTATCAGGGTTTTATTCCAATTTTTGAATTCAATCCCAACAGAAGTAAAGAAAATATATAAATACAAGTGATTATGTTTTTATGTATGCGACATTTAAATCTAGTACTGTCAAGTTTTTGAAACAGTAATTATTCTATGTCACAAATTTGTGATGTACCCTTTTTCCATAGTTCCTCCTCCATTTTATTTTAATAGATGGATGGTTTGCTTGCAGTGCTCAGCTCTGCTTAAGGTATGAATCTAAAAACATCTGTTCAAACAAGCGTTGCCCCTTTGACAGTGAAGGGCGTGTTTATCCAGTCGAGTGCAGACAGTCATGGCATAGTGAACTGGTGAAGCATGAACTATATGTAGTGTTAAATTCAAGTGGACACACCAGGATGTGATTTCGCATTGCTTTATAAGCTCCACCTTTCAGGTCTTTCAGGACTTCATGCTCAGGTAACTCAACTCAAAGCATGAATGGAGGTGTTGGCACGTAACTGTGAAGACACATTTGAATTGCTCTGCTGAAATAGCAACACGTAATAGTCCCACTGAGGCCAATCTGTGTGTACTTGTGTGCATGAAAGTAAGGATTTTTGTATGTGTGATGTTGGAGTCTAAAGTTTCAGGTTCCTTTTTTGAGGATCCAATTAATTCTTATTGGAATGCAGAACTACTGATAATGTATTATACCGCTTTTGTTTTCATTGAAAGCAAACTTTGTGTCTGCATTAACATTAGTGTTTCTGAAGGGAATACCCTGATTGTCGCTTCTTAACAGCCGTTTGCTTTCTGTCATGGAGCACTCTCAGAGTGCACGAAGTGGGTTTCCTTCACATGGAAACAAACCAGAAGCATTCATTCCATGAGACCAGACTAGTTCACAGTAAGCCCCTGCATATGCTGTAGACTGGATGTTTTGCTCAATGGGTCTGCTTCTACTGCACAGCATTGTTTGCTGTATTGCTTCTATTGCGCATACAAGCTTATTTGTGCTAGTAATGAGTTTGAATGGACAAGATGATAAATTAGGTTTTTTAAAGTATTTCTCTTTACAGGGCACAGAAATCACTTATTTCCAGTGTGAGTCAGAATTGCTGCATATGATTTTTAGATTATTCAATATATCCAATAGCTTTGCTTTTTTGCTCTACCTGCATCCCTGCCAGCTGCAGCATATGTTTATTCTTGGAAAATATTGCATGGGCTGGAAAATTATCAGATGCCTACATAGCTGCCTTTAGTTTACCTAAAATTGTCATAATTTATACTCTTTAATATGGTCATTCATTGTATGCATAAGCTCTAATCACAGCAGGTTAAAACCTCTTTTGTAAATTTATATAAAATATAATTCCTGCAAATTCTATACATTCTGTAGAGTCATGGGCTAATTCAAAGCACTTGTTCTCCAAGGTGTGGTGTAGTGACAGCCTTCTTGATTGAGGACCACCTTTCCCTCTGCCTTACTGTGGCTGGTGCTACAGAGGAGGTTAACAGTTTAATTAATCTCTCATTATTTCTTGTCACAGTTGAGGCATTCTGAAAGGACTGATAGCATCAGGAAGATAGATAAGTGATGATTTATGTGATGAGAAAGACCAACATTTACTAATGTGGGACATCACTCACAGCAACAGGCCAGTTTACTCTGTGAACAGTTAGGATAAAACCCAGCCATCTGGAATACTCTTGGCCAACCTCCTTTAAACCCATTAGCAAGACAAGGCCAGTGCAGGTGGTTTCACCCATTATCTGTCCATAGGTTTTAGACTGATGATATGCAGTGAGTTAGAATACATCGTATATGCCTGCACTTCATTACCTTGTGGCTGTGTAAAATGAGAAGGTAACAAGATCCAAGTTACCTGAGGGAATGGCATGAAGCTGCAGCAGGGGAGGTTTAGGTTGGAGGTCAGGAAAAGGTTCTTCACTGAGAGGGTGGTGGGGCCCTGGAACAGGCTCCCCAGGGAGGTGGTCACCGCACTGAGCTTGGCTGAGTTCAGGAAGCGTCTGGACGATGCTCTCAGTCATCTCTGATTGGGCTGGTCCTATGTGGAGCCAGGAGTTGGTCTCAATGATCCTTATGGTTTCCTGCCAACTTGGGAGATTCTATGCTTCTAGGATTCTATGAAGACATTATTACAGGCAATCCTGTTTTTCTTTTTCGTGGGTAGTACGGATGAAATTCGTTATTTACTAAGAATTCAAGAGAGTTAAATTAATGACTCATTACATATGAAAAACTGGAGCTTTCCTGCCAAAAAGCTAACAAAAATAACAGTTTCATCTGAGTGACTTTCAGAAGATTTTTAGGTTCTGAAGAATGGTCTTGTGAAAAAAGTAAAAACTGTATCTCTAAATAGAAAAACATTGGGTTTAGGTGGCTAATTAATATAGTTTAGGGAAAACCAGGCATTTCTCCAAGGAATATATTTGCAAAGAAATTGATTTAATAAAGCAAGGGTTTTTTTCCGTGTGTCAGAATTTGTTGTGGCTTCTGCTTAGATGTGTACTTTTTTTTTTTCTGTTAATGTCACTCTCAGGTTTTGGTAATCTGCCCATGGCTGTGTCTTTGTAAGCAGGGTCCTTCTGAGTGTCTAGACACATCTAGATATTATTGCTATAAGGTCTCCTTGGAGCCTTCTCTTTTCCAGGCTGAACCACCTCAACTGCCTCAGCCTGTCCTCGTAGGAAAGGTGCTAGAGCCCTCTGATCAGTAGGACCAATACTTTTTCCCTCTTGGGTGATATCTCTGGTTTCCCACTATATCTCTTTTTGTGTCATTTCTATAATTCCCTCCTTTTAAACTCGCATCATTGGTTTCTATTCCCTTATACTAGTTACTTTGTCCTGATGATTTATTCTACTGAGAGTGAGAGAAAAAAACAAGTGTATCTTGACTCTTTCAACTTGCCATACCCTATCCCAGCCGTGCTTGTTCCTGAGGTTTTGAATCTTTTTGCATGGGTAGAATTTCAGGAAAAAAAAAAATATTTGACATATGAAATCCGAATTCCAGTGAACATGTGAAAAAGGTCCTTTAACAGATGTGAAAACCTCTTCCAGCTGAACGGTTTATTCTGCTGTACACCCTGTGGCACTGCATACTGTTAAAACAGATGTGCTATCCACATAGTTTAGTGCTACAGTGATTTATTATCTAGGGGGTGTCCCACAAAAAGTCACTTTCTATCAAAATGTTGTATAAGAGCAGAAATGTTCAAAATCCTCCTCTACAATGCCTATTACTTGCAATGACAAAACTACTTAAAGGAGGAAGTATTCCGATCCAGGAGGGCCTGGGCTGGGGAGATTTGTTGTTATACCCAGAGTGAGATTAAGACACAAACGAGGTCATATGCTGCTAACTAAAGGAATTTATTGGTTATGCACAAATGCAAAAGTAAGAGGGAGAGAGTGAAAGGAAAGAAGGGAAGAAAAGAAAATGGCTAGTTGCTATAGCTACCACCACAGCTTTGAGTCCAGTGGGAGGACATTCCGCCCGATGTTGGTTTTCAAATCCGGTGGGCAAGTCTGGTGGGAGAACATTCCATCCAATGTTGGTTGTTTCTGTTCTTTTAATGGGTTGTGTCCTAGGAACTGTTTTGCCTAACCACACGCACCACCTGCCCGTGGTGCACATGCCCAGTACCATCACTGGGGGGCTTCCGGGAGTCTTACATGGTCTTCAGGAGTCTCTGGGCCCCTCTGTCTTGCAGACCCTGGGTCTGGGCGCTGGTGCAAGGATTAGATTATATTTCTTAGACTCAGTTCCACCTTCAGGTCTGTAAGAAGGTAGGAAACATCTGGTCTTGCAGTCTGATCATTGCTCCATTGCTTTAGCAGTGGTGTCAGTTGGTGGTTTGATATTCCAGCAATGTTGAGACAGACATCCAACACAGTCTCTTACAGGAAGCAAATACATTGTCAAAATGTCATTGATAAGTTTAGTTGTTACAGACTGTAAGTATGTAAATGAATATGCTCCCAGGAAGTCCCAAGAAGTGCTCAACCTCTTTTAGAGAACTGTCAAAGCACAGTATTTTATGATTTGAGCACTTGTTGTGTGATAGTGAGGTCTCTTATGTCCCACTAAAATGTGAGTTGAATAAATTTGCCACTTAGATTATTCAAGGGTCCTGTAAAATAGCTCAGACCTTCTGGCTAAGTGGTTTCATTCCCTTTACACCTCATATTCAAACCTTCCTCTACCTGTATATGAATCTTCTGGAAAATATGTTGATTCTCTGTATGCTATAAATAAATACTCTGTTCCATAAACTTTAATATTGATGTATCCCCCTCTCTTTACCTAGCTAGGCTTTTGTTCTCCAAGTGCAGCATGCTGATACTTTTGTGATCTGGTTACCTGCTGACTATATAGAAGAGAAGGAACATTTTGATTTTTTTGAGTCTGTCCTTGCTGGCTGTCCCAGCAAAATAGCGGATTTGCAGTGATATTCCTGGTTTCACTTTTTTCTGAGTGAGTCCAACCTCTGTTTCAAAGGTTAATACAGCAGATCCCATTGTGCTGTTCTGGGACTGAAAAAGAAAAAAGCTTCTGTGTCAGAAATCATTGTTTTGTGATGTGTTTCTAAGTGCCTCCTACAAGGTGTACACCTTTGATTGGAGTGTCTTGGTTTTGACAATAAGCATTAATGTTGGAGATGTGGTTGTGGAATATTTGTTTAATTTGTGTGTCTTTTAACTGATAAACAAGTGATATCAATGTGGTTCATTTGCTACTTGCATGTGTGAAGCTCTTTCATATGGTAACTTTTTTATTCTTGGTATTAGTGAAGTTCAATACTTTCTATGATGTAGTGAAGACCATCGGAATAAATCACGGTGAAACCCCACCTTTGGGATCAGCTTTTGTTGAATCCCCATACACAAGGAATACACTGTGAAGTCCAATAATTAATTCCTCCTTCACTGCTTATTCTCCAATTGAGTGAACCTCAGGCAACTTTACCTCTCAGTACATGGGTGCCACAGAAAATGTGGTGTCTGCCCTCCTAGTGCTTTACTCTTCCCATGTTTTATGTCTTCTGTTCACTCCTTTCTCAAGTTCCTGTAGGCTTTTCTGGGAGAGCCATCCAGATTATGTTACCTCTTCCACTGTCTTTATCAGTGTTTTTTTTCTCTTTCCATGCTTACTTATACTAGACACAAACATGGAGGCATGTCTCAGAAAAAGATGTGTGTAGTAGCCATTCTGCCCCCTACTAGACCCGAACTTTTAAATCTTTTTACCTGGTTTTCTGAACTCCTGTTCAAGTCCAAATGTGTGGAAAGTCCATGTAGTGTCTGTGGTTTAGAATACACATCTTGCCTGCCATCTAAGACTTGGAGTCTGAGTCTGTAAAAGTAAACTTGGGCATACCGAGGAATGCTCAGTGCCTTAAACTCTGGTGAGCGTTTGATATTGCTAGCATGTGATGTTTCCGTTTTGCAGAGAGATGTATGCAGGGTGGTCAAAACTCCATCTCCACTCTACTCCAAAATTTGAGGTTCCCTCACTTTGTTGCTCAAAGAAAACAAACAGAAGAAATGCATTGTACTTTATTGCCTTTCCTGAAACGTCTCTGAAATTCCTAGGATAAAAGAGCCAGATGGTGTGAGACCTCTGGTTAATGCGTATCTCTAATTTAGAGAAGTATGCATAAGAGATCAAATCCCAAATGTATCTCAAGAGCTTGGATGTAAGTTTCACGGAGGTGTTTGCACTCATTTATGCAAAGAAGGCACATCACATTGCTACACGGACAAGTAAATCCTGGACCAACCAGAGCCAGCTGGAGCTCTCTGGTTTCCAAGTTTTATGTTCACAGTGTACAAGCTTACACAATAAAGCTGTAGAAAAGGACATGCCCTTTGGCCCTGTTGATAAATATTTATTTGGTCTCAGTAGGCCTAATTGGTCCCTGGTAGAATTAGTCAAAGTGTTTTCTCTTCTAATAGATAGGCGTGTAGCACTCCACTTCCTGTTCCTCTTTCCTTGAGCTGATACGGGCTTTTTTTTTTTTTTTTTTTGGATGAGGAGGGATGCACTGAATCCTGTGCCTCTTTTTATGTATATTAATATATTCAGCATCACCTCTTTTATGTTCACCATTTCCATGAAGTTACATGAAGTCACTGGTACCACTGAAGTTACGTTCTTCCTCAATAGGGAATAACAAAGCTAAAATTGCTTTTATTCTGATTTTTTATGAGTGAGAACTTCTGGAAGACATCACAGGGACAGGACTGTGACTTTTTTGTCCTTCCTGGTGCTAAAGAGCTGCTGCTTTTCCCATACATTGTCCAAATGTGTCAGCAGATAAAAAGCCTTTTCTTGGTGAGATCTGTGAGACAGCAGACAACTGACTTGAGGCAGCCCATTCAAATGCTAGCAAGGGAGCACCAAGCCTGTAGAAAAGACACACACACAAAAAGGAAAAGGTGAGAGAGAGAGAAAGAAAGTGGATTAAGTGACATTTGGAAAGATACTGGCTGGTGACTCTTATTGCCAGGGTTGTTTTGGTTAAATAGTGTAAACATCATGAGAAAGGTTCTTTTAGTGTCTAAAACAGGTCAGGTCTAAAATAGATGACAGATCTGATCGTCATGATTTTGGGGGACTATCTTATTAACAGTCTAAGTATGAATTGGCACTACAGAGAAGTAGCAGCGAGTTTGTCTTCGGTGGATGATTTTTTGAAAATATAGATTATGAACAAAGTTTTATTGGTTGTATTAAAATTTTAGAAAACTCACAGCAAGGTCAGGGATGCTTTGACTCCCACTCTCTCTATAAAACTATGAAACAGCTTTACCTTTTTAATTCAGTTTGTTATAAAGAGCCTGCTCTGCTTTCACCTTCTTGCCCTTGCCATCACTGAGAACTCCACAGAGGGTGCTGCTGTGATGAACAGCGATTTTTTTCCTTCTTCTCCAAGTGGAACTGCTTGTTCTGAAAACAAACTCTGTTTGGAGTCTTCCACTGGTCTTGAAATAAAGACCTGTGCTCCTTGAAACCTGCCCTTACACATCTCCATTCTGGCCAGTAAGAAACATCCTGCTCCTTTACTGGATTTACTGAGAATATATCTAATACTGACTTCATGCAAGCATAGAACCATAGAATGATTTGGGTTGGAAGGGACCTCAAAGGCCATCTAGTTCCAACCCCCCTGCCATGGGCAGGGACACCCTCCACTAGACCAGGTTGCCCAAAGCCCCATCCAACCTGGCCTTGACACAAAAATGTATCCTTCAAGTCAAACTCATTTGGCACCCTCACACTTACGGACATCTTCATACCTGTTGTAGTCTACTGTTACATCTGCCCTCATGAGGCTTGCACATTTTAGCCTGGTGTTTAAGGATGCCAGACCTTGGCTCCATGCTGTGATCAATGGAGGGAGGGAGTCACAACACCTTAGATTAGGCAACCCCCAAAATAATTTTATGTATTTGCCTTTTGATCAGCTAATTATATACCTCAGTAGTTGGTTGTGTTTGTAATTGCACTTTTCCTATACCTATATAGTGCTCGGTAACCAAAAACCATGGAAATGGTACTCCTCAAAAAATGACTCCAATATTCACAATTGTTACATATCTCACTGCTGGTAGTCTTAGCATATCCTCAGGGACTGTTGTGGGAGTTTCAGTGAAGTACTATCAGACCATTTCTTCTCCAAACATATCCACACCCTACACTATCATATGTGACAAAGTTGGTGCTTTACTGGGTTGACATGTACACCCAAATATATCAAGGAGATTGCTCTTCAGATGGTGTATGTCCTTAATGAAGCCATATTTTCCCCTTTCATTTCAAGTTTGGAATTACAACCTGGAACAGATGAGTTGCTATGTGCGTTTTTACTCCAGGATAGACTATTCAACTACTGTATATATATATAAAAATATGTATATATATATAAAAATATGTATTACAGCTCCTTCTTGAACTACCTGACTCAGTATTTCTATTCCAGCAACAGCAGAGCTCCTTGGGAACAACTTGTGCTAGGTGCTGCCTGGATATATTTTGCTATCCTAAGTCGATGGACAAAGATATGAACAGAAGAAATGGTACTACCTGTATTTTACCAATAGGCGACAGACAGATGGAGAAGTTGACGGCCAGGTGTTTAGAAGTAGTTGAGCTCCTTATTAAATAGGGTTTAAGTGATTGTCTAAAGCCATACTGGAAGTCTGTGACAAAGCTAAGAATAAGCCACAGTTTTGTCTAAGCTTTGTAATACAACTTTATCTCAGCATAAGTTTTTAAAACCCACACCCAGTCCTTTGTTTATCCATTTGCTTTCACTCCTGCTGATGTCTTTTGGATCAACCAGCCCTGTTTAAAAGAAACGGGAGAGAGACCCAGCCAAGGCTGTCAGACAGGGAGTTTCTCTTCAGACCGGTGGCTTCACTAGGCATTACAGAGTCCAGACACAAGCAACACTCATGTCCCCTTCATCCCTTCACTCAGAGAACTGCTATCTATAGCATTCGGCTTTATCGACTCCATAGGTATTCCAGTCATCAGGAGTCTTCATGCTGCACTGCCTATGTACGTCACCACGATTTGCCCTTGGCCGTGTTCCTGACCTACTTTCTGTAGGTTGGCCTGGTTATGTGGTTAGCTCATTTACATTCAACATTTTTCATCGTTTTGCAGACAGATGTTCTAATTCTCCCTAGAAATACCTTTGCAGAGTACAAAGCCTCAAATGTAGCTGCAGTTCGTCTCGTGCTCTGTTGGCTGCTCTCTTGAGGTCCCAGACCACCGTTTGTGCGAGGAGCGCTATTGGCAGGCATGTGGTCTAAGCATCGCCTGGCCCCAGGAGAATGGGCATGCTCGAGGAGGCAGGGAGGGAGAAGATGGAAGGCAGGGTGTGCTGACACATGCCTGGCTTTCAGTCCAGTGTGGTCAGACATCAGCCAGGGCAGGCACTGGGCCTGGAAGCTGAGATACGCTCACACATCTAGGCATAACTGGTTTAGATATAACCGGTAAAAGCTGATGAAAATTTCGATTCCTCTTGATTTCTTCTTTGCAAAATGGCAGCTCACATATTTTGCGATCATTCCTTTTTTTGCTGTTTTAAAAGCTCTCGGTATGATCATCAAGTTTTACGATATTTTAAATACTAAAGATCTGTAGTACAAGGATACTGTCTGATATAAGCAAGCTTACATTTATCAGCAAGTCTGATATGTGTGTGTCATGTATTCTGATAATTTATATATTATTGCCTTAGACTACTTTCCCTGCTTTTGTGTAACACTTTGCAGAATAAGCATGTGACAGAATTTCGTCTTTAGAGGATTTTATGGAAAACATCAAAGAGGGTAAACATTAAAATTTTGTGGTAAAGTCCTAAATGTGGCTCTTAATAACAGTTATGTCAGCCATAAAGAAAGTGCCTTCCATTTACTAGTAAATACGCATTTAATAAATAGAAAACCTTGTAAACAGTATTTAGAATATGCTAAATGACTTTAAACAAAAGCTATTAGTAAGTCAAACGTTGTGCCTTCTATTCCAATTTGTTGCTGTTGTCACATTCTGTTTCATTTTAATATGCATATTTCAGTATGCTAATATGCACATAAACACATTATCCTCTAATCATCTTTCAGAGATAATTATTCAGTACCTATTTTGATTATAACATGCAGTATGCATCACTTAGTGGGTTTAGAGCTGAATATAATACAGACATCTTAGTCTCTTTTCAGATTCTCCAACTTCTTTTCAGTAAAACTCTGAGCATGTTGAAAGTTGAATTTTAGTCCTTTCAGTGACCTGTGCTGTTGACTTTCTTCTAGTGAAGCAGAAGCCCATGGAGATATTGAAGCCAGCACACAAAATACCTTTATCCTCTCAATGCTTTACACGATAAGAGTCACATTTCCTGATTATCAGAGTTAAATACAGATCTTGAAATCCCCTTCTTTGTGCACCATGATGAACTTTCACCTTATTATACTCAATCACAGCTTAACTGATACTAATAGAAAAGGTTAATGGTTAGTTAAAGGTTTTTTTTCTAAACACCTTTTAGCCTATGGGAGTGAGAAAGGTTTCCATGGAGGTACCACAATGTCGTCTGTACATTGGATCAACTGAGTTATTCCCTAATACATGAAACCTGAAAAAATGCCCATCTCAATTCAAAGAGGACCAGAGAGTAGAACCCAACTCTCAAACAGCTTGAGCGTTGTTGATGCTTGAGCGCACAAACCTCACTGTGATCATGTTACCGGCATCCTTCCCTCCGCACCGATGTTCAGTGCTGGTTGTCTCCATTCAGAGACAGCAGTGCTGTGTGGACGATCAAGAAATGAACAGAACTTTGTAACCAGAACCTCCTGCAAGGCCAGCCAGCTGAGCTGCCTTGCCTTTCTCCACACAGCTGCTGAGACACATGGATTGGATCTTTGCCTTTCTCCAGGCTTTGCAAGGAGGTTTATGAGCTCTGGAAGGAGGAGCCAGGTTTTCTGCAGGTTTGTCTTCCAATAAACTGACTTTGGTGTAGGCTTTGATGTAATCTCTGCCTTGTGTTTTACCAAATGGGACTCCTTGTTGTAGCCTTTTCTTGCCTATAAAGGTGTTTCTTTTACCTTTTTTCTTGAAATACAATCTTTGAGATCTCTGCTTCTGTCTCGTATTTCATTGTGCAGCCGAAAGGTCATGCAAGGAAAGGGGAAGCAGAGATAAGGGACAGACAGAGAAACGTGCTTGTGCATAAGGTGATTATACACATTTCCTTAGTAAATCATGTTAAAAATTAGATGCTGAAGTTTAGGGTTTCTTTATGCAGTTACAGATGTGGTCTTCTTGTAAGTGTCTGTTTATAATATCTTCTAATGTAGATGCCTAGTTAGTTTTTTAAGATTTAAAAACACTTCTAATTTTATTTGCAATGGCTTTTTTAGCTCTGATTGACCAATGTGCATATATATATATATATTTTTTATCTGTGTTCTTGAAATAGACTTGAACATAACGTGTAGCTTTGTTTGCATGCAAGAGAGACACTCTTGGCAAGACGAAGCAGGTCATGCAAATACAAGAATGGCTGCTGGTCTGCTCCATCAGAGTGACTCCTAATCATTTTCTGCCCATGTCTGTGCATTAGATGTTTATGCCACTAGAATAGTAATAGCAATTCTTAACTCACAGTACCTTCCTCAGGTGTTAAGTTAGTTTCAGAAATAATTTTCTTGTCAGACTCATCACTCTAAACCTCTCCAATAGGTCTGTACTGTCATATGTTGATCTATATAAAGAGTGTCCCATTCATGGTGAAAATAACCCAAATGGAGAGGCGTTAGCAATAAGCCTCACTTAAGATGCTAAAGCAGAACTTAAGTGTCATGCAGGTGCTCCCACAATTTGTCCGCATGGAAATGCATTTCAGCTACAATTGAAATAGTAATAAGGATCTCTGCTGTAGCTTCCTAGGCAAGTAGCTGGGATATATGTCTACTTTCTATCTGGTCCTGTCTGATTACACTGACATTTTGACATCTGCAATTTTTCAGCATGTATCTTTGAAAAGCAAAACCATTTTTTAAGACTGTGTTATCATGGCTGTGAAAAATGCTTGTTTCACAGGACACATACAATATATGGTGATGACTCTTTCATAGGGTTAGCATTTCTTTCTAATCATGCCATAAAAGAATATGTGTCAATGCCAGAAAAAATGAAAGGAGCAGAGGAAGAAAAAGCAAGCACAGTGGTGCAGTCAGCCAGAATTATGGATTTTACAATATCCTTTGATATTTTTTTCTTATGATGTTAATGATTCATTCTCTATTTTTCAATTGCTATTAAAAAGTTGAATATAAGTAAAAATTGATCCAGATAGAGAATCTGTCTCCTTCAGCCTAAAAAAAAAAAAAAGACTATTACTTTTGTATTTTGAATGGAATCATTTAACACATGTTTTCTTGGAGCTTGTCAGTAGAATTAGTCAAATTATGGTGTTGCAGAAGACTTTAGCTAAATGTTAATTGTTAAATGCTTTTATACTAATGGTTTGTTGCATATATAAGGAAGGTGCACTTTGTATTAATGTAACAGGGAAAGAGAGTTTATTACCAAGTTCACTGCTATTGTAAGAGTCTTAAAAAACCTAACAACATAAAGGCAATGATTTGTTGTATCAAATTATTATTAAAAAAAATAAAAATCAGTTTAACAGCACTGTCTAGAAAACTGTGCTAGTGATATTTCCATTGGTCAGAGAGTTATAGTTATACCAATATGCAGTAAAAGGTACTCACAGCGGAATGAAATTCATTCCTCTGAAGAAGGTTGACACAAAGCTTGTATGTCGCTTCAGTACTTACTCTAGCCTCATTTTGAAGGGTTAAATGGGAATTTAATGATGCAGAAACTGCTCCCGCTGGCTCTTTGCAGAGGAATGGATTTCAGTTCCCTCAAGAATATCTCAGAACCACCACAGCTGGTTATTTCATCTGGGGAAGCACACAGACCATAAATGAAGCATGATCAAGGGGTCCATAAATACGATACATAAGTGATATAATGAACAAGGCTCCAGCAAATGAATCCACAAAAACCTGTATGATTTGCAAATAGCTGAAACCAAACATTATGCATTGATTAAGCACGGTTTAGAACACAAAGGCAGAAACTGCTGATGACTTTCTAAACTCTAAAGTCCAAGGCAGAATAAGAGATTGAAGTTGCTAAATATGGGACAAGTTAGTTGGCTTCCCTCATTGACATCACTGAGCATTCACAGAGTCATTAGTGAGAGAGACAGCCTCAGGTCCTAATCTTATTCTTGCAAATGAGAAATGTCATTTAAATCAAGGAATTCTTTTCAATTTCTGGCTATAGAATGTCGTCTAGTGAGCAAGAACTCAAGTTTCAGAGTTGCCTGTAGAAATTTATAGCTAGTGTGCTAAGGCACTTGAGGGATGCTTGAATGCATCCCCAGGCATTAAATCATTATGGACTACCTCTGAAACACCAAACATGTTTTTGTGATCATCTTCAGGCCCTTCTGCTATCCAGCTGTGGGGAGCAGCATCATGACAAGCATTGCGAGCTCTCATATAGGTGTGTATATGCTCATACCTTGCTTCTGTTCAAGAGTATGAAGATCAGAGTTCACAAGCAGATTTTAACTTTGTTATCTAGCCAAGGTTCATGATCTAGCACACAGGAAACATAAAATGATTTAAGGTAATAGAGTAGGTAAATAACTATTGCCCAATGGCTTTTATGGGAGACAATCCAATCAATCATGTACTTGTATAATAGACAGTGCTTTCGCATATGAATGATTTGCTTTGCGCAGATTTTGTTGATCTTAGATTGAAACAAACATTTTGAACATCCCCCTGGCTTGAAGCATTTATTTATTATTTACAATATAGAAGTTTTAGGACATTATTCAGATAGAATTTCCGTGGCTTGGGGCTTAACATTCAAGACAGCCTACAAGATAACAACCCAGAGAAACTGGAAGGAGACTGAATTTGGTTTGAATCCTAATGAGCTGCAATGGTGAGTCTCTTGGCAGAGCCTGTGCTGAGAAGCTGCACTGTCAAAACAATTTCCAAGTAATGCCCATAGAATTTAAAGCAAATCAGACATGCTGATAATAAAATAAATGCAGAATGAACAAAAATAGGTGGTTTTAACTCAGGCATGGTTCATACAAGATTCATTGTGAGCCTCAGAAGAGGGAAAAGGTGATTTTCTGGCATACTAGGAACCTGTGTAGGCAGTCTGATTTCGCTTGATAGGTTAAACTTAAGGGAGCAGCCTTAGTAATGAAGTTTTTTATGTTTCAAAGAACAAGGCAATGAGGCCTTTTTTCAGGTTGTCTTCTTACAGGAGGAAATAATTACAAAAATACACTTGATCTCTGAACAGATGAGGAATATAGTTTGAGCCATGAGGAACATGACAAAGAGTGCTGAAGAGAGACAACTTCTGTGTCTTCCTTCCCCCTCTAACCGTTCTACCCTCCACTTTCCTTCCTTCAGAGCTTCTAATGTTCTAAATCAAACTTAAGTAAAAGAATAGACTATTTTAGAAGTTTTTTTGGTGGTAATTACTCTCAAACCTCAAAATATATAAGATACAATTCTGGGAAAAAACCCCAACAAAACACATAGAAGCAAATCCTCACTCACAGTCTGTTATCACAACACAACTGATTTAAAAGAGCTGTGATATTTACACCAGACAAAGATCCGTCTCCTGGGATTTAGTTTATACTTTTTTAAGCATGCGTAACTACTTAGCATTTCAAGGGGTGATTACCAATTTGCCACAGTGCTAGACTAAAATCAGGGTGACCTTCTCCTTGCTGCAGTAGAAAGGTGTTTGTTTCCTAATACCGATTCTGAATAACCATAGGACATGGAAGACTTACTCTTCAGATTCTCCAAGGTTAGAAATATGGGCTGTCTTTCAAGTAAGACATAAGCAGCACATGACATTTTGGTGAGAGGCAAATGAGCCTGATACCTCTGGGTTTGCTTTGAATGCCCTGTAGGCTGGTCTTACATACATTCCAGACCACCTGTTCTCATTTGTTTTAGCTTGTTTCCTTGATACCAATTCTGCTTACAAAACTTTCTGTCTGAATTTATGCAGTTTGCTAAACTACTGTACACTTATCTCACAGTATGAAAATCATTCTTGTCTGTTCTAGGTCTAAGTAATTTACATGCCATTACATTTATGCAAAGTCTGGACATTTCATGTTTCATATCATTGGGCTACAGAAACAGGCCTGCTTTTTAAACAGAGAAAATAATCTAGTTATGGTTGTATTTTGCCACCTTTTAATGAAAATTTGAAAATAAGAAAGTGAGAATTTATACAACAATGCCACAGGGTAGATAAAAAAAAAAATCTTCTCATTTAAATAATTTCCAAAGGAAAATGTACATTAGCTGTATAAAAGAAGTCTTCATGTTAGCTTCATCTGCCATTTTTGCTACAGTCTTCAGCTATTGATCTCTTTAAATACAGACAGATATCTCACTGTATACAAACTCTCCTACCCTCAGTTTTTCACATATCACACACATTTCCAAGGGCAATATTAACACATTCCAACGACAGATTTTGGTTGAGCCACCTGTTATTAAGCAGGTGCCATTAACGTTTGGATTTTTGAAAGCCAGTTGGAAATTTTCTGATGTTGCTAAAACACAAATGAAAAAGAATCGTAGAGTGTGTCAGTTTGGAGAGATTCCCACTGAACTCTAGGAGGTTTTCACTGGAAACATGAGATAACTGCTGCCTACCTACATCTGTGCCTGCCTGCTCAGCCAGACCCCTTTTTGTGTGTTAGGGAGGAATCTGGAACCCAGAAGAGCTTCTGTCCTGACAGGAACAGGGAAATATTATGGTGTTTCAAAATGAAAAAACCCCACACAACAACAACAACAACAACAACAACAACAACAACAACAAAAACAACAAAAACAACAAAAACAACAACAAACAACAAAAACAGCAACAAAAACAACAAAAACAACAAAAACAACAACAAAAACAACAACCACAACAACCACCACCACCACAACAATCACCACCACAACCACCACAACAACCACCACCACCACAACCACCTGAACCACCACCACAACCACCACAACCACCACAGCCACAACCACCACAACAACAACCACAACAACCACAACCACAACAACCACAACAACAACAACAACCACAACAACAACCCCCACCACAAAAAATCTAGAAATTGTTCTTCAGAAATGAAATTGGACTTTCTATTTTGCTCCTTCTCCATTCCCATGTATGGAAAACAAAGACTTGGTCCAATCCTTCCCTTCCTAATTTCCCATAACAGTCAGACATGCACACCTTTTGTCTTCCACTGGCACTGCAGAAACAACACTGCTCCTTCAGCTAATGTTTTAGTTTGAAGGGTAGGACCCCCCATTTTCACCAACAAAGCAACAGAATGTCTCTGAAAGTAGCTAAGGAGATGATGAGACAGGAAACCTTGTTCTGTTTCAGACCTGACTGTTCATGCAAATTGGTATTACCTTGGATAAACTGTGTTTTTAAGCACAAGCTTGAGCAAACAATGGTATGTAAATTGCATCAACCTACAAATAGCTCTGGGAGGCATTGTGCCTCGTACCACAATTCAGAATAATTGCTTACTGGCTTCCTTTTGCTCTTGGGGGATAATAATCAGCTGCTTACCTCTGTCTGTAGTAAAACTACTAAACATCATCACAGAAAAACTAACATAAACATACACTTGCTCATCTGCTTCGTTTAGCTGTTAAAGCTTTCATATCACTCACTCCTTATTTGATGCATGGCATGCAAGCCCGTACTTGCTTTCTATGTGTTTGGACTCTTTATCTCCCATAACCATACAAAGATTTAATTTTTATCTCCTCGCACGCATATGAAGTTCGAACAACACTGCAGCCCATAATTGTCTGATTTCCCACCCCCTGCCCATTTGTGGGATGGAGATGGTAAAGCTTATTCACACTTCTAAAACACTTCAGAAGCACTTATTCTAAATTATATGTAGTATATAAAATGTTTTTACACCATGTTTATGTTCTAATGACATAATGGTGTAAAGCATCCTCTCCCATATAAGAGAATCAATCTCAATAGGAATAATGCTTGGTGATTATTCCATGTGAAAGGGGTAGAATTCCACAGTGGGCTGTGGGAAGATAAGATGCTAAGAACTTGATGTAGTTAATAGCTAAGAGTAGTTTATAGCACTCTGTGCCATAAGGTTGGATATATTATCCCTGAATCACTACAGGCAGATCTAAACCCCATTGTAATTTCACACAGGAATATACTTACTGGATTAGACACTTGTCTTGAAATTTCCAGTTAAGGGAACAGTTACATTTATTTAACAAATAAATGCCAGTTAAGAGACATTTCCCTTTTTGGAGACATTTCCCTTTTTCCCCAATTTTGAGTTAATTATTGATTTAACTGAAAGAGTAATTCAGTGACAATATTGGCAAAATAGGAATTACTAATTTCTTGAAAGTACATGACCCAGTAGGAGTCATTTAAGGACTAAGTTGAAAGAGAAAGCACAATTAGCCTTCAACTTGAGTGGTTCTTTTGGTTTTACCTCCAAGACTTCTGGTTAACTCCTGCAGCCCGAGGTGATTGCACCAGCATAAAATCCTCTTGTAACATACAGCATTTCCATGGCTTGCCAAAATAGGCCTTGAGGATTTTCAAGTTGTTTTGCTTTCCTTTTAAAGGCTTTCAACATAACAACTGTGATATTTATGCTCCTTTATTCTAAAGAGCATTTCCCCCATTCTACAGGAAGCTGAGACTGCTCCACACTTGCTCCCAAGCACATCTTGACATTTTGAAAATGAATACAGGTCCCCAGAGGACACACAATGTGCTCAGATTGAACAGCTGTTCCAGTTAGTAGTATATACAGTAAAATTAAAACGTATTAATTGCACATCAGGATTAGCATAGACTTAAAGTTCTTTGAAATCAGAGCCCACAAAATACCAGTTCTTTACCCTGTCACTTCCACCTTCACTGGTTCCATTAGCGGAAACAGATGAATATGGCCATATTCATTTCTTCAACCAGCAACAGCTTCGTAATTCTACAAGTTTAACAGCGTTAGCTGTAATGGAGAGTGGTATCTGACCACTGTGTCACAAAGCCTCATCGTGAATGCTAATAATATTAAAAGTTATTGATAAAAGTTCTTATGTGGGAATTATAGACATGCCATAGTTAGAATGAGCAGCTACGGAGGGGACGAAAGGGTCTTCAACCACCCACAACACGTTGGTAGTGATGACTGCCACAAAACATGTATTTCAGTCTCCAAAGGGATCCTGAGCAGTGAGAAGTTTCCCTTTTCTTCATCTTCTTTGTTATCTCATCATCACTTCTTATACTTATTTCACCACATGAGAAATACTATCAAGAGTGTTAGTATTGTCTTACTCCTGTGGGGTGGGGAGTGGGCTTGGCTCATTTTGCTTGATACTGTGATCTCAGCATGAGGTCTCATCATGTCTGGGCAATTCCTCCAAGCTCACAAAGCTTTCTTATTTACATCATAGGACATTATGAAAGAGAAGTTTCAGCTGTTTATCTTTAACCATAATTATCCAATTTGAAATCTCAGACCTGAATTTAATGGCTGTACACCACACTACCTGTGCTGAAATAGAATTCCTCATTGCTGATGGAGATTTTATCTTTAAACAAAAGCAAGTATTCCATGAACTTAAACACATTCTGTCTCAACCCTTAAATAAATGGGGTTTCGCTGTTTCCTGATGGAAAATGAGCTGAGACTGGATGCAGGCCTTTCAATAGGCTTGGCCTCTGAATTAGATGTTTTACCTTGGTTTCATCACTTAGCTTTGATTTCTCTTACAACATAGTGACAAGACCAATTTATTTACATATGGTATTTTTACAGGTACTAGACCAAATGCAAGGTCCTATATCTTTTTCATAATCCATTTCAGGTGAAGAATAATACCTCTGAAATGCAGATCTTTGACTATAACGTGTTTCTTTCAACTCACTTGTTGTCCTCTCTCTAAGCTGTAATTCAGATGCTTGCTTAGTAAATATTGTCTGGCATTTTACTGCTTTTCCATGGAAATAGCAGCAAAAAAGTGGAGCAGTAAAATTTAAAAATATGGCTCTGAAACCTATAGTTGTACATCTCATAGTGTTAAATATGATTTTTTAACAGCAGCTATTTATTACTCACCCTATCTGCCCTTTTCTGCACACACATGCTCATACTCAGCAGAGATTTTGTAGTAGTTGTAGTTCCTCAAGGGCTATGTCATGAGGACCACAATAAAATATAGGACCAGAATTATTGCTAGCATAAAGCGGTTTGTAGCAATCAAAAGCCTGGTTCACAATTGATTATTGATCGGTATCCTGAAGTAGCCATTCTATTAATATGGAAATAAAGGAAGTTGCCTGAAAATGAATGAGGAAACAATAGCTGTATGTAAGGGGAGCTGTTACCCCAGTACATCTTCTCCTTATTGTGCTTAGCTCAAGAGATCCAGCAGGATGATAATGAGGAAAGATCAAAGCATGGTAGCTTTGCAATGTTCTACTAGATTGCTCTTGGGGCTATTTTATAAAATTGTAGAGCAGAATAGTTTTTAGCAATTCTACAAGCATTTGCCATTTCTGTAAAAGGGCCTGGAGAACTACAGTTATGATATGCTACAATGAACAAGACCCTGTACCAAGAAATGACTGAAAGTTTTCAATTTCACGTCCTTCTTTTTAATAAGCGTATAACATAAAAAAGAATCACTATACAGTAGTCACATTACACAACATACTGGGATTTTGGCTAAACCACAGAATGTACATCTTGGGCCTTGGGAAAGAATTTGTTTTCCCTTTACTTTGCCTTAAAACTCAAGAAATGAAGATCAGTACAAGAAACAACCCACTTCACTTAGTTTTAGGTTAACACAGAAAATATTAGATCTAACATAACCAATATTAGCATTTAAATGTACATACTAAAAAGAATATGAAAGTACATCAGGAAAAGATAGATATGTGTTCCAGTATGTAACAATATATGTCTGAAGCTAGACCTGTTAGAAAATTGCTAACATCATTGAAAGAGCACAAGGAAGAAAACTGTGGCAATGGAAACTGAGCATCAGAATAAGCATTAACATGTTTGGAGTAAAAAGGATGTTAACAATGATGTGGCTCTCTCAAGCAGTAATAGAATAGTCAAATTGCTTAAAAATGTAGACATTACAAAAATGATCACTCAGTAGTTCTTCTCCATCTTTGGGAAAAAAAAATCCAAAGACATAAATGATAGAGGTGTTTGAAAAGATAATGATGATAAAATACTTTTTGATCCTGTGATAATTTGAGAGGATGTCTAGCACTAAAATGATAGGCATTTTGAAAAAAGCCTGTATCTTGCATTCAGAGGTTTTGAAATCATTAGGCGAGGAATTCTCTCAGGATCGGATCTTGGTTTTCACCGTATTTTGAAACACCGAAGAAGTTCCAGAGGAGAGCTAATGTTATTTAGAAGGAATCATAAGCAAATGATTTACTACTCTATTCAGTGCTTACTAATGTGCTTAATTGGGCACCTTATGAAATTTCAATCAAGAAATTAAAGTGTTACAGAAACTATATGGCATACCTTAAATGACAAACCTGATAGCCTTCTATGAGGATGTAATTAGGTGAATAGATGATGGAAGTGCAATGGATGTGGTCTGTCTTGACTTCAGTAAGGCATTTGACACCATGTCCCACGGCATCCTTGCGGGTAAACTGAGGAGCTGTGGTCTGGTTGGTTGGATAGTGAGATGGATCATGCACTTGTTGAAAGGAAGAAGTCGGAGGTTTGTGGTCAATGGGACAGAATCTAGTTGGAGGTCTGTGACTACTGGAGTCCCTCAGGGGTCGGTGCTAGGACCGGTGCTGTTCAATATTTTCATTAACAACCTGGATGAGGGAACAGAGTGTACCTTCAGCAAGTTTACTGATGACACAAAACTGGGAGGAGTGACTGACACGCCAGAAGGTTGTGCTGCCATTCAGTGAGACTTAGATAGGCTGGAGAGCTGGGAAGAATCTGATGAAATTCAACAAGG